>CP092863.1:87152294-87282445 GCA_030710605.1 Cordylochernes scorpioides | reverse complement strand
ACTAATTTTGATCTTTAATATGTTTTATATGTAGATAAAATTTACCTGGTGTTCTCCTAGAGAGTACATATTTTTCTATATATGTGTGTAAATGTTGAAATAAAAATATAAATTCAGACATTATATATTTTAGATTATACATTTTTATTCAACAAATATATATAAAAATATCTTTTAAATGACTAAATAGTAGACACACGAGAGTTGTACAAAATTAAAGAAATATATTCTAATAGTGAATTTAAAAATACTGGTGAAATTTGGTCAAAATGAATATATAATTAAATAATTTTTATTGCACACAGTGTTAATACATATTTTAATTTTTTTCACCTAATTTTTTATAATTAGTTCGAAATTTATATTTGAATTTAATCTTTTGAAATTATTACAAATTGCAGAGGAAAATAATATAAAAAAATTATAAAATCGTTTATTGATCATATTTTTAAAAGAATCAAAATATATTAAAGTATTTGAGTTTTTAAAAAGAAATCCTTTTTCTACAAAAAAATAAAAAAATAATAATAAAGTGTTGTTGATAATAATAATAAAAGTGATTTATATTTATATATTTAAAAAAGCTTTAAAAAAGTAACAAAAAATGGACTTAATTTTAAAAAGGTTTTCTAGGTGTACATTTTTCCTGAATATTTTCAAATTCCAGTTTTTTAAACTTTAGCATTTTTTAAAATTTAAGTTTACATTTATATATACATTTTATACAAAAATAAAATCATACAAATCACTTTTATTTTAATAATTTAAAGTGCAATTTAATGAGTGGTCGTTGTATAATTGGTCATTAGAAAAAATGTATATAACAACTTATTAACGAAAATTATAATAAAAATATGTAAAATGTATATATCTAAAAAAAAAAAGTTTAAACTAGGTCCCATTAAAAAAATCAATTAAAAAATCAAAGTAAATTGTTTTTGTTCAGATATCTAGACCAAAAGAAATATATTTTAATGAGCAGACGAGACGTTGGGAGTTCAGACATCTCGTGGACTTCTGCCAAAATTGCACAACATGGCGAAACGCCAAATTTCTTTCTTTGAGACGACTACTTGCTAAGTTAAGCAACTTGATATTTTCTAGCGATTAAGTTCTTATAAATCTTCTGGTAATATTAATTATGTTAAACGTGTGTGTGTTGAAACCACGAAAAATAATTAAAAATTAATATGTTGGGCCCTTATTTAATATTAATATATAAAAACTGGTCGAATATCTTTAAGGAAATATGCATAGATAAACGTATTTTAAAATATTTCTTAAATTTAAGAATTTAATGAGTTCAGTGAATTTTCACATGACGATTAAAAATGGCAAGTTCTAATTGGGTTTTAAAAATTACAATTTTATTTTTTAAAAAAGAGAGTAAAAAAAAACAATAAATACAAAATTGTAAATTTGGAATGGTGTCATATGGTCCTAAAATTTTATTGTTAGTTGGTAGAAATTTTCAATTTTGACCCTTGCGTTTGAATTAGTATTTTCGTTTATAATATCTATTTTTTTAAGTTTACAATTTACGAAAAATATATTTAAAAATAAGAAAATACAAATATATTACTATCATTATACATGTAAGTTATTGCTAAAAAATATTCATCTACTATTACTCCATCATTTAAATGTTTATATATATTTAAAAAATTGAATTGCATGTGTATATAAATGTTAAAAATAGTATAAATTAGTATATAAATTATATTTACAAATATGTGCACAACGAGTATTGGTCATTTCGTGAAAATTTATAATTTTAAATTAAATAATAAATATATTATACATGTGCATTCAATAGGCCAAATGTGAATTAGGAATTTAAAAATGTAGCGAACAAAATAAAATGGCAAATTATAATCGACTAGATTTTATCATGATTAGCCTTTTTTTTATGTTCAAATAATTTTTTATTGTGTTAATTTTATTAAAACATTAGCATTGCATAAAACACAGTAAATTGAAATTATTTTGACTAGCAAATAACCCTGGGGAAAATGTTCATTTTAATAATTTTTTGAGATCATTTGGTGTCAGTTTTGAAAACACTTTTTTTAGTAGCTACATATTTAAATTGTAATTTTCTTTGTTCGATTACAAATATCATTCACACTTATATTGAGTATAATAAAGACTAGAATTAAAAAAATAAATCTACATATAGACATTCACTTAATTGTGAAACTAACAAAGGCAACCAAAATCTGACTTAAATAAAATTTAGTTGATGGAAGAGGGTAAAAGTATTGTTTATAATCGGTAACAAAATTTAAAATGTAAGTAAAAAGCCATCTAAATTTATAAAGTTCTTAGACAAGTTATTTTTATATTGAGATTACAGAAACGTAATAATTTTTTAAAATATTTTTTAGAGAATTTAGAAAAAAATAATGTTTAATTTGTGAGAGATAAAATATTTTTGAAAGTATATAACTGTATAATTGAAAAAAATCAAACAAAAAAAAAAGATTGAAATAGAATGCAGAAGAAAGTTGTGGAGAATAAAATGAATGAAAAGAGAACGGTGTAGGAAAATTGGACCAAGTACTGGATGGGAAACTATGAAGAAATTACGAGATAGATGAAGCATGGCGAGCTGAAGACCACGACCTGCTCAAGAGGAAGAGAATTGAAGAAGAAAATACGAATTTCAGAAAATTTTTAGATAGAAAAATTACACATTTGTATATATTTTTTAAAAATTGGACAATTGGCACTTCTGTTTTTCGAATAGTGTTCACCTACAGATGGCTGCTAGAAAGGCTGAGCTTGGACCAAGATGGCGCCGCGATGGAGCCGCATGCAAGACGATTCTTCGTGCTTGTAGAGGTAGCTCTTGAGAGCGAAGGCTTTCCCGCAGCGCGAGCAGACGTGGGGTTTGGTGGCTGAGTGAGTCTGTACGTGCGCGCGCAGGTTGGATTTGTCGGCGAAGGCTTTGGCACACACGGGGCAGGAGAACGGTTTCTCGCCCGTGTGGGTGCGTATGTGTCCTTGTAGCAGCCAGGGCCGGGAGAACGCCTTCCCGCAGTAGGGGCAGCGGCAGCCCTGCCCGTGGGTACGTACGTGCATGGCGAGGGCGGGTAGAGAAACGTAAGGCTTGTCGCAGTGAGGGCATCGTCGCAGCTCCCTGCGGTCGTCTCGATGGGTCTGTCGGTGCCGAGCGAGGTTGCTGGCCGTGGAATAGCGCCGCCCGCACTCGGGGCACGGGAAGCCCACCGTGGCGTCGCATTCCAGCCCGGGGGAACACGCTTCGGGGGCACACTCCGCCGTGCTCACTCGCTGCTCCGGGCTGCTCTCTGTCAACCACACCTAGAGTTAGGCTTCTTCCAGCGTGGCCTCACCCTACCCTGCCTGACCCGAAATAGCTCGGGAGGTGATTCACACTCTACCAAGTGGCTCCGGAGCTATAAATGAACCCTCGCTGCAACAGGTCCGCCTCGGAACACGTTCGGTCCCTCGCATTAATCTTCTTCTCTCCCTGTGTCTGTTTGTAACAGTTTCCTTACACCAGCATCCTAGCCTACGTAGATACCGTTTCTTTCTCTTCAGATCTAATATCTCAGGACGGTCCAGAGATGGTAAACACGGCGTCTTATCCAAGCATCTTCCCCAATCATGATGAACTGGACCACTGAAGAACGGATCGCTAGCATTCAAACAGGAATCCTGTCTTCATCTCAGGTACCTTCTCTGCCAGCAGGTGTTGATTACACCACACTATTTATACCCCAGTCTCCCCCTTTCTTAAATTAGACCTAATATGGGAGGAGCAGCTTTCATCCCGCATGCCTGGGGCTAAGTTGGGAGCGCAATGGGGTTAGCACTTCCCACCGGGCGGATTCCTGGCCTGGATACAGTGGTCGCCGGCCTGGCATCTACCGGGCTGGCTGATATCTCCACTTCGCTCCCTCTACACCTATGAAATCCACACCATATATTCCTTCCTCTATCTATTTTTATTTCCCAATATTTGGCAACTTTCTGCTGCAACAACCGAGGACTATGTGTTGATACATAGCATCCAACACTGCTACACCTATACAAAGATTGGGGAAATTCTCACATCATCAATAGCATATATGAAAAGAGGACCATTAATAAATGTAGATATGGTCGTTGGTCCAGGAGTGAAAACTTCACCATATCATCCCAGCTGCAGAGAACAGCCCGGGTGATCTGGTTGTAATACTCTATCAGATCTCTGGGACCTCGAGACCATCAAACCAACAGCTGCCCTACCTCATCAAATGTTCATATGGTATCCTGCATCACTTATTTACAAACTAGTAAAAAATATATTGTCACAAATATAACAATTTCTGTATAAATCCCTAGGGGAGATAAAATAATGAAGTTGTGCATATTCAAGACGGTTTAAAATAATCGTAAATTATTTTTATAAGCACGATTTCTGCACATGTCCAACATTCCAGTAAGACAAGTGGCTACTTCACCAAGAACAGTGTTCCATGTTGAACTTACAGTACAATTCGTGCTTTCAATTTGCATGTTCGGGAACATTTTACCGACATTGAATCATGAAAGGAAAGAACATATATACCGTCAAAAAGGATGTGAATTTCTGTGCCATTTATGCAAACTGGCAGATACCAAAGTCACAACATCAGCATCGGCAAATTTAGACGCCAACCTGTAGACCTCGTCACTCCAGGGCGGGCTTTGGTTTCACGAGATCCACAAGATATTCATGGAATATAACTCGCCATCTATATATAAGAAATTAAATTATTTAAAGCACGAATGTTTCTTTTTCAGACAAAGCAAAACTTCTACTGTCCTTACTGCGATGAAAAAATATATTGGGAGGGCTTGGCTCATCAGTGGTGAACTCTCCCAGCGGTTTCACCAATTTAATCTACCAGACCGCTTCTTTGGAGCTTCAATACTGTATTGGATCATTCGGCTTATATATGTTACACTGAAGGATGGAATCTTAGAAATGGTATTTAAACCATAGAAAACACAGAGAATTGACACAGAAAAAACGCGTATACTCAGATATACAACAAAAATAAAAAAGGAAGGGCGTAAATAAATAAAACGATTAGTTATTAAAAAATAGTACTCATCTTTTATTGCAGCGTTGATAAGGGACGAACACACAGGTATACGAAGAGATCACCAGAACGACGTCTCCACACAACAACTCTCGTCGACTCCCCGAATTACCGTTTCAACCCTTTATAAACAAACATGGCCACATTGGTCCAATGAAGTGGGAGATCACTTAACAACATTCTTCCCGCATAACTGAGAAGCTTAAAACTCTTTATACCGCAAATGAAAACATTAGGACGCGAATGTTTCTTTTACACACAAAACAAACTTATACTGTCCTTACCACGATGAAAAAATATTGGGAGGGCTTGGCTCATCAATAGTCAGCCCTCCCAGCGGTTTCACCAATTTAATCTACCAAACAGCTTCTTAGAGTTGCAATACTGTATTGGACGATTCTGCTTATATATGTTACACTGAATGGTGGAATCTTAGAAATGGTATTTAAGTAAACTATGTGCATAAGCTTTTAGGACAGTAGAATTACATTTAAATATTTGTATCGAGCAATGCTTATATTTGTCAGATCTCGTCAGGATCATCCCCAGCGGCCGTTCAACCCGAACAGATGGAACTCCTGGCAAGATTTCAATAACATGTCATCGCCATCACAGATCTACAAACTTCTCGTCTAGTTAGTGTCATTGTACGGAGGCCGAGTTGTCGACGTAGATGTCCGCACCAAATGTTATCTACGCTATGAAGAGATAAAAGTTAACGGTAATGAAATATGTTGCTGGGAAGAGTCACAAACTGTAGATCCTCTTCTCTTCCTCTGTCTAGATATTGTGATACAAAGTCTACAAACACTACTTGTAGTACAAGACTCTACTTCCTGACTAAATGGCCTGAACTCACAAACTGTAGATCACCTCCTCTTCTGTCCAGCTTTTGTGATACACAGGCTACAAATACTACTTAGGGTACAAGACTACAGCCCTGTCTCTACTTCTTGTCGGCCTGGAACTACCTGGTTCACTGCAGCTCTCTCCATGATCATAACTTACTTCTAGACTGTGGCTGTTCAGCCCGGGTATTTGGTCATTTGCACCCCGGGAACTCGGGTTACCTCTAATTTCTCTCTCTCTCTCTCTCTTCCTAACAATATAATCCGGCGATTTCTCCTTTTGTGTAAAGTCATCTCCATATTAATGGTTCCTGTGATACCAGTTCGGTGGCACAACTACTACAATTAAAGGATACAGAGAAGATTAGCATGGCCCCTGTGATACCAGTTCGGCGGTACAACTACTACAATAGGAAGGATACAGAGAAGATTAGCATGACCCCTGTGATACCAGTTCGGTGGTACAACTACTACAATAGGAAGGATACAGAGAAGATTAGCATGGCCCCTGTGATACCAGTTCGGTGGTACAACTACTACAATAGGAAGGATACACAGAGAAGATTAGCATGGCCCCTGTGATACCAGTTCGGCGGTACAACTACTACAATAGGAACGATACAGAGAAGATTAGCATGACCCCTGTGATACCAGTTCGGCGGTACAACTACTACAATAGGAAGGATACAGAGAAGATTAGCATGACCCCTGTGATACCAGTTCGGCGGTACAACTACTACAATAGGAACGATACAGAGAAGATTAGCATGACCCCTGTGATACCAGTTCGGCGGTACAACTACTACAATAGGAAGGATACAGAGAAGATTAGCATGACCCCTGTGATACCAGTTCGGCGGTACAACTACTACAATAGGAAGGATACAGAGAAGATTAGCATGGTCCCTGTGATACCAGTTCGGCGGTACAACTGCTACAATAGGAAGGATACAGAAAAGATTAGCATGGCCCCTGTGATACCAGTTCGGCGGTACAACTACTACAATAGGAAGGATACAGAGAAGATTAGCATGGCCCCTGTGATACCAGTTCGGCGGTACAACTACTACAATAGGAAGGATACAGAGAAGATTAGCATGGCCCCTGTGATACCAGTTCTCGGAGGTACAACTACAACAATAAGAACGATACAGAGAAGATCAGCATGACCCCTGTGATACAGGAATGCTACAACAAACGGCTGGATTCTACAGAGCTGGATGGACCCACGCAGGAAGCCGCGGCAGCTGGCGACCACAAACATCCAAATATTTACATCTTCACAAACAGGTGGCTCTCTGGTGGCAGCGACGTTCTAGTTCTTTCTTTGCCCTTCTATATAACATCCCAGTGTACCATCACTCCCCTGTGTATTCTTCCTACAGCCTCAGTGGTACCGACCACTGAGGATGGCATTCACAAAGAATTCCTATATTTCATAAAATGGGCCAATATAGGCCAATTTCATGACTTGTACAGTACCCCACGTACCGCCCATACACCAATGAGAGCTACCGTCCCAAACCATGAACTACAGGTAACTCTCCGAAATTGCCAACCCTGTAGTTGTAGGAACGAGTGGCCAGAATTTCAAGACATAGTAATGGTATAATCTGTACTGATACAAGAGGACTAATATTTAGCAAAGTTTCATACATTAAATTCATTAGATTATATATATATGTCATACTTTTTAAATAATCTTTTTTTTTTGCTTATCCCTACGTAGTACAGGCCATGATAATCATGGTGGGTAGGCGACTGCTTTTATTGTAAGTACACCACATGTCTACACATGTGAAAAGCAGTTCGACTTTGCACTCACAAATATGCCAGAGCCCCGTTTGGTTACTTGCACTCGCTGGTGGAGTTGGACTTTTGCAAGAGTCGGGGGCCATTGGAGCATTTTTTTTTATCAGAAAAAAGTGCCCAATGCGGGAATCGAACCCGGGTCGTAGCGGTCGAAAACCAAACGGTTTAGACCATCCTTTCCACCGACCCCCTTAAATAATCTTAATTGTGTTAAGTATAATAATTGTATGCTCTATTATAGTTTTTTTTTCTTATTTTGATTTAATTTCTTATATTAAAAAATTAGTATATTCTTATATTAGAAACCTTTTTCAAGCATATTGTAATCTCCTCCATATATGTTTAGATATATGGATTTATATATCTTTTTTTCTCTCTTGTTTTTCTTTTTCGTTGAGCGCCAGTGACCTTAGCAGGACATCACGCATGGTTTTCGACCGCTACGACCCGGGATCGATTCCCGCATTGGGCACTTTTTTCTGATTAAAAAAATGCTCCAATGGCCCCCGATTCTTGCTAAAGTCCAACCCCACCAGCGAGTGTAAGTAACCAAACGGGGTTTTGGCACATTTGTAAGTGTAAAGTCGAACTGCTTTTCACATGTGTAGACATGTGGTGTACTTACAGTAAAAGCAGTCGCCAATTTCCACCCACCATGATTATCATGGCCACCACAGGTCTTATAAAGATTCACCACAGGAAGGAAGCATAGCTCCTATACTTCAAGCAGCACAGAACCCAACAACAACTTCCAGGTACGACGCATTGTAATAAAAATAGCCGCTAACTAGCCACCATGATTATCATGGCCAAGAGTACCAGGGATAAAGCAAGCACCAGTCGACCACCAGTACGGCACCCAAAGACCACCGTTTAGGGAAAGTCCCAGAAAGTACCCGGATGTTGACAGTACCAGCCGAGTGTGTCCATGGGGGAAGTGGAGCGGTGGGAGTCGCTGTACAAACACCAGGGGCGGCCACCCACCCCGTGTACCATACCCTTGTCTCTAATATATACATCTCTCTCCATATATTTTCTATGCAAATTCAGATAATACACTCATGGATAAAACTCAAGGAAGTTGTACCTTTCAGCATGTATATCGGGATTCAGACAATAACTCTGAAAGATATTACAATGACCTGTATTCAAGACACACCAGATAATCAAGTGTGAGCAAAAAGGCCTGAAGAAAAAAAAAATAAACAGAAGAATGCTAACATAAAATAATTTCCAGGCCCTTAAGTCTTTTCCATGAGTGTATTTTAAAAATATAACTCGTAGTAAAGATACTATTTTTATAATCCAGACAAATACAGGATTTCAAGCAAAGAGTAGAAAATGAATGTTTTGAGTATTCTTTCAACTCTCTCAGCGGTTCCGCCATTTTTATTCTCCAGACCGGCAGAATGTTATATTGAACTCTGTCTGCGGTATAGTATGCAAATTCCAGGTACCGTATTGTAGATTTATCTGTGAATATGGATTCCTAGGAGAGAATAAAATGGGAAGACATATTTAAGATTCTGCAAATTTTTGGTACCGTATGGTCGAGTGTGATAAGTGTGAAGACATTTAAAATATGCAAATTCCGTATAACGCATGGTAGAGTTATTTATAAATCTGTAAATATGTGTATTCCTAGGAGACAATAAATAGTAAGGCATATTGAAAAGTATGCAAATTCCGGGTGTAACGTATTACTATAAGTTATCAAGAGAAATCTGTGAACACGGATTCCTAGGAAAGAATAAATGGGTAAGCATATATTTGAGAGTATGCAAATTCCAGATAACGTATGGTCGGGATATCTGAAGAGAGAGAGAAATGTGAAAATAAGAATTCCTAGGAGAGAAGAAGTATATAGGAATAGATAGATATTTACACAAGTTATGCGATAAAAGGGAATAAAAGAAGAAAAGTTTCTTTATTAGACAATTATAACGGTGCGAGCTTTCGGGCAAAATACCCTTCTACAGGCGTGGTAGACGTGACACTATAACGTAGGTAATGTGGCTAGAAAGAGAGTATATACACATGATTATTTACATATTAGCGGAATGTGCTATGCAAATGGAGATTTTTCATTTGTTATGAATATTGTAATTAAAGAGATAGTAGGCAAATAGGGCATTTGTATATTCGGAGTTTGAGTCTATAGAGGAATATGTTAACGTAAATTATAGGATATGCGATATTTCGAAGAATTTTAGGAAATGTTGATATCGGGCTATCGTGTTATGGTTATTACTGCAAGGCCAGGAGAGCACGATAGGCATCAGGAAGATCTATTTTACGGTTGATGCTGTTATGTCTGTGGGATTCTATGGATTCGAGAACTAATCGCTGGTGCTGGTTATGAATGCGTCTGTAATGTATGGTGGGGTGGTTGGTGTTGAATGTATGGCCAGTATTGAGTGTGTGCTGGTAAAGGAGGGACCTGGTGTCTTGGTTGGAGATGTTTCTAGAATGCTCAGACATTCTGATGGCGACGGATCTACCTGTCTCGCCAACGTATGTGGCAGAGCATTGCTCACACGAGACAGAGTAGACCGCGCCAACAGAATGGAGGGGATCAGGGGGGGCATGCGATTTAGTATGTGGGTGACGGAGGGATGTGAGCAGGTTGGAGGAGTTTTTATATAAGGTGCGGATACCGTATGCTTTAAGGCTTCTGGCTATGTCGGCTGAGGAGGGGGAGTAGGGAAGGAAACATAATGATCTGTAAATTTTAGGTTGGTTGGAGGGGCCAGGTGTATATGAATGTCTATTGATGAATTCAAGCGGAAACGATGCTATGGAGAGGTGCGATATGATGAGATTTTTCTCAATTTCTTTAAATATATCGAGCGAACAGTGGGTATAGATTCTTTTAGTGAGAGCTTTTACTATGTTGATTTTGTGGGAAATGGGGCAGTGTGAATTGAAATGGGTATAACTGGGGGGACACTGTTTTTTGTAGTAGACTGTGGTGTGGAATGAGGATGCAGTACGTATTATTAGGATGTCTAGGAATGGGATGACCTGGTTTGATTCTATTTCCAAAGTAAAGGAGATGTTGGGGTTAAAACTATTGAGGGCTGCAAGTATGGTGCTCTCCTGGCCGTGTCTGCATAAGCAAAAGACGTCATCAATATAACGGCGCCATATTTGTATATCTATAGGGAGGGTACGGATGATCCAGTTGTCTATTTCGGACATAGCGACTTCTGCGACAATAGAGGAAAGAGGGCTACCCATTGGCGAACCCTTAATTTGTCTATAATGATTTTCTAGGAATGTGAAACAGTTCATGTTCAAGCAGAGCTTGGTAAGTTGTATTATGGATGAAGCTGTATGGGGATCTACACTATGTGAGCCAAGGAACCGCTCCAGACTATCTATGATGAGATTGTGGGGAAGACTGAGGTAGAGGGAGGTTACATCGAAGGAACACATTATAAAATGTGGGGCGGGTTTTAAGGCAGTTAACTCACTGATAAAGTGGGGGGTGCTACGTATGGAGTATATATTCCTGTGGTTGTGTAACAGAGTGGAAAGGTAGTTAGAGAGGAATTTGGCCAATGGATAAGCTGGTGAAAGATGGTAGGCGATAATCGGACGGAGTGGTACGTCCGGTTTATGGATTTTTGGCAGGCCGTAGATGTATGCTCTATTGGAAAGGTTGGAAATAAATATCTTGTAATCATCGGGGGTAATGTGCTTAGATTTTTTCAACTGTAGTAGGGAGGTTCTGAAAACTTTAACTAGAGAGAGGCTAACCTTGTCTGAGATAGGGGAGAAGGTGGTATCGTCTCCGAGTAGATCGTGCATCTTGGCTCGGTAATCCTCTTGGTTCATGATGACGGTATTTGAGCCCTTGTCGGATCGGGTGATGACTATGGATTTACTCTGCTTAAGTCTTTGGAGTGTTCTTAGGTCTGCACGGTAGTTGGGAGGAGGGGTATAAGGTTTAGATAGAGTCTTGGCAACCAATGTTCTCACGGAATGTTTGTCTTGCAGGCTGTACTGTTTGATGGTAGATACGTACTGCATCCTCATTCCACACCACAGTCTACTACAAAAAACAGTGTCCCCCCAGTTATACCCATTTCAATTCACACTGCCCCATTTCCCACAAAATCAACATAGTAAAAGCTCTCACTAAAAGAATCTATACCCACTGTTCGCTCGATATATTTAAAGAAATTGAGAAAAATCTCATCATATCGCACCTCTCCATAGCATCGTTTCCGCTTGAATTCATCAATAGACATTCATATACACCTGGCCCCTCCAACCAACCTAAAATTTACAGATCATTATGTTTCCTTCCCTACTCCCCCTCCTCAGCCGACATAGCCAGAAGCCTTAAAGCATACGGTATCCGCACCTTATATAAAAACTCCTCCAACCTGCTCACATCCCTCCGTCACCCACATACTAAATCGCATGCCCCCCCTGATCCCCTCCATTCTGTTGGCGCGGTCTACTCTGTCTCGTGTGAGCAATGCTCTGCCACATACGTTGGCGAGACAGGTAGATCCGTCGCCATCAGAATGTCTGAGCATTCTAGAAACATCTCCAACCAAGACACCAGGTCCCTCCTTTACCAGCACACACTCAATACTGGCCATACATTCAACACCAACCACCCCACCATACATTACAGACGCATTCATAACCAGCACCAGCGATTAGTTCTCGAATCCATAGAATCCCACAGACATAACAGCATCAACCGTAAAATAGATCTTCCTGATGCCTATCGTGCTCTCCTGGCCTTGCAGTAATAACCATAACACGATAGCCCGATATCAACATTTCCTAAAATTCTTCGAAATATCGCATATCCTATAATTTACGTTAACATATTCCTCTATAGACTCAAACTCCGAATATACAAATGCCCTATTTGCCTACTATCTCTTTAATTACAATATTCATAACAAATGAAAAATCTCCATTTGCATAGCACATTCCGCTAATATGTAAATAATCATGTGTATATACTCTCTTTCTAGCCACATTACCTACGTTATAGTGTCACGTCTACCACGCCTGTAGAAGGGTATTTTGCCCGAAAGCTCGCACCGTTATAATTGTCTAATAAAGAAACTTTTCTTCTTTTATTCCCTTTTATCGCATAAATAATACCGAGAAGATTATAACTGTCTTTATTTACACAAGTGTCGAACACAAAAGGCGCTCGTGCGACCACCCGACATCTGTTGCAACCGGGTTGAGGACCTCGCGACACATTCAGCGACAAGAAGGTCAACGGAGGATCTGAAAGACGCCGTCCCAGAATATCCCGCGAGCCGACACAAAGAGCTGTGTCTTCTCCATTGTCCGCCCTGACCGTGGGGTCCCTATCTCCCTTAATGTCGCCCAGATATCCCGACAACGTCCTGGTTAATGTGATAATGGTGTATATTGGAGCCTTATAAGGATAACAATGGGATAATGGTGTCCCTAAGTGTCCTTAATTCCAATCTGATATCTCTGCAATATACTGATTATAAACATATGGTTATATCGCGGTTCTCTTTATATGGTCCTTAATGTCCACCATTATCTCCTTAGCTATCCCATTGTTATCCTTATAAGGACCCAATATACACCACTATCCCATTGTTATCCTTATAAGGCTCCAATATACACCATTATCACATTGTTATTCTTATAAGGCCCCAATATACACCATTATCACATTGTTATTCTTATAAGGCCCCAATATACACCATTACCCCATTGTTATCCTTATAAGGCCCCAATACACACCATTATCCCATTGTTATCCTTATAAGGCCCCAATACACACCATTATCCCATTGTTATCCTTATAAGGCCCCAATATACACCATTATCCCATTGTTATTCTTATAAGGCCCCAATATACGCCATTATCCCATTGTTATCCTTATAAGGCCCAAATATACGCCATTATCCCATTGTTATCCTTATAAAGCCCAAATATACACCATTATCCCATTGTTATCCTTATAAGTCCCCAATATGCACCATTATCCCATTGTTATCCTTATAAGGCCCCAATATACACCATTATCCCATTGTTATCCTTATAAGGCTCCAATATACACCATTATCCCATTGTTATCATTATAAGTCCCCAATATACACCATTATCCCATTGTTATCCTTATAAGGCCCCAATATACACCATTATCCCATTGTTATCCTTATAAGGCCCCAATATACACCATTATCCCATTGTTATCCTTATAAGGCTCCAATATACACCATTATCCCATTGTTATCCTTATAAGGCCCAAATATACACCATTATTCCATTGTTATCCTTATAAGGCCCCAATATACACCATTATCCCATTGTTATCCGTATAAGGCCCAAATATACACCTTTATCCCATTGTTATCCTTATAAGGCCCCAATATACACCATTATCCCATTGTTATCCTTATAAGGCCCAAATATACACCATTATCCCCGTAGTTATCCTTATAAGGCCCAAATATACACCATTTTCCCATTGTTATCCTTATAAGGCTCCAATATACACCATTATCACATTGTTATTCTTATAAGGACTCAATATACACCATTGTCCCATTGTTATCCTTATAAGGCTCTAATATACACCATTATCACATTGTTATTCTTATAAGGCCCCAATATACACCATTATCTCCTTAGCTATCCCATTGTTATCCTTATAAGGCCCCAATATACACCATTACCCCGCTAGACCGCCATGTAATAAAAAGGAGTTAATGTCTTTCCTTGGACTTTTGAATTACTATGAAAGGTTTTTAAAAAACAAATCCACAGTGGTTGAACCGCTTCATAGACTGTTGGATAGTAATTCACCTTGGAAATGGAGAAGAGAACACCAAAGATCTTTTGATAAGGCTATAGATTTGATTAGTTCTGAATCGGTGTTGGCTCTTTTTGATGATAATTTACCAATTTTGATCAACTGTGACGCATCAGAGTATGGCATTGGCGCCGTTTTGTCTCAAATACACCATGGAGTGGAAAGACCAGTTATGTTCGCCTCCCGGACTTTAAATAAAACTGAAAGAAGATATGCAGTAATTGATAAAGAGGCATTAGCGGTTATTTTTGGTGTATCAAAATTTTCACAGTATCTTCTAGGGAGAAAATTTAAAATATTAACGGATCATAAGCCCCTAGTTGGAATGTTTAACCCCAAAAAGCCGATACCTCAAGTGCTATCGCCGCGCATGTTGAGATGGTGTTTGACTTTGGCTGCGTATACTTATACTATAGAGTATAAACCGGTAAAAGTAAATTGTAATGCCGATGCATTAAGTAGACTGCCTTTAAATGAATGTCCAAATGTAGTTCCGAACCCTTCAGAGGTGTTTTTTATAGAATCGGAACATGCTGCAATTAATTCTTCGGAAGTGGCAAAACTAACTGGTAAAGATCCAATCCTTTCTAAGGTTAAATTCTGGGCAATGAATGGGTGGCCTGAAAGGAAAGTCTATGATAAATTTAAAGATTTTGTCTCCAAATCTAATGAAATATCAGTTCATAAGAACTGTTTATTGTGGGGGAGCAGGGTGATTATACCTGAAAGATTAAGAAAAGATATTTTAAATCTTTTACATGATACTCATATTGGCATAGTGGGCACAAAAGCGCTAGCTCGAGGATTATGCTGGTGGCCCAAGATGGATGGAGATATTGAACGGATGATATCCAGTTGTGCGGTTTGTTTGTCGTGTAGTCACGATCCGCCAAAAACTGACGTATGTCCTTGGATTTGGCCATCAAGACCTTGGTCGAGACTACATATTGATCATGCGGGTCCCTTTCAAGGAAAACTTTTTCTGGTTGTAATAGATGCCTATTCTAAGTGGATTGAGGCTAAAATCGTGTCTACAACATCTACTGAAACTACCATCAATAGCCTAAAGGAAATATTCGCGACCCATGGGTTGTCGGATGTGATAGTTTCAGATAATGGTACGTCCTTCACATCGGAACTTTTCAGGACTTTCTTAAAAAGAAATGGCGTGAGGCACATTTTGTGTGCGCCTTATCATGCAGCGTCAAATGGGCAGGTGGAGAGAGCTATTCAAACGCTTAAAAATCTGTTAAGAAAGAACAGCTCGGGAAATTGGACGACTAGATTATCTAGATCTTTGTTATCCATGAGAATAGCTATAAACAGCACGACGCAAAAATCCCCAGCCCAGTTGTTGATGAACAGAAACCTGAAGAGTCTCTTAAATAAATTTCATCCTGAAAGTGTGTCGGAGGGAAGGATGCGACAGGAAAACAAGTTTATAAGAAATTGGAAACCCCATAGAGTAGTAAATGAAGGACAGGCAGTTATAGCACGAGGGTACCATGGCCCCAGATGGTTACCAGGTGTAGTGCAAGAAAAAACTGGTCCTGTTTCTATCAAGGTAGAGACAGATGACGGAGATATTTTAAACCGGCATTTAGATCAGGTCAGAGGTTGTGGAGAAAGTGAAGCAACTCCGTCTACATCGTCAACTCCACAAGAGTCAACTAATATTGAAGACCCCCAAGCTGATCAGGAAATGGATCCTGCTGGTGAAGCATCGGGTCCTACTTTGAGAAGGTCCTCAAGATTAAGAAGGCCTTCGAAGTTTTTTGAAATGTAAATTTTTGTTGTGGGGAGAAGTTGTTATGTATTTATAGATTATTTAGCATCATCATTTGCTTGTATAAATACTTTGTTTTAATTAAAATGTATGTATGCAAAAATGACTAGCGTTGCGTCGTAAATATTTTAAACTATATACATAATATTATCCTTATAAGGCCCCAATACACACCATTATCCCATTGTTATCCTTATAAGGCCCCAATATACACCATTATCTCCTTAGCTATCCCATTGTTATCCTTATAAGGCCCCAATATACACCATTATCCCATTGTTATTCTTATAAGGCCCCAATATACGCCATTATCCCATTGTTATCCTTATAAGGCCCAAATATGCGCCATTATCCCATTGTTATCCTTATAAAGCCCAAATATACACCATTATCCCATTGTTATCATTATAAGTCCCCAATATGCACCATTATCCCATTGTTATCCTTATAAGGCCCAAATATACACCATTATCCCATTGTTATCCTTATAAGGCCCCAATATACACCATTATCCCATTGTTATCCTTATAAGGCTCAAATATACGCCATTATCCCATTGTTATCATTATAAGTCCCCAATATACACCATTATCCCATTGTTATCCTTATAAGGCCCCAATATACACCATTATCCCATTGTTATCCTTATAAGGCCCCAATATACACCATTATCCCATTGTTATCCTTATAAGGCTCCAATATACACCATTATCCCATTGTTATCCTTATAAGGCCCCAATATACACCATTATCTCCTAGCTATCCCATTGTTATCCTTATAAGGCCCCCAATATACACTATTATCCCATTGTTATTCTTATAAGGCCCCAATATACACCATTATCCCATTGTTATCCTTATAAGGCCCAAATATACACCAATATCCCCGTTGTTATCCTTATAAGGCCCAAATATACATCATTATCCCATTGTTATCCTTATAAGGCCCAAATATACACCATTATCCCATTGTTATCCTTATAAGGCCCAAATATACACCATTATCCCATTGTTATCCTTATAAGGCCCAAATATACACCATTATCCCATTGTTATCCTTATAAGGCCCAAATATACACCATTATCCCATTGTTATCCTTATAAGGCCCCAATATACACCAATATCTCCTTAGCTATTCCATTGTTATCCTTATAAGGCCCCAATATACACCATTATCCCATTGTTATCCTTATAAGGCCCCAATATACACCATTATCCCATTTTTATCCTTATAAGGCTCCAATATACACCATTATCCCATTGTTATCCTTATAAGGCCCAAATATACAGCATTATTCCATTGTTATCCTTATAAGGCCCCAATATACACCATTATCCCATTGTTATCCTTATAAGGCCCAAATATACACCTTTATCCCATTGTTATCCTTATAAGGCCCCAATATACACCATTATCCCATTGTTATCCTTATAAGGCCCAAATATACACCATTATCCCCGTAGTTATCCTTATAAGGCCCAAATATACACCATTATCCCATTGTTATCCTTATAAGGCTCCTATATACACCATTATCCCCGTAGTTATCCTTATAAGGCCCCAATATACACCATTATCCCATTGTTATCCTTATAAGGCCCCAATATACACCATTATCCCATTGTTATCCTTATAAGGCCCCAATATACACCATTATCCCATTGTTATCCTTATAAGGCCCCAATATACACCATTATCTCCTTAGCTATCCCATTGTTATCCTTATAAGGCCCAAATATACACCATTATGCCATTGTTATCCTTATAAGGCCCAGATATACACCATTTTCCCCGTAGTTATCCTTATAAGGCCCAAATATACACCATTATCCTGTGATTATCCCATTGTTATCCTAAATGGTCCCTAATGCCCACCGTAGTCCCTATGTACAGACAGGAGAGCAGTAAACAGGGGTATAACTATGTGGTCCACCAGCAGTAGATAGGGTAAACCGAGAAGTAAACCAATCTATAGAGAGGTGGTGAACCCGATGTAAGAAGGTTTATAGACCTACAGTAAATCAATAATTTAGTTAGTATCTAACGGCGTTTCATTATTGTTCAGATTGTACTCCTGTAGGAAGGCGCTAAATTCCCGAAAAGGCCCTTGAGATTGTAATAAAATTGAGGAAAAACTCACCTGCTGAAAGTTGTTGCATTATTTAATTTGGAAGAGAATAAAAGTGTAAACAGGCAGAGAATCGGGAGTAAACAATACTGTAAACAGGTGGAGAACCGGGAGTAAACAAGAGTGTAGACAGGAGGAGAAACGAGGGTAAACAAGAATGTAGTGAGGCGGAGAACCGTAGGTAAACAAAAGTGTAGACAGGTGGTGAACCGTAGGTAAACAAGAGTGTAGACAGGTGGAGAACCGGGAGTAAACAATAGTGTAGACAGGTGGAGAACCGGGAGTAAACAAGAGTGTAGACAGGCGGAGAACCGGGAGTAAACAAGAAGGTAGACAGGCGGAGAATCGGGAGTAAACAATACTGTAAACAGGTGGAGAACCGGGAGTAAACAAGAGTGTAGACAGGAGGAGAACCGAGGGTAAACAAGAATGTAGTGAGGCGGAGAACCGTAGGTAAACAAGAGTGTAGACAGGTGGAGAACCGTAGGTAAACAAGAGTGTAGCCAGGTGGAGAACCGGGAGTAAACAAGAGTGTAGACAGGTGGAGAACCGTAGGTAAACAAGAGTGTAGACAGGTGGAGAACCGTAGGTAAACAAGAGTGTAGACAGGTGGAGAACCGTAGGTAAACAAGAGTGTAGACAGGTGGAGAACCGTAGGTAAACTAGAGTGTAGACAGGTGGAGAACCGGGAGTAAACAAGAGTGTAGACAGGTGGAGAACCGGGAGTAAACAAGAGTGTAGACAGGTGGAGAACCGGGAGTAAACAAGAGTGTAGACAGGTGGAGAACCGGGAGTAAACAAGAGTGTAGACAGGTGGAGAACCGGGAGTAAACAAGAGTGTAGACAGGTGGAGAACCGGGAGTAAACAAGAGTGTAGACAGGCGGAGAACCGGGAGTAAACAAGAGTATAGACAGGTGGAGAACCGGGAGTAATCAAGTGTGTAGACAGGCGGAGAACTGCGAGTAAACAAGAGTGTAGACAGGAGGAGAACTGCGAGTAAACAAGAGTGTAGACAGGTGGAAAATCGAAAGTAAACAAGAGTGTAGACAGGTGGAAAACTGAGAGTAAACAAGAGTGTAGACAGGCGGAGAACCAGAAGTAAACAAGTGTGTAGACAGGCGGAGAACTAGAAGTAAACAAAAGTGTAGACCGAAGGAAAAGCAGAAGTGAAGAAGAGTGTAGACAGGTGCAGAACCGAAAGTAAACAAGAGTGTAGAGAGTCGGAGAATCAGAAGTAAACAAGTGTAGACAGTCGGAGAACTGCGAGTAAACAAGCGTGTAGACAGGTGGAAAATCGAAAGTAAACAAGAGTGTAGACAGGAGGATAATTAAGAGTAAACAAGAGTGTAGAGAGTCGGAGAACCAGAGGTAAACAAGAGTGTAGACAGGTGGAGAAACAGGAGTAAACAAGAGTGTAGACAGGCGGAGAACCGAAAGTAAACAAGAGTGTAGACCGGCGGAGAAACATGAGTAAACAAGAGTGTAGACAAGCGGAGAATTGAAAGTAAACAAGAGTGTAGACAGGCGGAGAACCGAAGGTAAAATAGAGTGTAGACAGTCGGAGAACCGAGAGTAAACAAGAGTGTAGAGAGGCGGAGAACCAGAAGTAAACAAGAGTGTTAACAAGTTGAGAACCGAGAGTAAACAATAGTGTAGACAGGTTGAAAACCGAGAGTAAACAAGATGGTAGTCAGGTGGAAACCCAGGAGTAAACCAGAGTGTAGACAGGTGGAAAACCGAAGGTAAACAAGAATGTAGACAGGTGGAAATCCAGGAGTAAACCAGAGTGTAGACAGGTGGAAACCCGAAGGTAAACAAGAATGTAGACAGGTGGAAAACCGAAGGTAAACAAGAATGTAGACAGGTGGAAAACCGAAGGTAAACAAGAGTGTAGACAGGTGTAAAACCGAAAGTAAACAAGAATGTAGATAGGTGGAAAACCAGGAGTAAACAAGAATGTAGACAGGTGGAAAACCGAAAGTAAACAAGAGTGTAGACAGGTTGAAAACCGAAAGTAAACAAGAATGTAGACAGGTGGAAAACCAGGAGTAAACAAGAGTGTAGACAGGTGGAAAACCGAAAGTAAACTAGAGTGTAGACAGGTGGAAAACCAGGAGTAAACAAGAGTGTAGACAGGCGGAAAACCGAGGGTAAACAAGAATGTAGACAGGTGGAAAACCAAGAGTAAACAAGAGTGTAGACAGGCGGAGAACCGAGGGTAAACAAGAATGTAGACAGGTGGAAAACCGAAAGTAAACAAGAATGTAGACAGGCGGAGAACCAGAAGTGAACAAGTGTGTAGACAGGTGGAAAACCAGGAGTAAACAAGAGTGTAGACAGGTGGAAAACCGAAAGTAAACAAGAATGTAGAAAGGTGGAGAACCAGGAGTAAACAAGAGTGTAGACAGGCGGAGAACCAGAAGTGAACAAGTGTGTAGACAGGCGGAGAACCAGGAGTAAACAAGAGTGTAGACAGGCGGAGAACCGAAAGTAAACCAGAGTGTAGACAGGCGGAGAACCGGGAGTAAACAAGAGTGTAAACAGGTGGAAAACCAAGAGTAAACAAGAATGTAGACAGGTGGAAAACCGAGAGTAAACCAGAGTGTAGACAGGTGGAAAACCGATAGTAAACAAGAGTGTAGACAGGTGGAAAACCAAGAGTAAACAAGAGTGCAGACAGGTGGAAAACCAGGAGTAAACAAGAGTGTAAACAGGTGGAAAACCGAAAGTAAACAAGAGTGTAGACAGGTGGAAAACCGAGAGTAAACAAGAGTGTTGACAGGCGGAGAACCGGGAGTAAACAAGAGTGTAGACAGGCGGAGAACCAGAAGTAAACAAGTGTGTAGACAGGCGGAAAACCAAGAGTAAACAAGAGTGTAGACAGGTGGAAAACCGAAAGTAAACAAGAATGTAGAAATGTGGAGAACCAGGAGTAAACAAGAGTGTAGACAGGCGGAGAACCAGAGGTAAACAAGTGTGTAGACTGGCGGAGAACCAGAAGTAAACAAGTGTGTAGACAGGCGGAGAACCAGGAGGAAACAAGAGTGTAGACAGGCGGAGAACTGAGGGTAAACAAGAGTGTAGACAGGTGGAAAACCGAGAATAAACAAGAGTGTAGACAGGTGGAAAACCGAAAGTAAACAAGAGTGTAGACAGGTGGAAAACCAAGAGTAAACAAGAGTGTAGACAGGTGGAAAACCAGGAGTAAACAAGAGTGTAAACAGGTGGAAAACCAAGAGTAAACAAGAGTGTAGACAGGTGGAAAACCGAAAGTAAACAAGAGTGTAGACAGGTGGAAAACCAATAGTAAACAAGAGTGTAGACAGGTGGAAAACCGAAAGTAAACAAGAGTGTAGACAGGTGGAAAACCGAGAGTAAAAAAGAGTGTAGACAGGTGGAGAACCGGGAGTAAACAAGAGTGTAGACAGGTGGAAAACCGAGAGTAAACAAGAGTGTAGACAGGCGGAGAACCGGGAGTAAACAACAGTGTAAACAGGTGGAAAACCAAGGGTAAACAAGAGGGTAGACAGGTGGAAAACCAAGAGTAAACAAGAGTGTAGACAGGTGGAAAACCGAAAGTAAACAAGAATGTAGACAGGAGAGAACCGTAGGTAGACAAGAATGTAGACAGGTGGAAAACCAGGAGTAAACAAGAGTGTAGACAGGTTATGAACAAGGTGTAATTAAATACCTAATGAAATACCAGTGAAACAAAGACAGTACACAACAAGACAAAGGATGAATTAACGGCGAATACATACAGATTCTGTAACAAATGTTAAACCATTTTAAAATATATTTTATCTTCAATACAACTTTGTCATTCCGAGAAAAACAAACTTCTATTTTTAACTACGTAATCTTTAGAAGTAAACCGTGAGGAAAACTGTCACTGCAAGCATTACTGAACTGGCAAATATAAACTTAGAATAAACACAAGTTAGGGAGAAGACCTTCTTTTATAAAAGGACGGTTATACAAGCTTTCAGGCAAAACGCCCTTTACTTGTACAATATGATACTAGAGGCAATGGTGTATAATATATATATATATGCGGTATGGTAGATTAAACTGGCGAAACCGCTGGGAGGGTTCACCAATGATGAGCCAGGCCCTCCCTTTAATTTTTCCATTGCAGTAAGGGCAATAGAAATTGTTTTATTTTAAAAAGAATCTTACGCGTCTAAAATAGTTTCGTAATTTGATAATATATATATATATACCCTTTCATGAATTTTTTTTTTTTTTGCTTATCCCTAGTAGACATGGTACAGGCCATGATAATCATGGTACGTAGTTATAGCGACTGCTTTTACTGTAAGTGTTCCACATGTCTACACATGTGAAAAGCAGTTCGACTTTGCACTTACAAATGTGCCAGAGCCCCGTTTGGTTATTTGCACTCGCTTCTGGGTTTGTTGGACTTTGGCTAGAATCGAGGGACATTGGAGCATTTTTTTTAATCAGAAAAAAGTGCCCAATGCGGGAATCGAACCCGGGTCGTAGCTGTAGAAAACCAACGGTTTAGACCATCCTTCCACCGACCCCCCTTTCATGTAAATGTTTTACATCCAGAAAGCTTGTACAATCGTCCTTTTATATGAAGGAGCTCTTCTCCCTGACTTGTCTTTCTACTTCTCTAGCGAAATAGGGAGGTTGTCTTCAATCCAAAAGTCTCCATTCACATATGTCACCGCAATACCTTATCTTAATCCCTCTTACACCAGACAGATATCAGAATACATCCTCTCTATGTTAAACACATTAACCCTCTTCTTAATTCCCTTTTCTTAATTTATGCACCTTATCCCAGTACAATATCACATTTGTACTATTTTTTTCACATTGTGTTGCGGTCTCACACAATTCTGGCCTTAACTACCCGTTTCATGATTTTTCAGGATACCTTGAATGACCAGTTTTTTGGTCGTTGAGGTACAGCTTGCACCACGCTGATGAGGGCCAACAGCCCGAAACGCGTCCGTGGTTAGCTTTCCTTGATTAATCAAGAATGGGTATTTGGCTAATTCTGGAATAATAAAAAATCAACGAGAATAGTTGATATTTATTCCGATAGATGGCACAAGCCATCAGAAACTTTCAGTTGCACGATAAGGAGATGCCTTTTTTTGACGTGACAACGTCTTAAATTAGGTTGCGGCTGGGAGTCACTTATGAAAAAGTGTAACGCCCGGTAACGTTACGATGAGTCACCGAACGAGAGTGCTGCGCGCGCAGCGCTAGAGAATTAGGCGCATTGAATCGGCGCATGCTTGTCTCTGTCTTTGTCTTTCTCGAACGTTCTTGGCGTTGGAAAAACAAGAAAGCGTCATAATACAAGTTCACACGTGTGGTTAAAGTATCGTCAGCTGTGTCTGTAGTGAAAATGTGGAGTGCTTAGATTCGTCATTTACAACAACTACAACAATAAAGGTAAATAATTGTACACTGATATTTCATTATCGTAAACTATGATTGATTGATTAATTGTTAGATTGACACAAAAGTTGAGAAACTGAGTTTATAGGTTATGTCATACTATTGATAAATGTTGATAGTGTTAAGTAAATTATTAGTTTAAAATTAATTAATTAATTAATTATTATTTTACAAATTTTAAATAGTTTCAAATTTATTTAGCAAAAATTTGAACCTTCGATCTGAATAAGTGTTTTGATTTTCAAATTGATTCTTTAAAATTAAAAATTCATCCATTCAATTTCAAATGTTCAACAGGAATCACCACTCTCAAAACAATGGAAACGGTGCCTTCAACTTCCAGTACTTCAATGGAGACGGAGGATATCGTGCCGTCAACGTCTGCAGTACCTTTCGTTGTTCCACACACCACCTCTACCGCCAGAACGAATGCTCAGCGACAACGTGAGTACAGACTACGAAAAGCATTGACCAGAACTCCTGAACAAGTAAGAGCCTTTGCAAAAGCGGCTGCGGAGAGGCAACGCAGGTTCAAGCTACGTAAATCTGCTAACATAGCCCTCACCAGCGGTACGTCAGAGTCACCTGCTTCAACGTCTTGTTCTGTGGTGGAGAGAACAAGCGTTCCTGTCGTGGCGGAGAGAACGAGCGTTCCCCTAACTAACGCTCAACGGCAACGTGCATTCCGACAACGTAGAGCAGCATCTTCTCGGACTGATGTACAACCGACTACTTCTTCAAGCCAAACAGCAATACAACTGGAACAATCCACCTGGTATACCAAATGGTCATCGTCAATACGGAGATTTCAATCTACTTTCCTGGACAACGATTTTGGCCATGCTTGCTCGGTTTGTGACAGATTGTGGTTCAAGAATGACCTTAAAACCATCACTGCACTACAACTGAAGGTAATCTCGGATTGGTACGTTAAGGAAAATCGGCAGCTACGCAAGGAGGATTATACAAAGTCTTGCAACACCTGTAGACAATCACTGAATAAGCGTAAGCTTCCTACTCTCGCAAAGGTCAACGGCTTCTCATATCCTGACATACCTCCAGGTCTACCGCCTCTGGATCCTATCAGTGAACGTTTGGTCTCACCGCGCCTTCCATTTATGCAAGTCCTATCATCGTCCTATCCTCAACAAAATCACTCAAATAGGAATTAGTTAAGTTTAAGTTTACATGTACAATGTTTTAGTAAACAAAATATATTTCTATAGTTAAAATTTGTGCAATTCTTATTTTCATTCAATTCCTTGTTCCTATTGTGCAATTTAATTATATTCATATCAATAAATATTCTACCGTTGTCACGTAAAATCTTCGCCCGTAAAACCGACTTTACAGGCAACCATTGTTTTTTTAATTAACCCTCTATATTATGATACATTAGCGCGCCATCTGTTATCAAAATTCGAAACTATTTTAGACGTGTATGATTGTTTTTTAAAAATAAAACAATTTCTACTGTCCTTACTGCAATAGAAAAAATTAATGGGAGGGCCTGGCTCATCAATGGTGAACCCTCCCAGCGGTATGGTATGGTAGATTAAACTGGCGAAACCGCTGGGAGGGTTCAAGATTGATGAGCCAGGCCCTCCCATTAATTTTCCATTACAGTAAGGACAGTAGAAATTGTATAATTTTTAAAAGAATCTTACGCGTCTATAATAGATTCGAATTTTCATAACAGATGGCGCGCTAATGTATCACAAACATTAAAAAGGCAAATTGTTTATTTTGAACATAGAACAATATCCTTACTTTTATCTCAGTGTGGTGGACAGTAGAAGTTGGTTTTATGTTCAAAAGAAACATTTGTGTCTTAATGTTTGTATTTTATATATATCGATGGGGCGTTATTGCCTTATACAAAGACATTATACATACAAGTATCAGAGTCATCAATTCTGTCATCGTTTGCTTTTGTGAATGGAATAAATACCCAAATATAGCCATTTCTTATAAGCATCGGTGGTTCAGTGGTAGAATGCTCGCCTGCCACGCGGGCGGCCCGGGTTCGATTCCCGGCCGATGCATTATTTTTTTTTTTTTACAATTTTTAAAACTCATTTATATTATTATTTTATATATAAAAGTCAATGTCTGTTGTCTGTTTCGCGATAAACTTAAAAACTACTGAACCAATTGGTACCAAATTTTGCATGTCGCTTTTTATAAACCCGTATTGCTATTCTATGGTACTTCTACCATTTATTATTGATGTTATTTCAGTATGAAGGAAATTGCATTCGGGGGTATTCTCGGGCGAAGCCGGGTCATTCGTCTAGTTATACATAACGGCGAATGTAATATTATTACAGCGAATAATATTTCTATGAAAAATAGACACTTCGGCCAATTAGAGTTTTTTTATTTTTCTTATAAAAACTGGCCGAAACGTTGAAAAAAATAATACAAAACTCTAACTGGCCGAAGTGTCTATTTTTCATAGAAATATGAATGCCGGCCAGGCAGCCTCTATCTTTGTGAATAATATCATTACGGCGAATACACAATAATAGTAATAAAAGTCGGTGGACGAGTTGGTAACACCCTCGATTCCCGACAGTCATGAACCGGGATTGAATCCCACGTTAACATTTTGTTTAATACACAAAAAAATCCTAAATAATTGCAATTAGATATTCAATGAATGAAAGGAAGAAAAAATTGCAACGAGTTTCTTTATTCTGAATGTTGGCGAGCTTTCAGGCGTTAGCCTATCTTCAGGCCGATTTCGCAAAAAAAATATATATACAAATAACACAAAATCTAAACTATATATAAGGTGTAGAACTAATCCTACCGGAAGTAAATTAAACAAATTGTAATCAAATATATTGTATACAACGATACATGCAAATATATATGCCGAAAACTTTAAATTAAAAATAAATTCTAAAACTATGAAATTTGAGATACGCTAAAATTGCATAAAAAGGACTAAAATAAGTCTTGGCAATTACAATAAGGCAAAAATAAACAAACCGACTATGTATCTATACAACTAACATAATTCTATTCCAACTCTCCGGGTGAGAAACCATGAATTTAGCTATGGGATATATGAAGGTACTGCTGCGGTATATCGATCCTTCTATTAATGCTCTTTTTATCGTTCGAAATCAAGGATTCAAGAATAAGTCTATTATATTTAGAGAATATATTCCGGAAGTAACACTTGACATCTTGTAGGTTAAAATGATGGCCAGTAGAATCCTCATGTTGATAAATAAGAGATCTGCCATCTTGGTTCCTTACGTTCCTGATATGTTCTTTAACTCTGGTGCCGACTGTTCGGCCGGTTTCCCCCACGTAAGAAGCGGTACATTGTTGGCAAGATAATGAATAAACTGCATTTTGTTGGTCACTCGGTTCTGTCTTAACCTGAGATTTCGTTATCGGATGTCTGACTATTTGGCCGATGGATCGAGAGCCTACAAAAATAGGCCTAATCCCAAATTTCTTCAATACCTCTGCTAGCCTTTGATTAGTAGGGGAATACTGCAAATAGCAATTAGATCGATAACCTGCCGGTTTTGGGGAGGAAACCCGTTATAAGTGTGTTTCATCACAAATGAGGCTGGGAATCCATATCTCTGGAGGTTTCGGATGATGTGAATAACCTTCACATAATATTTATTGTTTCATTTATCATAAACTAGGTTGCTCTTGTTGAGCGGTACCTATTAATGTGATTTTGAACCAGGTACACAATAATACATAATACAAAGACATTATACATTACGGCGAATAATATTGGTATTTCAATTTTTTTGTAGTTTTCCGAACTTTTGGGACCACCTTGTAATACAATGTTTTCCTGTATTTCCACCACAAGTAATGTTGTTATTTCAGGACCCATCACTTACAACCACTTGCGGTTTACATAAACACCCACCAACAAAAACACCGAACGTCTATTTAAAAAGAGAAACCCATAAACTTTTGGCAACAGCTATTTTTTTCTGGTCGCCCCTGAGTTTTTTTCTGCCATTGGATTTAGCGTTCTGGCCTTGACATTTGTGGACCGGGTGGACAGTGTTTTGAAGAAAGCGTTTAACCAATAGAAGGGATTTGACAATTATCCCACATGTGTTTCTTTTGAACGAAAACTCGAAATTTATTTAAAGGAGAGATAACGATTATTTCTAACCTTAGGGATGAAGTATGAAAGGATGAATTGTGAAGTGTAATGATAAACGGAAAAATAAAAGTATCCAGGGATGGGAATCGAACCCACAGTGTTCCGCTTACCGGGAAGATGCCATGTCCACTAGGCTTATTTTTCCGCTCATCATTACTTTTCACAATTCATCCTTTCATACTTCATCCCTAAGGTTAGAAATAATCGTTATTTCTCCTTAAAATAAATTTCGATTTTTCGTTCAAAAGAAACACATGCGAGATAAATTTTCAAATGTCGTTCTACAATCATAGGCCGCATTATATTGTATAAAAATAGAAGAGATGGAATTCAATAATTGTTTTATTCTGAAACTTTGGAGCTTTCGATAATATCTCTTTGTTCTACGGTACACTGGGGCAGTACTAACACTTCTCTTCTGTCTTCCCAACAGTGCCAAAAATAGAACATATTTTACAGTAGTGTCAGCGTCGTTAGTAAGTTTATCAATAGCTTGTTGATTCTTTTGATCCTGTAACTGTCGGTTTTATATAAATATTGTGGGAAATCTTGAATTAATACACGCATGGAAGTTGTACCTTTCATCAGGGGATTGAGACAATAACTCTGAAAGACATTGTAACAAAGTTTTTATCAATTTTATTAACAGAGTGGTCTTTTCTTATGTTTATATTTTGCTACTCTGTAAACTTCCTTCTTTCGCTTAACTTTTGTTTATCATTCATAGTTTGTTCTTGTCTGAAATAAATTGCTGTGTCATCCTGAAGTTTGTCTTTGCCTTAATTTTCCACGTGGCAATATTACCATAGTTAATAATTACCATGTGTGTTAATTCATTATATACATAAAATTTAATTTTAAATGTTATAACACCTTGATAAAGGTTGGCGTTCAGCCAACTGAAATATTGGTAAAATAAATGATATTTTGATCCAATATATGACTTTTTAATTAAAGATTTATTTATGGATTACTCTACTTTCAAAACGATTTCAATACATAAAAGTATATTTTATTATTTCTATGTTGTGCAATATTTGAAATCCCCTTATTTATATTTTAGCGAATAATTTATTATTTTATTAACAGAGTATCATTTTTTAAATTATATTTTACTACTCTGTAAACTTCCCTTATCTTTTGTTTATCATTCATAGTTTGTTCTTGCCTTAAATAAATTGCTGTGTCATCCTGAAGTTTGTCTTCCCTAATTGTCTACGTGGCAATTATCAAAACCTTTGGTAAAAAAAATATTCTTTATAATAAATAACACCATCAAAATCAATATATATTTTTCAAATAAAATTTTAAAAAAACTTCTGCTGTCCTTAATGCGATAATAAATATTGAGAGGGCTTGGCTCATCAGTGGTAAACCCTCCCAGCGGTTTTGTCAATTCAATCTACCAGGCTGCTGAGAAGGTTCACTCCTAATGAGCTAAGCCCTCCTAATATATTTCTATCGCAGTAGGTAGAAGTTTGCTTTATTTAAAAAAAAAAAGAGAAAAACTTGCACTTAATAGCTTTATTTCCGACGTATAGATTGCGTGGTATAAATAATTCTTCTCTCTACTAATGTCCCGTGTCCTGACGAGAACCTTCGTTCTTCATTCCGCCGAAGAATCAGTGAATGATTTACATAGCACTCTAACATAGAGGGTATCACATATATACACTCATGGACAAAACTTAAGAAAGTGGAACGTTTTTTTATGTCACCGGTCGTCTATTTTTTTAAGGAGACAGAATGAATTTTGTTCCCACTTGGTTATCTCGTATGTCTTCAATAAAGGTCACTGTAATATCTTTCAGAGTTATTGTCCCGATATACATGCTGAAAGGTACAACTTCCTTAAGTTTTGTCCATGAGTGTATGTTATCTTGTGTGTCTTCAATAAAGGTCAGTGTAATATCTTTCAGAGTTTTTGTCTCAATCCCGATATACATGCTGAAAGGTACAACTTCCTTAAGTTTTGTCCATGAGTGTATGTTATCTTGTGTGTCTTCAATAAAGGTCAGTGTAATATCTTTCAGAGTTATTGTCTCAATCCCGATATACATGCTGAAAGGTAAAACTTCCTTAAGTTTTGTTCATGAGTGTATGTTATCTCGTGTGTCTTGAATAAAGGTCACTGTAATATCTTTCAGAGTTATTGTCTCAATCCCGATATACATGCTGAAAGGTACAACTTCCTTAAGTTTTGTCCATGAGTGTATGTTATCTTGTGTGTCTTCAATAAAGGTCAGTGTAATATCTTTCAGAGTTTTTGTCTCAATCCCGATATACATGCTGAAAGGTACAACTTCCTTAAGTTTTGTCCATGAGTGTATGTTATCTTGTGTGTCTTCAATAAAGGTCACTGTAATATCTTTCAGAGTTATTGTCTCAATCCCGATATACATGCTGAAAGGTAAAACTTCCTTAAGTTTTGTCCATGAGTGTATGTTATCTCGTGTGTCTTCAATAAAGGTCACTGTAATATCTTTCAGAGTTTTTGTCTCAATCCCGATATACATGCTGAAAGGTACAACTTCCTTAAGTTTTGTTCATGAGTGTATGTTATCTTGTGTGTCTTCAATAAAGGTCACTGTAATATCTTTCAGAGTTATTGTCTCAATCCCGATATACATGCTGAAAGGTAAAACTTCCTTAAGTTTTGTCCATGAGTGTATGTTATCTCGTGTGTCTTCAATAAAGGTCACTGTAATATCTTTCAGAGTTATTGCCTCAATCCCGATATACATGCTGAAAGGTACAGCTTCCTTAAGTTTTGTCCATGAGTGTATGTTATCTTGTGTGTCTTCAATAAAGGTCACTGTAATATCTTTCAGAGTTATTGTCTCAATCCCGATATACATGCTGAAAGGTAAAACTTCCTTAAGTTTTGTCCATGAGTGTATGTTATCTCGTGTGTCTTCAATAAAGGTCACTGTAATATCTTTCAGAGTTATTGTCTCAATCCCGATATACATGCTGAAAGGTACAGCTTCCTTAAGTTTTGTCCATGAGTGTATGTTATCTTGTGTGTCTTCAATAAAGGTCACTGTAATATCTTTCAGAGTTATTGTCTCAATCCCGATATACATGCTGAAAGGTAAAACTTCCTTAAGTTTTGTTCATGAGTGTATGTTATCTCGTGTGTCTTGAATAAAGGTCACTGTAATATCTTTCAGAGTTATTGTCTCAATCCCGATATACATGCTGAAAGGTACAACTTCCTTAAGTTTTGTCCATGAGTGTATGTTATCTTGTGTGTCTTCAATAAAGGTCAGTGTAATATCTTTCAGAGTTATTGTCTCAATCCCGATATACATGCTGAAAGGTACAACTTCCTTAAGTTTTGTCCATGAGTGTATGTTATCTCGTGTGTCTTCAATAAAGGTCACTGTAATATCTTTCAGAGTTATTGTCCCGATATACATGGTGAAGGTAAAACTTCCTTAAGTTTTGTCCATGAGTGTATGTTATCTAGTGTGTCTTCAATAAAGGTCACTGTAATATCTTTCAGAGTTATTGTCTCAATCCCGATATACATGCTGAAAAATAAAACTTCCTTAAGTTTTGTCCATGAGTGTATGTTATCTCGTGTGTCTTCAATAAAGGTCACTGTAATATTTTTGAGAGTTATTGTCTCAATCCCGATATACATGCTGAAAGGTACAACTTCCTTAAGTTTTGTCCATGAGTGTATGTTATCTTGTGTGTCTTCAATAAAGGTCACTGTAATATCTTTCAGAGTTATTGTCTCAATCCCGATATACATGCTGAAAGGTAAAACTTCCTTAAGTTTTGTCCATGAGTGTATGTTATCTCGTGTGTCTTGAATAAAGGTCACTGTAATATCTTTCAGAGTTATTGTCTCAATCCCGATATACATGCTGAAAGGTACAACTTCCTTAAGTTTTGTCCATGAGTGTATGTTATCTCGTGTGTCTTCAATAAAGGTCACTGTAATATCTTTCAGAGTTATTGTCTCAATCCCGATATACATGCTGAAAGGTAAAACTTCCTTAAGTTTTGTCCATGAGTGTATGTTATCTCGTGTGTCTTGAATAAAGGTCACTGTAATATCTTTCAGAGTTATTGTCTCAATCCCGATATACATGGTAAAAGGTACAACTTCCTTAAGTTTTGTCCATGAGTGTATGTTATCTCGTGTATCTTCAATAAAGGTCTCTGTAATATCTTCCAGAGTTATTGTATCAATCCCGATATACATGCTAAAAGGTAAAACTTTCTTAAGTTTTGTCTATGAGTGTATGTTATCTCGTGTGTCTTCAATAAAGGTCACTGTAATATCTTTCAGAGTTATTGTCTGAATCCCGATATACATGGTAAAAGGTACAACTTCCTTAAGTTTTGTCCATGAGTGTATGTTATCTCGTGTGTCTTCAATAAAGGTCACTGTAATATCTTTCAGAGTTATTGTCTCAATCCCGATATACATGGTAAAAAGTACAACTTCCTTAAGTTTTGTCCATGAGTGTATTGAGAGACATTGCTGAGAGTGTTGGAGGGAAAGCTCGATGGGAAGGAGACAACAGGGATACACAGCTATCTAAAACAATGAACTGGACCTATGAGGAGATGAAGAGGATGGCGGATGAAGTATGGAGAGACCATGTGGCTCAGTAGAGGAAGGCATTGAAGCAGGATACTGTTTCATAAACACGATGAAGACAGTAGAGATTGAAAGATCACACGTCGGATCAAAGTTCCCGAATCATTTATCAACAGACACTGTTCCGCAAAATTAAAGGAACAACATATTTTTTTCATTTATCTCAAATTTTATTGAACATTTATCAATGAAATTTTATACACAAATTTATTATTCCATTATTGATTAGAATACCCGAAATCAAAGAATTCTAACACGTATTTTATGCAAATTAGCCGGTCAAGCAATGATCTTCTTGCAGTCAGTGCATAAATATCTTGGGTATTGTTGTTAATAAGGGGTGTTATCGCCTTTAACTGATAGACAGGCTCTACATCGGTGACTCATACTAAGAATTAGGGAGTTTATCAGCTCCTGTGGAATCAACGCCCACTCTTGTGTTAAGGCTGTTTCTAGCTCATGAGTGTTTCTAGGAGAGGGTTGTAGGGATGAGATCCGCCGTCCTAGGTTGTCCCATACATGCTCAATGGGATTTAGGTCTGGGGATCGAGCTGGCCAATTCATCCGAGCAATTGCATGGTTTTGGAGAAAAGTGTCGACCACACCAGCCCTATGTGGACGGGCATTATCATCCATTAGAAGAAAGTTTTCTCCCATTTCCAATGCTTGAGGCATCACATATGCTGCCAGGATCTCGTCCCGATACCTCTGTCCAGTCAGGGTTCCTTACCGAAAAATATGGAGTGCTGTGCGACCGCCCAAGAAGATTCCAACCCAGACCATAAAACCTTGGCTTCTGTAGGGATCCCTTTCAACCATATTCCGGAGATTATTTCTGGTTCCTACCTCTTTCCAGACAAAGACACGACGAGAATCGCTGTTTAGAGAGAATCTGGACTCATCAGTGAACATTACACGCCTCCATTCATCTGGATTCCAGGAGACACGTTGTCTGCACCAATAGGAACGATACAGAGAAGATTAGCATGGCCCCTGTGATACCAGTTTGGCGGTACAACTACTACAATAGGAACGATACAGAGAAGATTAGCATGGCCCCTGTGATACCAGTTCGGCGGTACAACTACTACAATAGGAACGATACAGAGAAGATTAGCATGGCCCCTGTGATACCAGTTCGGCGGTACAACTACTACAATAGGAACGATACAGAGATGATTAGCATGGCCCCTGTGATACCAGTTCGGCGGTACAACTACTACAATAGGAACGATACAGAGAAGATTAGCATGGCCCCTGTGATACCAGTTCGGCGGTACAACTACTACAATAGGAAGGATACAGAGATGATTAGCATGGCCCTGTGATACCAGTTCGGCGGTACAACTACTACAATAGGAAGGATACAGAGAAGATCAGCATGGCCCCTGTGATATTAGTTCGGCGGTACACCTACTACAATAGGAAGGATACAGATAATATTAGCATGGCCCCTGTGATACCAGTTCGGCTGTACAACTACTACAATAGGAAGGATACAGAGAAGATCAGCACGGCCCCTGTGATATTAGTTCGGCGGTACAACTACTACAATAGGAAGGATACAGAGAAGATCAGCATGGCCCCTGTGATACCAGTTCGGCGGTACAACTACTACAATAGGAAGAGGACAGCAAGGCATGGACTTTGCAAGATGACACAAAATGGTGGAACCAGAATCATCTGATTGCCCACAAATGCAGCAATATGACAGCCAACAAAGCGCAAGTTGTCTAACTCCATCCAGACACCGGCCCGAGGGGATAGCTACAGGTACATAGTATGGTGGGAAGGACTCACCCCTAGACGCCCGAGGGTCCGGGTACCTCCGCCGCGCGGTGTGCAGGAAGGCGCGCGGCATGTCGGGCGCAGGTTGTCTGAAGTTGTGCGGTAAATTTAGACTCCGCACTCCGCGCCTTTTTTTAGCCCCACGTGACGGGGCACAGGTGACCGCGTTGACGACCTTTGAAGCTCTTCTTTTTTATATTTTTATCACAGCCCCCACGCGTGCCTGGGGCCCTAGATTGGGGGCCACTGAGCACCGGGTTGGGTAGGATCTTGTTGTTGTCTTTAGCTGCTCCGCAGTTCGAGAGACAGGACTTGCCTCCAATATGTATCAAACCTGGCGGGCCAGCGGTGTTGTTCTGTCCGCCAGCTGAGATACGGTTTGAGGCTTTTTGTACATAGAGAGAAAAGAGTAAAACGTCTCTTTAGCGACCAGACGTCTCTTTAACGACTACGTCTCTTCAGCGACCACATATCTTCAGCGAACACATATCTTTAGCGACCATGTCTCTTTAACGACCGATTCTCTTTAGCGACCATGTCTCTTTAACTTCCACGTCTCTTTAACGAAAACGTCAGGTTAACGACCACGTATCTTTAGCGAACACGCCTCTTTAACATCCAGGCCTCTTTAGCGACCACACTAGGTTAACTTATATGCCTTTTTAACGACCGCATCAGGTTAACCTCCACGCCTCTTTAACGACCCCGTCAGGTTAACGTCCACGTCTCTTTAACGACATCACGCCAAGTTAGATACCATTTCTTGAATCCTCTCCTTTAAGTCAATCTCCTGAATAACGGCCAGTACCTTCAACACACCAGTGTGATATTGTTCCGTAAATTTGTCAGAAATGGTCCAAACTATGCTTTACCACGTTTGTAGCATTAGAACAAATTGCCTTGTGTTCCTACCTCATAACGGCCATTCTGATACTGAACTACACTCATGAACAAAACTTGAAGAAGTTGTACCTTTTATCATGTATATTGGGACAATAACTCTGAAAGATATTACAGTGACCTTTATTGAAGACATACGAGATAACATACACTCATGGACAAAACTTGAAGAACTTTTACCTTTTATCATGTCTATTGAGACAATAACTATGAAAGATATTACAGTAACCTTTATTGAAAACACATGAGATAACCAAAAAAAAAAAACAGACGACCGGCGGCATCAATAACTTTCCACTTCCTTAAGGTTTGTCCATGAGTGTGAATACCTCACAAAGAACCAAACTTCACTCCGCTGTCGTACAAGTAGCGTGTTAAATTCCACAATGTGGCATTTAATTATAATCCACTAATTAGCTTCAAGGATTACAATTACAATTATTTTATTTACAAAGCGCTATATCCCGCAAGGGATACTTGCGCCAAACAAGGAGAAAAGTTTATTTACATAAGTTATTTACATTATTCAACGCATGAAAACATTAGAGATCCAGATTTTGTAGAAAGTTTAGAATGTATTTACAAAATGAATTGAACTTTAAATATGATTTTTTTTATCGGAAATCAAATCGTTAAGTTCACAAACAACTAGTTCATTCTTCATTCTATAATCTTGAAATGCTGGGCAATCGATCAGTAGATGTCTTGAGGTTTGTTCCTCAATACCACAAAAGCAACTTGAATCCTCCACTGCCTTTATTCTATTTAAAAATACTTTTGAAATTTCCGTGGTTTGTAACAAATCGAGTATTATAAAAATTTGGAGGAAGGTATTTAGGTTCAAGGACAATGAGGATATCTCTGGGTCCACGTGATAAAACACAAACTTTATTTCGGTGACTGTTCCTACGTCTTTCTCAGTGTTTGTTGATAATTCAAACCATTTTATTAATTCTTCCAATCTATTGTTACAGAAAGAAAGATCAAATAAAGTGTAATAAAGGAGTAAATAACGTGTATATAAAATGTAGGGAAATATAAATATACAGTTGTTCTAAAAAAGACAAAGGTCGCCTCTACCGTCAAAATAGACGTCAAAACTAGACGCCATCTATTGACCGTCGCTGCCAACTAGCGGCCTAGAGTCGGTGACAAAGCCGACATTTGACGTCTATTTTGACGGGAGAGGCGACCTTTTTTAGATCAATATTCTTCCGGCAAAATTTCCATCTATATATAGTTATATGTTAAAAATAAAAATAAAGGAATATCCTGACCAGGAGCACATGTGCTTTACGGAAGGCAGAGCGCCATCTGGTGGAACAGAAATCAACTAAACATTGATTTAACCTGTTCCCTTGATATTTGGCCAACCCAATTTCTTGATAAATCAAGAAAAGCCATCCACGAACGCGTTTCGCGCTGTTGGCGCTCGTCGTTTATTTATTTATTGTTTCTATTGTTTTTTCATAGATATATGTTTAATTAAAAAGGCATATATTGGATCAAAATATCATTTATTTTACCAATATTTCAGTTGGCTAAACGCCAACCTTTTTCAAGGTATTATAAGATATTAATGTGTGTCAACAACACGTGATATTTTGATCCAATATATGCCTTTTTACGAAACTATTTTAGAGGCGTAATATTCTTTTTAAAATAAAACAATTTCTACTGCCCTTACTGCAATGGAAAAATTAAAGGGAGGGCCTGGCTCATCAGTGGTGAACCCTCCCAGCGGTTTCGCCAGTTTAATCTACCATACCGCTGTTATATTTCCATTGCAGTAAGGGCAGTAGAAATTGTTTTATTTTAAAAAGAATATTACGCGTCTCAAATAGTTTCGTAATTTGATAACAGATGGCGCGCTAGTGCATCGTAATATGCCTTTTTAATTAAAGACTTATTTATGGATTGCCCTATTTTCAAATAGTTATATATATGTACAAATTTCTTCAGTAAGGGAGACTTTTCCACCTTGAGAGAGTTTTCCTCCAGACAAGAAGTCTTGAACACTCCTCAGTTCCACACCGAGGAAGTACCTATAGATGTGTGTCTTGGCAGACGTCAGGTTGGTGTCCTCCTCCAGGCCTCGCCCCAGCCCTGAAGGTCAGTGTTAGCTTTTTTATAAGTTGTTTTTCATAGTGGTATGTAATTAAAGTAAGTAAGAAGGACGTAACCAATTTGACATTGCATATTATTTATTATTAATAGCAATTATACAAATCTTGGTATATATGTCTACATGAAAACAACAAAAACAATAAACATTATATACATACAAGTTCCTTTTCAAACACGAGCTCATCTATAGCCATTGTTACTCTGTGTAATATTCCAACACATAGATTAATTTTTAATTAAAAAGGCATTTATTGGATCAAAATATCATTTATTCTACCAATATTCCAGTTGGCTGAACGCCAACCTTTATCAAGGCATTATAACATTAAAATGTATGTATGTAATAACTTTAAAATGTTATAACACCTTGATAAAAGTTGGTGTTCAGCCAGCTGAAATATTGGTAAAATAAATGATATTTTGATCCAATATATGTCTTTTTAATTAAAGATTTATTTATGGATTGCTCTATTTTCAAAACATAGATTAATATATTTGTATTTTTGACCAGATGACAGGGTTACTTGGCACGTATATATTTGTTTTTAGAGAGGATGTAAATTAGTTAGTTAAGAAAGGAAATTAAAAAAAGTATTAATTTCTTCGTGGTGATTACTCTGCTCGATGTTGGGAAGTCTTATCTCCCAACAGTCAGTGTTTATTGATCTGGTATATTAATTAATTTAAAGGTCACCTCTCCCGTCAAAATAGACGACAAAACCAGACGCCATCTATTGACCGTCGCCGCAAACTAGCGGCCTCGGGTCGGTGACAAAGCCACAACACCAGCTTTGGCAAACTGAAATGCGTCCACCTAGAGGCCGCTAGTTTGCGGCGACGGTCAATAGATGGCGTCTATTTTGACGGGAGAGGCGACCTTTGTCTCTTTAGATCAATATCCTCCCGGCAAAATTTCCATCTATGTTAACTAATACATATAATGTAGCAAGAGAGGCACCTCTCCCTTTAATTCTACATCAGAACTGTGTTCGTCCAGTAAAAACTTTACTAGTGATAACACCAGTTTTGACAATATCAGACCTGTATACCGTGGTTTCTGGATATGACACTCATCAGTACAGGGGTGGCTTCGATTTCATAACATCCTATGATGACAAAAGGTTACTTTATACGGTTTACACACAAAAATAAAACTAGGGCCTGAAGTAACACAGAGAAAACACTCAGAAATACGAAGAAAGGACGTAAGTAAAAAAACACATAGTTATAACAAAACCAATACTTAGCTTTTATTGCAGCGTTGATAAGGAGCGGACACACAGGTATGTGAGTAGATCACCAGACACTGAGAACACTTTAAACGTCTCCACACAACATATATATATGTGTTTTTTTATTTTATTTTTTCTTTCGTTTTTTAATGTGCTAAGCGTATTTACGCAAGTTTGGCCTTAAATACCCATTTCTTGGTTTTTCAAGAAGCCACTGGGACCAAAAAATATTTTTTGGTCGCAGTGGTTCAGCCTACTCCACGCTGACGAGCGCCAAAAGCGCGAAACGCGTTCGTGGATGGCTTTTATTGATTTATCAAGAAATTGGGTTGGCCAAATATCAGGGAACAGGCTAAATTAATGTTTAGTTGATTTCTGTTCCACCAGATGGCGCTCTGCCTTCTGTAAAGCACATGTGCTCCTGGTCAGGATATACCATTTTTAATATTGATTTCAACACCTGATCTTTTTATCTCTTTTATTTTTTCTTTCGTTTTTTAATATATATATGTATATTTACCAGGTCTATTAGTATGAAACGCGAAAATTTTCAATGAATTCAAAAGTTCACCAATTCCATACAACAAAATATTTTTTATTCAAAGTAACTGCCCTGATTAGCTATACACTCGGACCACTTTTCAGGCAATTTTCGAATTCCTTGTCTGAAAATTTCTATTCCTTTTGAGTCGAACCAGTCAACAAGCTATTTTCGGAGTATGTCTGAGTTCGAAATTCCTGGTTTTTTAGGGCGTGTCCTAAAGATGTGAAAAGGTGATAGTTCGACGGCGCTAAGTCTGGTGAGTACGGCGGGTGGGGTTAGAGTTCCCAGCCCAAGTCTTTTATGGTGTTTTTGACCACCGTAGCGTTGTGGGCTGGAGCGTTGTCATGCTGCAGTATCAGGTTGTTGTGCTTTTCACGCCATTCCGGTCATTTTTCATTCAACGCCTCTCTCAAACTGTGCATTTGTTGTTCGTAGCGACTAGTATTGACCATTTTTCCAGGTTTCAGGAGCTCGAAATATACTACGCCGGTCTGGTCCCACCATATGCAAAGCATTGCCTTTTTTCCGAAGCGATTGGGCCTAGGCGTCTGTTTTGGAAATTGGCCGGGCAGGCCCCACGACTTTTGGCGCGTAGGATTGCTGAAGTGGATCCATTTCTCATCAGAAGTTACGATTCGGTGCAAAAATGACTTCTTTTCATGCCTGGCGAGCAGCCCTTCGCAGGTTACCAGACGCCGTTATTGCTGCCTTTCGCTCAACTCGTGGGGGACCCATCTGGAAAGCTTTTGGGTCATTCCGAGGCTGTTTAAACGTAGAGAAACAGCACCTTGAGACACCTGGAGCTGTTTTGCGAGTTTCTCCTGCATTTGGGTACTGTCCTCATCCAACAAAGCTTGCAGTTCAGCGTCCTCGAACTTTTGGGGCGGTTTTCCATGTTCCATTATCAAGTTCAAAATCGCCACTTAGGAATTTTTTAAACCACCTGTAACACTGCGATTTGCTCAGAGCGTGGTCGCTGTAAACTTCCTCGAGCATTCGGTGGGCTTCAGTGGCACTTTTCTTCCAGTTGAAGGCGAACAACAAAACTTCCCGCAAATGGGCACTTTTTGGCTCGGAAATCGCCATTTTCCACAGGCTCCAGAAAATTTTCACGATTTGAATTTTTCTAAAACTGCACGCATGCTGATGCCACGTGAGTCAAAGAAAAAAAAACGCCTACAACAGCGCCACTGTCGGCTCAAATAAAGTTGCGCAGCGGCCTCTGGCGCCCATTTTCGCGTTTCATACTAATAGACTTGGTATTAATTATTTTATATATTTATATCTATTTATTCATATATTTATCATTACAGTAATCCCTCGTTATCACGAACTCGGATTATACGAACTCTCGGTTTGCGCGAACCGTTTCTTTTGCCCCGTTAAATTTCAATGCTTTCCAAAGAGATTTTGCCGGTTAAGACGAAATATTCGGTTATGACGAAATACGAATTAAATTTAGCCCCCAGCAGAACTAATCAATCGGTTAAAACGAATTCTAATATGTTTTTAAAGGCGAGTTATAAGTAAAACAATAAACTATTAAAACAACAAAAACGCCGTTGATATCAAGTATTGGCTCTCTTTGTCTTTTGTGTAAACATTCGTCCTTTGTTTGTTATGATGACTCATTTTCTATGAAACCATCCCCTTGGGGTCGTTCCATGTACTCAATCAGTGGAAAATTTCGACTCTATTGTGCCAGTATTGCTGTTTTTCTCGACTGATAAATGTAGGGGCCATGGTGACCCCTGCCAGCCAGCAGCCAAGGAGCGCACGCTTTCACAATCCACATTATCAACCATTCTAAAAAACAAAGAAAAAATAGATGCGGCTGTTGCCTCAGGGTCTTCGAGCTCTTCAAAACGACTTCGAAAAGCATCCCATCAAGACGTGGAAGATGAGCTTTTATAATGGTTTAAAAAAAGTAGACAAAATAATATTCCTGTATCCGGCGCACTTGTCAAAGAAAAGGCTAAAGAAATAAGTGTCTCATTGGGTGTGGAAAAAACAGCTGATTCGTTTTCACTTCCAGAAACAATGCTTGATGAGCCTGAAGAATGGACCAAACTCCTTTCAGCTACAAACCCAGCTGAGACTTTGACTTTCCTGGAGTATGTTGCCCTGGATGAAGGGTTGGAAATTTGCGGTTCACCCGAATTAGAAGAAAAGAAGAAAGAAGAAGAAGAAGAAACAGAAGACGATGAGGTGAAAGAAGAGATAATGATGCCTACTAGAGGGGAAGTAATCGCGGCCCTCGAAACCCTCCAGAAGCTGTCCAAAACCTTTGCGGATATTGATGTTCATTTTGAAGATGACCTGGATAAAATAAGAAGGGAGTGTCTGAAACAGTGCCCAATCAAATACCACCAAAAAACTATAACAGACTTTCTGAAGCCTACAGAGAAAACCCAGATATAGGATACTCTATGCATACTGCATATGCTGCATACACATAAACATTGTATGTACCAAGTATATTATGTAAGCTGTTTCTTTTGTTGTTCTTTTTTATTTGTGTTTTAAAATAAACTTATATTCTCATGTTATTGCCTTACATTGTGATTATATTATCCATATTGTCTTTTAAAATAAAATACTTTATGTACATACATATACATAATTGTTGTTCCTTAAAATTATAAAATATTTTCATTAGAATTGTTTTCAAATAAATTTATTCGTTATTCCTCAGAAATGTAGTTTTCTTACTCATCAGTAGTACATAAGTACAACCCCCGGATACCACGAATTCAATTCGTCTAATACGAATTCGGTTTATACGAATTCGGTATATATTCTTTTAAGACGAAAAGGGTATTTCGTTCTCTCGTTGAGTTCGTCTTAACGAGGGATTACTGTATATAATTATATTTATTCATATTTATATTTATTCTGTATTTAACCTTATATAATCTTATATGGACTTTGTAATAAATCAGTTTCAATCTCTCAATCTCCACACAACAACTCTCACCGACTCCTCACATCCCGTTTCAACCATTTTTATAAACAAACATGGCCGCATTGGTCCAATGACGTGGGAGATCACTTAACAACATTCTTCACGCATAACTGAGAAGCTTAAAACTGCTTATGCTTGTCAAAATAATGACAATGAAATCGGTCCACTTTGTTAACAGGTGTTTAATCTGGTGAAATGGCAAGGATAGATTTTCAGGCAATAATACAACATAAAGTAGCGGGAGGATGAAAGTCATGTACCAAAACTCTGTACTGTACTTTTTATTTCGACTTAGAGCGCTATGTCCCCCTAGGGACACTTGCACTTTAAACATAAACAAAACATTGAAAGAAAAGAAAGAAAGATATTTTGAAATATTGTTACATCAATTTTAATGCGTCTTACATTTATTCAAAATATTCTATGATATTTAATATTTATTTAAAACAGGATATTTAGATTATCATCATTCCTTTTTATAGTTTCATTCCTTTTGTAATATTTATTGTACACTAGACGAATGACCCGGGCAATGCCCGGGTTTACCCGATTAAATGTTTTATTCAAACACTATTCGTTACAATTATAAATTGGCGCCGTGGATGTCACTCTTGTGAAACGTCCCGCTCCAAACTTTACATGTACATTAGGTCAGCTGATATTACCTCCCATCTTCACCGCTAGAGGCGCTGCTCGCGAGCTAAGTAGAATAATTTGAATACATAGTTTTAATAATTGATTTATATATATATATTTTTTTAAATAGCCTATCGTCTTCCCCGTATTTTTTTTTTACCTATGTATGGAAATTTTGGTTTGAATTAGTGAACTACTGCGAATTTGTATACCGGACATACAAACAAACAAACAAAAACATACAAACATTCATTTATATATATAGATATATCTTGATTGGTTATTGGAGCGAGAGAGGACCTAGACGAAGACTGCGGATCACGACCTACGAGGAAGACAACGAATAAATAAACACAATAACGTTGAAAGGTAATTTATTTTTATTTGCTTTTCTTTATTTGCTTTGAATATGGAAACCCGCTCGGTGTATAACACCAAGAAGGAAGAAATCAAGGTCGACGATCCTGCAAAGCTGCAACTTGGTTCAACAATATATACAAGAATTAGTATGCAAGTTAGATGAAAAGAGAAAAAATATCAACACAGTTGAAATATGCATAAAGGGTTGTTATGCAAATTTAGTCAAATGAAATCAAATTGTATTGTGTGTATTCGAGGAAAACAATTTACAGATTGGAAAAGGTAAATATTAACAAGACAGATGATTCCAGGAAATTAAATTTAATGAGAAATATGATTATTAATATGTTTCTATTTTATTATTTAATTAAAAATTCACTGACATTGAGCCATTTTCTTACTCCAATAGCGTCTGGCTGTAGAGACGTTATTTGAACATGTCCACCTGGTCGGCTTATCATGGTATGGTTTGATCCTGAGCACCTGGACAAGGTCTTTGTTTTGTCGCCTGCAGACTGATGTGACTACAGGTTCGTAGGTAACTGTACTGATGAGTGTCATAGCCAGAAACCATGGTATACAGGTCTGATATTGTCAAAACTGGTGTTGTGGCTTTATCATCACTAGTAAAGTTTTGTTACTTGGACAATTGACAATTAGAACAACTTTTATTGACATCTTGTCAATATTTACACTCAAAGAGAGTTATAATAGTAAAATAATATAATAATAAATAGGAAAATATGTACAAAAAGTTATACAATAGAGGATATGGGGAGGCATCCTCGGCGAGCGAGTGTTCTCCTCCAGGTGATGAGCGGGTCCTCCACTCCACCGAGCCCAACCTGGACAAAGTGGCGGTAGATCCGTAACTTTGCCGACGTGAGTTTTGTTACTTAGGGTGATGTACAGTGTATCGTTTTGATGTATAATTAAAGAGAGAGAAATGTTTATTTTGGTACAATGATTAATTTTCTGAATATAGTGCCATCCATAATACAAATATTTTTAAAAATAAGGCTTATTTTGGATCTAATAAGTGTTAGTTTGAGTTGGTTCAAATTCACATTAATAGGTACCGCTCAACAATCGCAACCTAGTTCATGATAATTGAAACAGTGAAGTGAAAGTTATTCACATATTAAAACAAAATGTTAACGTGGGATACAATCCCGGTTCATGACTGTCGGGAATCGAGGGTGTTACCTACTTGTCCACCGACTTATTTGTTAGTTTGAGTCAAAAGACGATCCATCAATTAAGTTTATATAAAAGGGCGTACCTGGGTCTGTAAAGAAAAAAAAAACAACGTAAAAGTACGCCCTTGTACGCCCTTTTATATAAACTTAATAAGTTTTATTAATCCAATATTTCGATGGACCAATTGTCCATCTTTTACGAGTTTTTTTTTTTTTTTGTAGCATACAGCAGGTCGCGTGCTTCAGACATATACGTCGGTGGACAAGTAGGTAGCACGCTCGATTCCCAACAGTCATAAACCGGGGATTGAATCCCACGTTAACATTTTGTTTAATAAGTGAATAACCTTTACTTATTATTCATTGTTGCAATTATCATAAACTAGGTTTCTCTTGTTGAGTGGTACCTAATAAAGTGATTTTGAACCAGGTGCTTCAGACGAGCTTATTGGGCTGTAAGACGTCCGTGGCTCACCGCGACCTACTGTGGGCTTCAAAACAAAAACCTCGTAAAAGATGGACGATTGGTCCATATAAATATTGGATTAATAAAAAAAACTTATTAAATCCAAAATAAGCCCTATTTTTTTAAAAATAATTAATATGTTTAAACAAAGGTAACAATTCTTCTAAATATTTTGTAATTTAACTCAGTGATAAAGCAACAGTTACCCTCGAATAAAATAATGGATAATGAATATAATAAGGTATCACACAAAAATATCTTCTTTTTTTTAACAATACGGGCTATAACAAGTTCACACTGATGCCTCGGCAGTAACGCGTCATATAAGGGGAACATAAGAAAAACAAATTTTTTGTTTATTGTTAATTTTTGTTCGGTAATAGCTTGTTATATTGACAACATATTATCAAATCACACACACAATATCAATTTACTCCAAGATTTAGTTTAATCTCTATAAAATCTGTTGAGTAAAAATATCATTCCTCCAGGGAAAAGTATCTTTTCAAAAACCTTTTTAATCTCTAGCTTTCAGGCACGGATGTCAATCTACAGGAGAAAACATAACATTATACCATGTCTTCCTTCACCATGTTTTTCGTCTAATTTCAATCCAGGGGAAGAATTCTTTATCTATATTTGTAAATTCGTTATTACTCCATATCTATGAATCTCTCCACGAGCGACATTAATTGGTACCTATGGTTAATTCATAAGAAATCTCTACAACTTTCGCGTTGGAGATGCCACCTTAGATTCAACCGTCTCTGCAAAATAAAAGAAACTCGTCTTCCTTCACCATGTTTTTCGTCTAATAACTTTCCCTGGAAATATATTTTCACTCAACATTGATCCAAGGGATTTTTCTATTGAACAATATATAATATTTATAATATGATGCACTAGCGCGCCATCTGTTATCAAAATTCGAAAATTAGCAAGGCCCTCCCATTAATTTTTCCATTGCAGTAAGGGCAGTAGAAATTGTTTATTTTCAAAAAGAATCTTACGCCTTTAAAATAGTTTCGAATATACATATTAATTAAGCATTTAAACACAGATTTCTGGAGATTGAGTTTCTTTTCATTTTATTAAAGCTTTCAGGAATCTCTGAGCTTCTACAGGAGTACATGTATAAATACAGTCGACTCTCGATAATTTGAAAATCGTAAATTTGAATCTCTCGATAATTTGAAACTCGTTAATTTGAATCTCTCGATAATTTGAAACTCGTTAATTTGAATATCTCGATAATTTGAAACTCGATAATTTGAAACTGGTTAATTTGAATCTCTCGATAATTTGAAACTCGTTAATTTGAATCTCTCGATAATTTGAAAAATTTTCCCGGTCCCTTTAAAAATACTCGATAAGTTGAATAAATTCAATATTAATTGGTTCCCTCGGTAATTTGTGAAGTTGAACAAATAATAATTTTGCCACAATTGAACATTTTGTAAATAACTGTATAATTGTTTAAAAATAGTAAATCACGAATTTTGATCAAAATATTGTTTGAAAAAGGGCAAGACACGAAAGCTCCTAATAAATTTATTACTTTAAAAACACACTTGCAGTAAGTCACTTATTTAATCCTGTATCAACATAGTATGTATATCCCGAAACTTCAAACTCTTGTTTACTTGATTTTTTCCTCCCTCCCACTTGGTTGTTTAAACTCCTGTTATTTTGAACTCTTGATAAATTGAAAATTTTTCTATGGTCCCTTGAGTTTCAAATTATCGAGAGTTGACTGTTTTACTAGTAAGTTTCTCTCTCTCTCGACCCCCATCACCGCTATGATCAAACACCTGGAACTTTCTTACATGAGTCAGACCACACGGGGATCTCTTTAGTGACAGTAGAGCTCTGATAGCGCGGGGTACTGGAGTCCATACTGGTAGTGAGATAGGACTCCTGTCAGCCTAACTGATGGACTGAGAGTCCCGGCAGAGAAGGCCGCCAGATGAAGCCTCCTCCCCCCGAGGTCCCAAATCGGGACTCCCCCAATTACTCCGAGCTTCCCGTTTTTTTCACCCACTTCCTCTACTATTAAAAGTAAGACCTTAACCCACTAACTGCTCCGCCATCTTCTTTCACGGGATATTCTTCAGTGGCGATATTCTCTGTACTTTGGTTAACTACCCTCATACAGTAGGGGGTCTAAACTATTGGTTTAGTAGTATATTTTCAAAAATTTTGTTTTTCAAACAGAAATAATATATTTTCTCTCTCAAATTATAATAAGTATCTAAAATATGTACATGTGGGGATCGTTACGAATTCCCTTTTGAAGTTGGTTGAGTTGATTGTTTGTGATGGGCGCAGTCGTTGTTGCTGAGTGGTAAGGTATTCACAAGGGAAAATAACGAAACACAGAGTTTGGTTTTGAAAAGGCTAGCAATCTAAGGAGAAAGGAGTTGAAGCTATTTTGGCGAAGTTGCTATTGACTATAATGGTTCACATTATTGAAGATGGGACTTATCTGATTGGTTGAGGAGATGGGATTGACTTCGGACTTGTTCCTTGGTCGATCCAGGTGCTAACTCGATCCTGTCCAGCTTCCCACTCTTCGCTGTCCAAGTTCCAACTGCTCTCTATGGGGCCACTTTCCTGACTCCTTAAACTCCGTTCCCGATTTAAGACAAAACTATTCCGGGCTCTCATTGGATGAATTTTCAGGGGTGCTCGATTTCTATTGGTTTCTAGCTAATTCCCTACTCTCTGATTGGGTCTTTGCTGTCCTTTTGTTTCTGGACTTGTTCTAACCTGACCCAAGAAATGCTAGGTTCTTGAACCCAGTTTTATGAGTTCCGGGATAATAAAACCTGCTAATGATTGCTTCCTCTTTGATGGCCTTTCTCTAAATCTTTCTCCCAGATTTCTAAAGCCTTGTCTTTATTAAAATCTTTTAAAACATACATTGCATACATATTGGGGCGGGTTTGCATCCAGTTATGTACAAATTATGACATACACCTATCCCCCGATTTACACGGTACTTGTTTTACACGTTTTCGCTTTTACACGGTTTTCCAAATAAGTTTTTTTTTTGTTTTGTTTTTATCGCACTATACTAAATGCTACTGTGATTGAACACATGCGCTGTGTACACATCTCACGAGGAATCCCGAGCTTATGTGCTGACTTGCTGCACACGCACACTGTGTCTGTATTTCTATTTTTTTTTTAATTTTTAATTTTCGATTTACACGTTTTTCTCAGGAACGTATCTCCCGTGTAAATCGGGGGATAGGTGTATATAATAATGTGTATATAAAAAAAATTGTATTTATTATTAAGTTGTTAACGTGATAATCGTGTTGAAGGACTGACAAGTCCGAAAGCTTGAAAATAAAAAGTTGCACAAGAGAACCCTGGAAGTTTTCCTTATTTTATAAGAAACATCATTTGTTCTGTTGGTCGTGTTTTCTCCTGTAGAAGATATTTCATGTCCGAAAGTTAGGAATTTGTGAATTAATATGTTTTAAATTAAACTTATCCTTGGAAAAGTTTATATAAAAAAGAGTGTATACCTGGATCTGTAAAGACAAAAAAAAATCTCAAAATATTTCGAGAGACTGCTCTCTCTTTATCAGTATATTACACAATAAACATGTTTTATTGGTGTAAAAGATGTAAAAGATCGTTCGACATTTACAATCTTCTTCAGGTTCAAGAGATACAATTCACACACACACAAAAGCCTGGGACTATGGGACTTGCCCCATACAGATTCTCCCAATTGGGTAAGGTAATAATTGTGGTTTTTTTTTGCTTATCCCTAGTACACGTGGTACAGGCCATGATAATAATGGTGGGTAGTAGGCGACTGATTTTTACTGTAAGCGCACCACATGTCTACACATGTGAAAGCAGTTCGACTTTGCACTTACAAATGTGCCAGAGCCCCGTTTGGTTACTTGCACTCGCTGGTGGGGTTGGACTTTTGCAAGAATCGGGGGGCCATTGGAGCATTTTTTTTTTTAACAGAAAAAAGTGTCCAATGCGGGGATCGAACCCGGGTCGTAGTGGTCGTAAACCAAACGGTTTAACCAGCCTTCCACCGACCCCCAATAATTGTGTTATTTACATAGGTAGTAAGATAGAACTGGCTTTACTCTTCATCTCAAAGTCATTCACTTGTTGACTGGTCCTTACATAATATAATGATCAAAAAATAGAGATACAATGCTAACAAATCTCTTGAAATATTTTGAGAAAAAAAAAATTCCATTACAGATCCAGCTACGCACCTTTTTTATATATAAACTTATTTAATGGATTGTCTTTGGACTCAAATTATTCTTGAAAGTTTAATATTTTCATCTTAATAATATGAAACAAAAGTGAAAAAAGAAATAAAAAGGTCAGATGTTGATATTAATAATAAAGAAGCCATATCCTGATCAGTAGCGCATGTGATTTTTATTAATTTGGTTCTAATATCAGTGTGGCAATTACCGAAATAATATTTAATAATATAATATTCACCATACAATGTTTATCGTACCCAATAATATTGTAAAATATTGTAATATTAAAAAAGGCATATCCAGGAGCACATGTGCGATGGCAGAGCTCCTGGTCAGGATATGCCTTTTTTATTTTTTAATATCAACACCTGACCTTTTTATTTATTAATTTTTCTGTTTTTTTTTTCATATTGTAATATATGTTTAATTAAAAAGGCATATATTGGATCAAAAAATCATTTATTTTACCAATATTTCAGTTGGCCGAACGCCAATCTTTATCAAGGTGTTATAACATTTTCTATTTTCTAAACGATTGTAATAATATATAAATTGCTTTACCTCCAATAGAAATCCCCTGAATGTGGTACAATTCTTATTTTAGGGAATAACATACAGTAGAACTACCTCCCTGTAAAGGACAACACCTAGTTACAGAGCTAAAGTGTCCTTTATGGAGAGGTGTCTTCTTACCGGAGAGTTGCTTCTTCTTCTTCTTTCTTATCTCCACTCAATCATATTAGGGTTTCAAGTTGTTACCCTTGATGGTGTCTGTTTGACAACCATCATGACTGGGTGAAGTAGAATGCCTTTGTCATTAAGACTGGGAGCACTACTCAGTGACAGGCCACTGACTTAGCTCCAATATGTCTGGCATGAGGAACAGACGCCATGTATACAGCCGCTCCTAACATGGAGTACAAACGCTGCTCATCCTGTATCCCTGGAGACCTTACAGGGTACTATCAGCATGGCCAGCTGAGCCCAGGTTTTTTACTGAGCTTGTTACTGCTCCCCCTCCTCCTTTTTCATCTGGGCTTGGGACCGGCAAAGGCGGAGTTCCGGAGAGTTTCTAAATAGTAAAAATGGTAATTTTGCAAATGAAAACTGTCCTTTATAGAAAGGTGTCTTCTAGTGGGATGTCCGTTAAAGGGAGGTTCTACTGTATATAGAAATACGTAAAAAACAAAATAAATTTAAAATTTTTAGAATATTAAATAATATCTTCTGTTTTAAAAACAATCAGACGATGTTATCATTTTTATCAGACGACAGCTCTTTAGCCAATCACAGAAGTGGAGCAAATGAGGTGGCTACAGTGCTGCCATCTTTCGGAGGAAACTTGAATCAATTTTTGTCGTAAAAACGTTCTTGCCGCTCTAGGCGCATTAACTCTTTCATTATTATTATCTTTTTTATTCTTATTAATTATAAATATATTTTTTATTTAAATGGGGAATTTATATATGAGTTTGTATTTATATGATGAGGGCCAACAGCCCGTGGTTAGCTTTTCTTGATTAATCAAGAATGGGTATTTGGCCAATTCTGGAATAATTAAAAAAAAACGAGAATAGTTGATATTTATTCCGATAGATGGCGCAAGCCATCAGCAACTTTCAGTTGCACGATAAGGAGATGCCTTAGTTTATATATCGTTTACAGGGATATTGGAAGTTATTCAAAATGTTAATATACTTCAAATTGAAAGAAAGACAGTATACACATTTGTTTTTAATAGAAAACCTGACCTATTTTTATTTTTTTATTCTTTTTTTTTCACATGTTCAGTGTATTTACGCAAGTTTGACCTTAAATGTCCATTTATTGATTTCTCAAGAAGCCTCTGAGACCAAATGAAATTTGGTCGTTGAGGTATAGTCTGTACCACGCTGACGAGGGCCAACAGCCCGAAACGCGTTCGTGGTTGACTTTTCTTGATTTATCAAGAAAATGGTTTGGCCAAATATCGAAGGGAACATGTTAAATCAATGTTTAGTTTATTTATTTTTCACTAGATGGCGCTCTGCCATCTGAAAAAACCCACATGTTAGTGGACAGGATATGCCTAATTTGTTTTTAACAGTTTACATGGGTTGCTGGGGGAAGCGTTCTATTGGTGGAAAAGGCGCAAGAGAGCTTTCGACCATTTAAACAATCTTCTTCAGGTTCTAGAGATACTGACAAAAGACGGGGAACGTCTGCCTATTTTATATTGTCTTAGAAATCTCAAATACCGATATATTACCGTCTGTTGTGACCATTTACATGATTTTATTGTTGTCAATATATGCACAGTCTGTACTATTATTGAGAGCTTTTATTTAACTTGCTTCCATGCCTGTCTTTTCACAAATCCTGTAATCAAATTTTAATCGGTTGCTACATATTAAATCAAGTTTGCCCGGTATAGCGATGTTAGCCCGGCCAGGACGCTCGTAGACTCACTGACCGATTGTTGGAGCCGCGGTACCCAGGGGAACAAAATATTATATATCCACTCATGGACAACACTTAAGGAAGTTGTACCTTTCAGCATGTATATCGGGATTGAGACAATAACTCTGAAAGATACACTCATGGACATAACTTAAGGAAGCTGTGCCTTTCAGCATGTATATCGGGATTGAGACAATAACTCTGAAAGATACACTCATGGACATAACTTAAGGAAGTTGTACCTTTCAGCATGTATATCGGGATTGAGACAATAACTCTGAAAGATACACTCATGGACATAACTTAAGGAAGTTGTACCTTTCAGCATGTATATCGGGATATTGAGACAATAACTCTGAAAGATATTACAGTGACCTTTATTGAAGACACACGAGATAACATACACTTCATGAACAAAACTTAAGGAAGTTGTACCTTTCAGCATGTATATCGGGATATTGAGACAATAACTCTGAAAGATATTACAGTGACCTTTATTGAAGACACACGAGATGACATACACTCATGAACAAAACTTAAGGAAGTTGTACCTTTCAGCATGTATATCGGGATTCAGACAATAACTCTGAAAGATATTACAGTGACCTTTATTGAAGACACACGAGATAACATACACTCATGGACAAAACTTAAGGAAGTTTTACCTTTCAGCATGTATATCGGGATTGAGACAATAACTCTGAAAGATATTACAGTGACCTTTATTGAAGACACACGAGATAACATACACTCATGGACAAAACTTAAGGAAGTTGTACCTTTCAGCATGTATATCGGGATTGAGACAATAACTCTGAAAGATATTACAGTGACCTTTATTGAAGACACACGAGATAACATACACTCATGGACAAAACTTAAGGAAGTTGTACCTTTCACCATGTATATCGGGATTGAGACAATAACTCTGAAAGATATTACAGTGACCTTTATTGAAGACACACGAGATAACATACACTCATGGACAAAACTTAAGGAAGTTGTACCTTTCACCATGTATATCAGGATTCAGATAATAACTCTGAAAGATATTACTGTGACCTTTATTGAAGACACACGAGATAACATACACTAATGGACAAAACTTAAGGAAGTTGTACCTTTCACCATGTATATCAGGATTCAGATAATAACTCTGAAAGATATTACTGTGACCTTTATTGAAGACACACGAGATAACATACACTAATGGACAAAACTTAAAGAAGATGTACCTTTCACCATGTATATCGGGATTCAGACAATAATTCTGAAAGAGTTTAAGACACACAAGATAATCAAGTGTGAACAACCTCTGTCTCCTTCAAAAAAAAAGCAGACGACCGGAGATATCAAAGACTTTCTGCTTCTTTAAGATTTGTCCATTAGTATATAGTGTTAAATATTTGCATAGTTCATCAATTATGCACATATCAGAAGAACCTGTTGAAGAAAAGACATGTCCGAAAGCTTATGATGCAAGAAATTTAAATACAAGAAACGCTTTTTAAGTATTTTTGTTTTAACGTTACAATCAAAACACTTTGGTTTTACACAATAAATAATTAATACCTAAAAGTTATAATGAAAGGTAGTATAGGTTCTGCAAAGTCCATCTCACCAGGACAATTGAGCACCTGACATTGATTACTGTAGCTTCAATGATGTAATTATAAAAAAAGGAACTATTTTAGACGTGTATGATTCTCTTTGAATTTAAACAAGTTTCTACTCCCTTACTGTAATGATAAATTAATGGGAGGGCATGGCTCATCAATGGTGGACCCTTTTTTATAATCAACTATGGACATAAGATTTGTGTGAAGACACAGTAGAAATACATATAAATATATAATATGCTTCAAGCATTGCTAACCCGCAAACATCAAATTAAGTCTTTTTAGGACAATTATAAAATGATGCATTAGCGTGCCATTTGTAATGAGAAATTTGAAATAAGAGGGTTTACCACTGATGAGCCAGGCCCATCCATTAATTTATTGTAGTGTATTTGCATATTGAATTATGGATATGCAAATATCCTGTTTTGCATAATAGTTTTCATAGAATTTTGTATATAAATAGCGACAGTTTTTAGCTACCAGCAGTCAGTCAATTTATGTTAATAAACGAGATTACTGGAGTCTGTTTGCCTCAGTTAAGCGACACCTCACTCTAGGCTACCTCCCAACCTTCTAGGATAAAACATTTATCATTGCTGTAAGTTCAGTATAAAATTGTTTTGCTTTTAAAATAATGTAAGGAGGTAGAAGAATTTAATTTTTTTATAACAGATGGCGAGCTAATGTACGAAATGATGTAATTGTTTGATAGTTCTGAACAGATACGGTGTGGGTGTCACTCAGTGATGTGTCGGACGCTGCTTCAGAATGGATGGATTGGATTGGTTCGGTAGAATGGGTGACTCCACGAGGGCGGGGAAGGTGGTGGCTACATGTATCCGCCGAGACTGCAAATACTCGCCGTGAGGTAGACACCTTTACCTACTTGGGCCGAGTCCAGCGACCTGATGTAACCCTGCTGAAGGCGTGCCTTGTCCCCGCGCCGGTTATTTCAGTCCCCGCTCCAGAATCCATCACAATGGACTCCTCGGGACTTATTTTGGAGAAACGCTAATTGTTGCGGTGATAGCATGCTCTGATGGATCAGGGAAACTCCTGGAGGGGACGTGACAATCGGAGGAGAAACTGGAGAAAGATTTGGGTCGTAGTTAGGTGACAAGAGAACACCTGGTACAGGAAAGGATTAGGCATTCTAGTAATTGTATAAATACTTGAGATTTTATACATGCATTCGCTATTAGGTTTATACCTGCATTCACTGTTAGGTTTATACCTGCATTCACTGTTAGGTTTACACCTGCATTCATTGTTAGGTTTATACCTGCATTCACTGTTAGGTTTATACCTGCATTCGCTATTAGGTTTATACCTGCATTTATTGTTAGGTTTATACCTGCATTAATTGTTAGGTTTATACCTGCAATCACTGTTGGGTTTATACCTGCATTCATGGTTAGGTTTATACCTGCATTCATTGTTAGGTTTATACCTGCATTCACTGTTAGGTTTATACCTGCATTCATTGTTAGGTTTATACCTGCATTCACTGTTAGGTTTATGTCTGCATACGCTATTAGGTTTATACCTGCATTCACTGTTAGGTTTATACCTGCATTCATTGCTAGGTTTATACCTGCATTCACTGTTAGGTTTATACCTGCATTCACTGTTAGGTTTATACCTGCATTCACTGTTAGGTTTATACCTGCATTCATTGTTAGGTTTATACCTGCATTCACTGTTAGGTTTATACCTGCATTCACTGTTAGGTTTATACCTGCATTTATTGTTAGGTTTATACCTGCATTCTTTGTTAGGTTTATACCTGCATTCACTGTTAGGTTTATACCTGCATTTATTGTTAGGTTTATACCTGCATTCATTGTTAGGTTTATACCTGCATTCATTGTTAGGTTTATACCTGCATTCACTGTTAGGTTTATACCTGCATTCATTGTTAGGTTTATACCTGCATTCATTGTTAGGTTTATACCTGCATTCACTGTTAGGTTTATACCTGCATTCATTGTTAGGTTTATACCTGCATTCATTGTTAGGTTTATACCTGCATTCATTGTTAGGTTTATACCTGCATTCACTGTTAGGTTAATAGCTGCATTCGCTGTTAGGTTTATACCTGCATTCATTGTTAGGTTTATACCTGCATTCACTGTTAGGTTTATACCTGCATTCATTGTTAGGTTTATAATCATTCATTGTTAGGTTTATACCTGCATTCGCTGTTAGGTTTATACCTGCATTTATTGTTAGGTTTATACCTGCATTAATTGTTAGGTTTATACCTGCATTCACTGTTGGGTTTATACCTGCATTCATTGTTAGGTTTATACCTGCATTCATTGTTAGGTTTATACCTGCATTCACTGTTAGGTTTATACCTGCATTCATTGTTAGGTTTATACCTGCATTCACTGTTAGGTTTATGTCTGCATACGCTATTAGGTTTATACCTGCATTCACTGTTAGGTTTATACCTGCATTCACTGTTAGGTTTATACCTGCATTCACTATTAGGTTTATACCTGCATTCATTGTTAGGTTTATACCTGCATTCACTGTTAGGTTTATACCTGCATTTATTGTTAGGTTTATACCTGTATTCATTGTTAGGTTTATACCTGCATTCACTGTTAGGTTTATACCTGCATTCATTGTTAGGTTTATACCTGCATTCACTGTTAGGTTTATACCTGCATTTATTGTTAGGTTTATACCTGCATTCATTGTTAGGTTTATACCTGCATTCACTGTTAGGTTTATACCTGCATTTATTGTTAGGTTTATACCTGTATTCATTGTTAGGTTTATACCTGCATTCATTGTTAGGTTTATACCTGCATTCACTGTTAGGTTTATACCTGCATTCATTGCTAGGTTTATGTCTGCATACGCTATTAGGTTTATACCTGCATTCACTGTTAGGTTTATACCTGCATTCACTGTTAGGTTTATACCTGCATTCACTGTTAGGTTTATACCTGCATTCACTATTAGGTTTATACCTGCATTCATTGTTAGGTTTATACCTGCATTCACTGTTAGGTTTATACCTGCATTCATTGCTAGGTTTATGTCTGCATACGCTATTAGGTTTATACCTGCATTCACTGTTAGGTTTATACCTGCATTCACTGTTAGGTTTATACCTGCATTCATTGTTAGGTTTATACCTGCATTCACTGTTAGGTTCATACCTGCATTCATTGTTAGGTTTATACCTGTATTCATTGTTATGTTCATACCTGCATACGCTATTAGATTTATACTTGCATTCACTGTTAGGTTTATACCTGCATTCATTGTTAGGTTTATACCTGCATTCACTGTTATGTTCATACCTGCATACGCTATTAGATTTATACTTGCATTCACTGTTAGGTTTATACCTGCATTCATTGTTCGGTTTATAAATGCATACACTGCTAGTAACATAGTTACTACACTGCTAGTTACTCAATCTCTAACATTCCGTCTTCCATATGAGAGCTATTCAATCTAACAGCTGATCCTAACTATGGCATATGTTCTTTTGACATCATATACTCATATCTTAGCCTTCACATCTCTCTCTCTCTCTCTCTCTCTCTCGTTTCATATTATAATAATTAATTTAAAAGACATATTTTGATCCAATATACTACTCTGATCAAAAAGTTTCGACACTTTGCTCATAAGTTAAAAAAACTTTATTATTCTACCAAATTCAAATTGTCGCCTTCAAAGTAGGCCCCGTTGGCCGCGATGCATTTCAGCCACCTTTTTTCCAGTCGGCAAAACACCTCTTGTAGTCTGTTTTCGGGATCACCTTCATGGCCTTCTTCGATTCCACTTTGATCTCTTCTATTCTCTGAAATTCTGGCCCTTTAACTTTTTTTTTTAGCTTTCCAAAGTGGAAGAAGTCGCAGGGGGCCAAATTGGTACTGTAGGGGGGTTGGGGGAGCACAGAGGTTGAGTGGTCCTGCAGGAACTTCGAAATTTTGAGGGCTGTGTGCGCCGGTGCGTTATCGTGGTGGAGGATCCACGACTTGCTCCTCCACAGCTCCGGCCGTTTCCGCCTGATCGCTTCCCTCAATCGCCTCAAAACTCTCAGGTAGGAGTCAGCAGTTATTGTAGAGCCTTGTTGTTGAAATTCATGATGAAAGTTGCCCTGGTAGTCAAAGAACACCGTCAACATGTCCTTGACTTTGCTGGGAGCCTTTCTCGCTTTCTTTGGTCTCGGCTCATTTTTGAAGCGCCACTCCGATGCCTGTTGGGTAGTTTCCGAATCAAAGCCGTAAATTCATGTTTCGTCTCCAGTAATGACCCTCTTCAGCAATTCGGGGTCGTCGGTTGTCGCTTCGAGATTGAGACTGGTCGTTTCTTTCCGGGCGTTCTTTTGATCAAAAGTCAAATCTTCGGGAACGAGAACGGCATTGAGTCTTCTCACTCCCAAAATGTCCTTCATTATCGATTGAGTCGACCCGAATGATATCCCTGCTTCTTCGGCGACCTCCCTGACAGTTATTCGTCGGTCTTCACGCACCAGTTCTAACACCTTGTCCACTTTTTCAGGCGTGTTTGATGTGGACGGTCTCCCGGAACGCTCGTTGTCGGCGGTCTCTTCCCGACCCTCCTTGAAGCGCTTGTACCATTTAAAAACTCGTCTTCGGCTCATGACGGCATCCCTGTAGGCTGTTTGCAACATCCAAAAAAATTCGGCACCTTTGAATCCGTTTTTTCACACAGAACTTGATGCAAATTCGTTGATCCTCCATTTCGGTGACTAACGAAATCGAAGCACCGGCAAAATGGCTTCACTTCGAACAGCCGCTGCTCGCGCTGTTGTAGCGCGTGATTTTTGAAATATGGCAGGTCTCCATGCCAAGGGCGACGCTTGCGTTTGCCACAAACCGGGAGAAAATATATTGAGTTTTCAGGATTTTATGAGCAAAGTGTCGAAACATTTTGATCAGAGTAGTATGCCTTTTTAATTAAAGATTTATTTATGGATTGCTCTATTTTAAAAAAAAAATATATATATATAGCGTTAGAATATTACGCACGGACCTAAATATTGGCACTCCCATCATCTGAAGGATTCAAGAGTTCGCAAAAAAAAACAAAAATAAAGTTCTTGGGACATATCTTCACCAGTGATGAAATAAAAACAGATGAAGAAAAAGTCAAAGCTATTGACAATATCAAGTCACCATCAAACAAAAAAGAACTACAAATACTTTTGGGAATGGTTCAATACTTACATAAATTCATCCCAAATCTCTCAGAGATAACATACAGAATGAGATTGCTTCTGAAGAAAAACACAGAATGGCAATGGGACAGCTTGAGGGACAAGGATATGGAAAGAATAAAAGACTTATTAAAACAAGCGCCAACCCTAAAGTATTATGATCCTAACAAAGATGTGGTACTTTCGGTCGATGCAAGCCAACATGCCATTGGAGCAGTCTTACTCCAAGAAGATCGACCAATTGCGTATGCTTCTTCTGCATTAAATGATGCTCAGAGGCATTACCCTCAAATAGAAAAAGAAGCTCTGGCAATTAAATTTGGTTGTAAGAAATTCCATACCTATATATATGGTAAATCTCTTTTAATAGAAACAGACCATCGACCGTTAGAATCCATTTACAAAAAACCAATGGATAAAATGCCACCAAGACTTCAAAAAATATTCATGGAAATTAATCAATATGGACCAAATATTAAATACAAGAGTGGAAAGGAGCTCTTGATTGCAGACTTACTGAGTCGAGATTGCAAATCATATGAGATTCTAGAAGAAAATCCAATATAAATCCTTTTAATCACTGCATTTGACAATAGATCAACAACCAACATCATGAAAGCTACAAAGGAAGATGCAGAATTGCAAGAACTAAAAGAAACAATAATCCAAGGATGGCCAGACCAAAAGTCACTAGTTCCTCTATCTTGCAGAAGATATAGGAATATAAAAGATGAACTTTCCATTCATGAAGACCTAGTTCTGAGGGGAACCAAAATAATAATACCAGAATCAATTAAAAAAAAACAAGTTCTCAAATGAAGGCCACCTAGGCATTACTGGTTGTGCCAAAAGAGCCAAAGACTCCATTTATTGGGCAGGAATGTCCAAAGATATCTCTGACATGGTAGAAAATTGCAAGACATGCATAGTTACACAAAGAGACAAACAAAAACAACCCCTAATGCTAAAAGAAATTCCTGAGCTCCCATGGGAAATTGTCGCATCAGATATCTTTCAATTTGAAGGGAATGAATACATTGTGATTTTAGACAGTTATTCTGGATTCATAAACTTTGAACCTATTAACACAATAAATTCAAAAGATACCATTGGATTTCTCAAAAGAAACTTTAGCATACATGGAATTCCTAAAGTTCTGGAGACAGATAATGGAAGAAATTATGCTTCAAGAGAGTTTAATGAATTCAGCAACAAATGGAAGTTTAATCACAAGACTTCAAGTTCACATTACCCTAAATCAAATGGACTGGCTGAAAGAGCTGTGCAAATAGCAAAGAACATTCTTAGAAAATGCAAATAAAGTGGAGATGATATCCAGATTGCATTACTCAACTATAGAAATACTCCAAGAGAAGACATGGAATCACCAGCACAAAGACTACTTTCAAGAAGAACAAAGACAATCTTGACAATCAGAAAAGAATTGTTAAGACCTTGCATCCAAAAAGATGTCACTTTAAAGCTAAGAAGATCCAGAAACAAGCAGAAATTCTACTATGACAAAGGATCAAGAGACGAACCAACTTTCAAGATCGGACAAGAAGTTTATCTAAGAGAAAACAGAAGAAACTGGAAACCAGCCACAATAGTTCGAGAAGATGGTCCAAGGTCCTATACAGTCCAGAACAACAAAGGACTCTACAGAAGAAACCAATCACATATTACAACTAACCAATCCCAAAGAGACCATGAAAGCATCCTTGAGCAAGAACCCAGTGGAAGTGCTTGTTCAACCATGGAGCAAGATCAAGAAACTCAGCCTAAAGGTTCTGACAGGATGGAGCTGCAGTCGGAATCTGATAATCCAGCTGGAGAGGGGGAGACCAGAGAGGAGCGGAAGTTCACAAGAAGCGGGCGCCATGTGAAGCCACCAAAAAGAATGGATTTATAAAAAAAGGAGAGATGTAATATAGTTAATATCGTACTCGGCAACACAGTTCAGTTCAATATAGAATGTAAATAAAATAACTAACGCTATCTAATACTAACAACAATCCTGTAAGTAAATAAATATATCCAATACCCCAATAAATAAATCTTATAATGCGTTTGCTAATTATATTACGTAAACAAAGATTTTACAGTAAGGAATAAAGAATAACGACTACACCATTTTAGGCGAATTCATAAGAAAAATAAACCTGTATCAAAGTTTTCGGGCTTTATCCCTCATCAGAACATGGGCGTCTTCGATTTTGTAACATTCTAGGAGAGGAGCAATGGAATCCAGTTGAATGTTATAAATATGTGCCAATTTTCAGGCCACAATACAACAAAATATGTGGAAGGATGGTGTTCAAGTAGTAAAATTTGCATCAAACTATATGCCTTTTGTTCGAATTTTCTAAAATTGGTTTTGTGGTTCATTCTTTATCATCACTATTACGTTTTCTACTGAGGTGATAAGCCAAATACATTTTCTTGATGCATTTTATAGGGGGGAGATGTCACTTTTGGAATATATACAACAACAACAAAAGCCTTTATTGAGGGCCTCTCGTCCTAAAAAGGATTCGCCAGTTTACAGAGTAATTGAAGAGAAGAGAACTAAGAATACAGTGAGAAACCTATTTGTAGTAGGTATAGTATAGTATTTTCTACACTGTGACTATATACAACAGCAGCAACAAGTCTTTTACTGGAATCAAAGTCCCATACAGGATTCGTCATTCTAATCCTGACAAAGATTATTTACATATAATTATTTACATCAATTAGATTATGTATATAGCTTCCCCTTCTCTTCAGCCGTCTTCCAAAATTTGAACAAGGCAAACGCTCCAGCTCTGTTTCTCACCACCTCATTCAACAGGAGCTCCAAAGAGAGTCCTTCAAGGCCTATTTGACTGAGGAGCACTTCTCGTTCATCTTTCAGCCCCATACATGAGAGTATATGGTGATGTAGCCCGGCTCCATTCTTGTCCCGCAAATCTCGCATGTCCATCCGTCTGTTTCAAATATTCTGGGGCGATCATCAGTAAAGAGCACCGAGAGGATTCTCAGTCCGCCAATACACCGTTTTACCCAGAGCGGGAAATCGCTGGACAGATAGTGTTCTGGTAACGAGTTGAGCAGATGTTTTTATAGTGGGGGTAGAGTCTTGAATTTATTATTCTTGTGTGATCCTTTTGCAGAGATTGATCTATTCCAGTCCTGACTTTTGGAATATATATATATAACAAAAAGTGAGGATGGATGGCAATCATTTCCAAATAGTGGCAACTCTCCTTATAAAAAATGCATCAAGACAATGCATATATAAAGATAAAATGGAGGGCTCTCCTCTTAATTATTATTGCAGTGGGGGCAATAGAAATTATTGTTTAATTTTAAAGGGTGCCATACGCGTCTAAAATAGTTTCAATTTCTTTTTACACTTTTTAATCACAAACACGGTGAATTAGCACAGATGTTGATGTAAATGTAACCTTTAGAGAAATACTCTAAAATAAAATGTAAAAAAAAAAAAGATAAACTATATATATAAAATATATATATTTTAAAATTTAACGATTATTATTTAAAATGAACAGACATATCAATAAAGTAGTTTTTCTCTATTTTTTTTTCAATTAAAAAATAAAATATATAACCGTAAAAAAAAAAAAAGTATTTGACAACTTCGAATTATCCTACCGCGATTTATAACTTTTGTTTCCAATTCTGCTGTTTGTTATTAAATAAGATGATGTTTGATTTTTATTTAAGCGAATGGTTCACGAGAGAGTAATCAAATATTTTTTCAAAACGATTTTTTAATAAAATTTAAATATATAGTTTAAATGGATACTTGAATACGCCTATATATACGCTCAAATATGAACAAAAATATTGATGAGCTATCAACGACCAAGTATATTGTCAAAAAATGGGAGGCAAATTTTGCAATCGAACATAAAAGAAAGCCAGAAAAGGTACTTTTGACAGCTATAAAACATGTTGTAAAAAGTTTAACGAAATGTTACAATTAAATAGCAAACGACGTTACAAGAACAGTAGAACCTCTCCATAACAGCATCGCTTGTGACTAAGATTTTATGTTAATTTTGATATTTAAAATCAATTGAAAATTAAAACTTTTAATACTTTATAATTATGATAAAATGACTACATTTCTGTTATAAAAGAGGCTGTTATAACAAGATTCTATTGTATTTATTTTTTAGGATTTTCAAACTATCGACTGATCAAATATTAATTTGTAAAGAATGTGGACTAACACATTTTTTTTTTTTTAGCAAACTGTGATAACGGTTTGTACAGGGTAATTTTTTAAAATGTCAAGCCAAAAAATAGGCCAGCAATATTGGCCGTAATAAATGGAATAAAAACTTTAATATCCACAGACGAACACTATTATAAAGGTATGTTACTGTACTTAGGCCTAGTCACATTAATGAGCTTTCCCATCTAGTTTACTTACCAAATATCATCAGTTAAAACTTGGTAGCATATTTTACTGAAAGTTTATGCAAATTTTTAATGCCCCTGTTTTTTTTTCTTTGTAATTAAAAAATTTTGCCTAATTCAGTGTAGAACCACTCTGTAAAAGACAACACCTACACTCATGAACAAAACTTAATAAGGTTTCATATTTTGATTTTGCTGGTCGTCTGCTTTTTTTTTTATGAAACAGGCAATTTTTTAAGAAAAAGGCTCCTGATTTTGCAACTAAAAGGTGCTGGTGGCTTGCGTTATCTGTCTAAATAAATATTAACAAGTTGTTGATTTATAATTATTCCAGATTTGGCCAAATATCCTTTCTTTATTAATCAAGAAGGTTAACCGTGTTTTGGATGGTTGGCCCTCATCAGCATTGTGCAAGCTGTACCTCAATGACCAATAAATTGTTCTTTCAGGCATCCTGAAAAATCATGAAACGGGAATTATCCACCTGATCCCAGTACATTTCCACTTTTGTACTGTTTTTTCACAGAGGTAATTTTGTTCATACTTGATTATCTTGTGTGTCTTCAATAAAGGTCACAGTAATATCTTTCAGAGTTATTGTCTGAATCCTGATATACATGCTGAAAGGTACAACTTACTTTTGTCCATGAGTGTAGTTGCAGATCCAAAATGTCCTTTAGAGAGATGTGTCCTCTTACTGGAGATTTTTGGTGATGAAAACTGTTCTTTGTTGCTAAATGTTCGAGAATGTCCTCTCACGAAGGTTTGTTCTACTGTTTCATAGTATAGCAACCTGGAGACTAAATATATAGTGGGTAGGGGTTAATCATTGATGGGCTGGGCCCTCCCATTTTGTTTTATTGCATTATAAGATCTGTTGAACTATTTTACAGTTAAACCTCTCTTAGAAGTCACCTGTTTTGAGATTTTTCCTGTCTTAGAAGTCACCCATTTTGGAATTTTACTGTCTTAGAAGTCGCCCATTTTGGAATTTTTACTGTCTTAGAAGTCACCTGTTTTGGGAGTTTTCCTGTCTTAGAAGTCACCAGTTTCAGGATTTTTCCCTGTCTCTACAAGAGAAAACACACACACACACACATAATACACTTTTTGAAAATAGAGCAATCCATAGATAAATCTTTAATTAAAAAGGCATATATTGGATAAAAATATCATTTATTTTACCAATATTTCAGTTGGCTGAACGCCAACCTTTATCAAGGTGTTATAACATTCTAAAGTGTGTCAACAACAAACTCAGCGCCACATAATGTCAACAGCATTAAGTTTTTAAAAATATTTTAATGCTGTTGACGTTATGTGGCGCTGAGTTTGTTGTTGACGCACATTATGCTCAACCAACTGAAATATTGTAATGATATTTTGATCCAATATATGCCTTTTTAATTAAATAATACACTTTATTACAAATAAACTTATCCCTTGAAGCCTGATGATTACTCTTGTAATGAATTGAACATCTGTGTCCTACACTTGTGCTGATATTTGTGCAGGAGGACCTGAAGAAAGCTCCAAAGAACATCAGAGGTAATTGTCAGCAGTAGAGCCTGTCTGTATACACGAGTGTAGGGAGGTGGGATGTTTGAAGCCTTCTTAGAAATGAAAAATACCCCATCAAAGGTCACTCTTGCTAGAAGACACTTATCTACAAAGGACAGTTTTAAAGTTCGCTATAAAACCTAGGCTCAGCTGGCCATGCTGATAGTACCCTGTAAGATCTCCAGGGATACAGGATGTATGTTAGCGCGAGACACTTTGTTTTTGACTTTGCCCCCCCCACTCGCTTTTTGGTTTTTGTAACTATTGTGTTGGAGCGGGTCGCTCCTTAAATAAATGCATATATTAGTTAATAACTAAATGGAATCCTCTCTTTCTTTTTCCCAGTAAGAGACGCCTACGGAAGCCAACAGTACATAGACAGATAAAGCACATAGGCTATAGTTATTAACTAACATATGCATTTATTTAAGGCGCCAATTTATAATTGTAACAAATAGTATTTGAATCAAAACATTCAATCGGGTAAAACACGGGCGTTAATGATCCAACAGGTCCACGTGTCTAAATTAAAACACGGGCGTTGCCCTGGTCATTCGGCTAGTGAGTGTATATATGAGAAAATATATCGACATGTTTTGTATTTATTTAAATTCTATTAAAGGCATGCTTTGACATTTTTTTCTCATTCACTACTATTGTTTGATCATGGTAACAATGCCGTTGCTGAAATGTCACATACTATTTATTTATTTGGATTTGGTCTTATTACCTTGTGTTTCTAAACTCATGTGTAATCAGAATTCGGAAATTTTAAAATATAAATGGTAATAAGGTACAATTTGGATTATAGATTATAAACACAAGGTAATAAGACCAAATCTCTAATGATAAGGTACAATTTGGATTATAGATTATAAACACAAGGTAATAAGACCAAATCTCCAATGATAAGGTACAATTTGGATTATAGATTATAAACACAAGGTAATAAGACCAAATCTCCAATGATAAGGTACAATTTGGATTATAGATTATAAACACAAGGTAATAAGACCAAATCTCCAATGATAAGGTACAATTTGGATTATAGATTAGAAAAACAAGGAAATAAGACCAAATCCAATTAGTGTGTATCGTTTCAGTAACAGCATTGTTACCATCTTCAGACAAAAGTGCTGTTACCGAAATGTTACACACTATTTATTTAATTGGATTTGGTCTTGTTACCTTGTGCTGTTTATTATTATTCATTTATGTACTCCTCTGTAGAAGGGCCGGAAAGCTTGAGATTACTAAAATGAAAAGAAACACATCTCCAGAAACCTGTTGTATTGTTTTATTTTATATCCAGTAGATTTAAATCAATTAGAAAGTATTTATAGGCCTACAGCCTTGTTGAGTTCACCATGTCACTGATGGTGTCCAGAGGCCTACAGCCGCTACTGTCATCTGAAGACAGCGGAGAACAAGCCTCCATCCTCTCCCAAGGTCAGTCAGTTACTGCTCATCACCTGGGACTTGTTTTTCTGTTCTGCCTATCACCTGTTTACCCACTATGTACTAAGTGTCAACCCCAAACCACATGAACATTGGTTCATCCATTGATTGGCTCTACTCATCTCCAGTATCCTGATATCCATCTCCCTCTCTTAACTCCGCCTTTGCCGGTTCCAAGCCCAGATAAAAAGGAGGAGGGGGAGCAGTAACAAGCTCACTAAAAAACCTGGGCTCAGCTGGCCTGGCTGATAGTACCCTGTAAGGGCTCCTAATCCAGGGATACAGGATGAGCAGCGTTTGTACTCCATGTTAGGAGCGGCTGCACATGGTGTCTGTTCCTCGTGTCAGAGGCGGCCATTTCTTTTGGAGCTAAGTCGGCCTGCCACTGAGTAGTGCTCCCAGTCGTAATGACAAAGGCAGGCACATTCTACTTCACCCAGTCATGATGGTTGTCAAGTCTCAAGCTTTACAAGCTTGATACCCTGATATGATTGAGTGGAGATAAGAAAGAAGAAGACCTGGGACTTTGCTGGGTGAAGATAAGCCAGGTGGATACACACTACGACAGTAGTTTATCACATGACCCACAGTTCAACTAATTCAGAAAACAATGCAAACATCTGGTGAAATTCAGTTAACATTCCTAATCAAGATGTAATGTAATAAACTAATTCATAAAATGATAAGGTACAATTTAGATTATAGATTAGAACTACAGGGTAATAAGATCAAATAAATAAATAGTGTGTGATATTTTGGCAACAACCTTATTCAGTACTTTTGTCTGAGGATTGTAACAATGCTGTTATTGAAATGTCATGGACTATTGATATATTTGGATTTGGTCTTATTATAGCTTTAAGTTCTAGTTCAGAAAACAATGTTAACATCTATCCAGCGAACATTAAGATGTAGTTTTGGTGGTATTAGAGAAATGTTAGAGATGTGTTACACTCTGTTGAATCACCCAATCTCAATTCAGCGGCAACAGGTGGATGTCCAGGAAGAGGAGGAGTCCACCTTTGGAGCCCATCTCAACAAGAAGCAGGCTGCAGGGAAGTCCAGGAGTGGTGGGGATCGGGACTGGAACAAGACCCAGACTCTCTACAGCCGGCTGAGACTCAAGTCCCTGGCACCGGACCTCTCCGCCAACAGGCTCAGTGCAGTCAAGGTAAACTGCTGTGCAACTCTCACTGAGAATTTGAAATATATTTTTTTAGCTTTGATAGTGCTGATTATAGATTAGAACTACAAGGTAATAACACCAAATCCAAATAAATAAATAAGTGTGTGTCTTTGGTAGTAACAGCGGTGTTACCTTCTTCAGACAAAAGTACTGAATAAATTTACTCTTTTGTCTGATGATGGTAACAAAATTGGTAACAAAATCTCACACACTCTTTATTTAGAGATTGGGTCTTATTACCTTTTATTTTCAGCGCTTTTTTTTTTACTTAATATATATATAATCAAAATCTATTTCTACAGCATACAGCCATTTCTACTATTATTATTAAAAATTGAAAGAGGGCCTGGCTCATCAGTGGTGAACCTTCCCAGTGGTTTTGCCAGTTTAATCTACCATACTGCTGTAATATTGCACATTTGGCTGTTTTCCTACTGATACTGAAGCTAAACTCTTGGAAATGGTGTTTTGAATCAACTATGGACATAAGCTTTGAGGATAGTAGAAATACATAATTATATGTCCTCAAAGATTATATCCATAGTTCATTTAAAATACAGTTTCCAAAAGAGTATAGCTTCAGTATAAATATAAAAAGAAAATTGCCAAATGTGCAATATTACAGCTGTTTGATAGATTAAACTGGCGAAACCTCTGAGGGATTCACCACTGATGAGCCAGGCCCTCCCATTAATTAATCATTGCAGCAAGGGCAGTAGAAAATTGTTCTATTTCATAAAGAATCCTATGTGTCAAAAATACTTAAAATTTATTATAAAAGATGGCGCGCTAATGCTTCATATTAATGAAGGTATTACTTTACTTATTTGGTCATGTTACTCCATGCTTCTCTTGGTCTCTATCCTAAATTGTACCTTTCCACCACTTTTATCCTTCTCTAAATAGGGAAACCAATTTTTATTTTAATCACACACAATTTATTAATTTGGTATTTTTTTTTTAAATGACAAGTTTTTAAAGTACAAATCAAGTAAATATGACAAAGTTTCTAAGAGTAAAAAAAAATGTTACAAAAGTGAAATTATACTGGGATCAGGTTGATAAATTAAAAAAAAAGACATCTCCTGATTGTGAAACTCAAAGTTGCTGATGGCCTGCACCATCTGTCGGAATAAATGTCAACTAATCCTTGATTTTTAAAAATTAGTTCAGAATTTTGGCCAAATACTCATTCTTGATTAATCAAGAAAAGCTAACCAAGTCCACGTTTCTGGCTGTTGGCCCTCATCAACGTGGTGCAAGCTGTACTTCAAGGACCAAATTCTGGATTATTTAAAAAAATCAATGATTAGTTGATATTTATCATGAAGATAGAGGCCTGCATTCCTAGTTCTTAAAATTAAAGATACTTTGGCCAGTGTAAATCTTTATTATTATCTCAATGTTTTGACATTTTTCCTCGTCAGGAACAAATAAAAATTAAAGCATTTGGCGTTAAAAATTATTCTAAGGTTGCAAGGTTTTTAAGAACTAGTTGATATTTATTCTGATAGATGGTGCAAGCCATCAGCATCTTTTAGTTGTACGATTAGGAGATGACTTTTTCTTAAAGTTTCTAAGTGGCTCTGAGGATATCACTGGCCAACTGTGGCTAGAATTAGGTGATAGAAACACCCATGTACTGTTGTTGTTGTTTCTTATCCCCTTGTGTAAAGATTACACTACTTGTAACCAGGTTGGATGTACCCAGGATGTTGTACCCATGTACTATTTGTACCAATGTACTTGTACCCAGGTTGGATGCGCACAGAGGAAGACCGCTGTACTCGGAGGGAACCGCCAGCAGCCAACTCCGGAGTCAGCCGAGGACCCACCAATCCTCTCACTGCTCCAAGCCCCTCTCTCCAAGGAAGCTCTGCAAGAGGACCTAGCTCCCATCCAAGCCAAGGACTTCACCATCCGCCGGCTGGCCACTGCACAAACCAAGCTGATCCGGCCCCTTGCCTGCTCCCTGGAAAGGAACCCCTCCCACGGATCTGTGGACCCACTCTGGCTGAAGAGATGTGGCCAGTCCATGGAGGACTCAGGCATTGGTTCTCAGTCCACAGCCAGCTCCCAGTCCAGTCAGCCTGATCCTTTATTTAGCAGTGCAGGTATTTGCAGCGCAGATTCTCAAAGAGCAGATTCCCAAAGAGCAGATTCCCACAGTACAGATTTCCTCAGTGCAGGTTCCCATAGCACTGATTCCTGCAGCGCAGATATTCGCAGTGCAGCTTCTCGCAGTGCAGATTCCCACAGTGTAGATACCTGTAGCAGAGATTTCCTCAGTGCAGGTTCCCACAGCACTGATTCCTGCAACGAAGATTCCCATGGTACATATACTCACAGCACAGATTCCCGCAGCGTAGATACCCGCAGTGCAGCTTCCCACAGTACATATACTCGCAGCACAGATTCCCGCAGTACAGCTTCCCACAGCGTAGATACCAGCAGTGCAGCTTCCCACAGTACATATACTCGCAGCACAGGTTCTCACAGCGTAGATACCCGCAGTGCAGGTTCCTGCAGCCAAATTGACATCATTTTCAGACATCTAGACCCAACTCTACCCCCAGAACCCGAGATCAAGCCGATCTGTCAGCCCTTGGCAATCAATGATGAGCCCAGGCAGGATTCCAGCACTCCAGACGTCCTCGATGCAGTCCCAGAACCCACTGCTGGACTGGGATCCCAGAGCACCACTCCCAGGATGGACTCTGCCCAGCATCCACCCACTAAAAGAAAGCTTCAATGTCCAGAAGACCTGGAGTCAAGTCCGGCACCAAAGAAGCTACCTCGGACTTACAGCAGCCAGGTTTCTACACCCACAGCTTCCTTTGCCAGGGCTCGGCTGGAGAAGTAAGTTGCAACACTAAACAACACGTAAACACAAGGTAATAAGACCAAATATAGTGAGCGGGGTCTATAACAGTGTTTTTACCATCATCAGACAAAAGTACTGTGAAGCCTAGCAAAAATGATAAGGCACAATTATCTCTATACAGGGTGTACCAGGTAAATTGGGAATTTCAACAATGGTATTTTAACTGAAATTTTTTGCAAGTAAAAATTAAAATATCCGAATGAAATTTGACACAGTAGTAGATAAAAGGATATAGTTTTTATTTATTCTATGTAGTTTCCATTATTAGCTACAACAGTCTCGAGGCGAGTGCGGAATGAAGCACAGGCCTTGGCGACGATGACCTTGTCCATTTGGGTCATCACCGTGTGAACTGCTTTCTTGACAGACTGGATGGTGGTATGAGGAGCTTTGTTGACATCTCTCTCAACAACGCCCCATACATAGTAGTCGAGGGGATTGCAATCTGGAGAATTAGGGGGCCAAATATCAGGACCCCAGTGACTAGGGACGTTAAGTGTCAGCCACGATTGTGTCTTTTTTGCCTTATGGGCTGGAACTGAGTCCTGTTGGAAGACATACTTCCTTCCTGCGGCCACCATGTCCATCCAAGGCTTCACAACGGTCTCCAGAACATTGATGTAGGTGTCAGCGTTCATCCTAAGGCCCTTCTCAAAGAAATGGGGAGGCATGACATCACCTTCACTGCTGATAACGCCAAGGACCATTACGGAGGCAGGAAATTTCGTGTGCATCACGACAGGTATCTCTGAGGGGTCTTTACAGATCCAGCGATCATTCCTGGGATTTACGTTTTGGTCCACGTCAAAGTTCTTTTCGTCAGAGAAGAACCTTAGCATGCCAAAAGAGTCGTGTTTCAGGTTGTTGAGGAGGGCAGCAGCCTTTCCTTTTCTGTTATTCTTCATATTCTCAGTCAGCAACTGACCTTTCCGAAGGGCATAAGACTTGAGACCAAGGTCCTCATGGATAGTTCTGACAATTGTCATAAAGCCAACGTCCATTTCCTTGGCTATGGCCCTCATGCTCTTCCCAGGGTTTCCATCAATCTTCTCCTTGACATTTTTGACAAATTCTTCGCCTCTTACCCTGTCCGATCGACGCGAGTGCTTTTTCCTTGTAGCTATCCCCTCTTTGTTACTGTCGGCCTCATCAAACTGCTTCTTGACACGATAAATAGTGGTTTTGGGCAACTTAAGAAAATCCACTATCTCTTTGGGGCTCCTTCCGGCACGCAGAGCAACGATGATGGCAGCTCGATTTTCAAATTCTCGGTTACTCTTCATCACTACACTGCGCACACATGTACTGTTGCATTTTACATGAATATGGCTACGTAATGAAAAAAAAACAAGTTTTTAATCTCAAGTAGTTTTTGTTTTATGGACTGTCAAAGTTAGTCCCAATTTACCTGGTACACCCTGTATATATAAAAGTCAATGTCTGTCTGTTTTGCGATAAACTCAAAAACTACTGAACCAATTGGTACCAAATTTTGCATGTCGCTTTTTATAAACCTGAGGAAAATTTTCGTCTACATTTTGATTAGTATTTTTGGCTATTTCTTTTTTTCATTTGAAGAACTTTTTTTTACGCGGAGTAAATACAAGGCGAAGTAACAACACGAGGCCAATTAAGCGACCAATGAGCATTCTGCATTTCTTTTCAAGTTGCTTGCGTACTTTTTTTTAAATATCTTTTTATACGAGTGTCACTTTTTTTTTTACAAAAGTATTGAGAGAGAAATTTATATTACTAAGTTACGGTAAGTGCACACAATGCAATTTAAAAAAAAAAACTTCACAAAATTAGCGTTACTGTATGTAAACAATGGCTTTCATATTTTTTATTAATTTTTGTTCTGGCCTTTGTTTTTTTTTATATAATAAATAAAAGTTACAGTCAATATGATAATTCTTAAAATTGAACAAACAATAGTCAATATGCAAAAAATACAAACTAACTTAATAAAATATTCTAATATCAAACAATATGCAAAATCTCTCCTAATATTTAAATGTACATATTATTAGCATCTTAACGGCGTTTATTTGTTTTTATGTACTCCTGAATTCCCGGGCGAAGCCGGGTCATTCGTCTAGTAGAATATAAACACAAGGTAATAAGACCAAATCCAAATAAATAAATAGTGTATATAAATCAGTACTTTTGTCTGATGATGATAACAACGCTGTTACCGAAACGTCACACACTATTTTTTTATTTTGTCTTATTACCTTGTGTTTATAATCTATATCCAAATTGTGCCTCATTAAACTCTAATACTGTTAACACACTTGAGATGTAAACATGAATTCTTTATGCAAAAAAAAAAGGGGACAAAGCCTACCATTGAATGTCTATTTATCTCATATTCTTTCCACCACTATTTTTCTACCACCCATATGCATATCAACGACCAGAGAGAACATTGTTATTGTTTCTTATCCCCTTGTGTAAAGATTACACAAATTACATGCTCCTCGAGCTGTTTGATGATAAGCAGCAGACTCTCCCAAAGGTCCTGTTTAATACATCTGATGCAATGTGTTCTGGAGCTGCAGGTGCCAAGCTACATTTTGGAGCAATGGGTAGATTTTGTTGTTATCTTCTATCTTCAATGGCTTGAGATGGCCTGTTGTGAGAAGGTGCAAATACAGAGTGATGTGCAGGAAGCTGGAGTCGGGTACCATCAATGAGAACTACGTGAAGGTCAACCTGAAGAAGAAGAAGTACGTGCGTGGCCACAAGCACCGCACCGGACAGCAGATCAAGAGAGCCAAGTGGAAGGCTATACAGAAGGGACGGTCTGGTGGCAAGAAAGGATCCTGCTTCAAGTGTAAGAAACCTGGCCACTGGGCACAGGACTGCCCGCAGGCTGGCGGAGGTAGGGATGGTTGCGGTGTGTTGTACGCGATGGTCACCACATTGTTTCAGGCTTGCTGCCTGTGCTGGAGGATGGAGAGGAGGAGGATGATGGTGATCTGGTCACCCTGGAGCAAGCTGCCGCCTCCAGCTCTGGCGACACAGCTGCACAACTTGTTGATGACAACTCCACACCAGGTGCCCCCCCCTCTCTCTCTTGCTATCTCTCTTAAACTTAATATCACATTTTGTTGTTGTTGTTTCTTATCCCCTTGTGTAAAGATTACATGAATTCCATGATCTGATGGAATGGGGTGTAGGGGTGCAGCTTTCGTTAATCATGGCATCATGATCCAGGCACACTTTGGTGAAAGTCTGACTTTGCCTGTAGTTTAAGGCCGTTCCTAACAAGGAAGCCTTTGCTGCCGACTCTAACATGAGTACAGACCTCCGTATCCCTGGAGTGGGACCCTTGCTGAGATTATCAACCGGGGCAGTTGACCTCAGGATGTTTAAAGAGGTGTACTCCTCTTCAATATCACATTTTAAACACAACAGTTGTTTCCTTTCCTAATACAGAAACAAACTATAAAGAGGAAAGGTAATAAAACCAAATCCAAATAAATAAAGATATTGTTTGAATGATTAGAGAGGCAAGCGTGCAAATTGGATAGCACATAACTAGAGGAAGTATTGCTTCAGATTGTCAAACACCACTTTAGGAGGCTGGTGAGTGTCAACCTTCCTGACCAGCTGCATCTTGTTGTAATGCTCAATGATGGGCATGGTGTGTGTGACGTTTCAGTAATAGCGTTGTTACCATCTTCAGACAAAAGTACTGGAGGGTGTAAGGTTTTTTTTTAACCCCGTAAAAGGGTGTCAGGATTTTTTTGTACTTGTAAAGGACATCTTTGCCAAAAGCTTGTACAATCATCCTTTTATAAAAGAAATTCTTCTCCCTGACTTGTGTATCTTCTTCTACAGTGAATAGGGAGATTGCCTTAATGACATGTTGTCCACAGCCACTCAAGATCCCCCAGTGATACCTGCCAGCCAATCAGAGCCTGAGATCACCACAGTGGTGGAGCCACTGTACCAGCTTCAGGAAGATGGTCAACCAATCGGTGAGCAGCTTACAGTTTTCTGTTTGTTTGTTTTCATTGAAAACCTTCCCCACATTGTAACACCCCATTCTATTCCAGTTTGTAGAAAAAATATGTCATAATGTAACTCTATTACAGCTAGAAGTTGTACCTTTTATACCATGTATATCGGGATTCAGACAATAACTCTGAAAGATATTTGATACAGTGACCTTTATTGAAGACACACAAGATAACCAAGAGAGAACAACCTCTGTTTCATCCTGACTTTACACTTCCAAGTTTGGCACATGAGTGTACTTTAATACCAACCAAAAATGGCAATCCACACATTGTCTAAGGAATAAACTTGGAAACAAGATCAATCTCCCCCTAACTATCCTATCTCCCCACAATTAAAGAAAGATGGGGATGTGCAATTTGTTAAACTCTCCTAGTTTTAACGCACTTAAGATGTAAACATGAATTCTTTGAAGCAAAAAAATAAGAGGACAAAACCTACCATTGAAAGTCTATTTATCTCGTATTCTCTCCGCCACTCTTTTTCTACCCTACATATGCATATCTACGACCAGAGAGAACATCGTTTCTTATCCCCTTGTGTAAAGATTACACAAATTCCATGAGTTCAGGCTCCTTGAGCTATTTGATGATAAGCAGCGGCCTCTCCCAAAGTTCCTGTTTAGTACATCTAATACAAGCCAAAATGTGTTCTGGAACTGCAGGTGCCCACTGTACCTATAATAATTGGTAAAGATCCTCGGAACAAAGCCAGTCCAGCTAGGGGTTTGTTACTTGGGTATTTTATACACTCTAGTGTTCATAATTCTTTTTATCCCTAATGATAAGGCACAATTTGGATTATAGATTAGAAACACAAGGTAAATAAGACCAAATAAATAAATAGTGTGTGGGTGTTTCGGTAACAGCGTTGTTAGCATCAACAGACAAAAGTATGGTGGTATGATGGTAACAACGTTGTAACTGAAATGTCACAAACTATTTATTTAGATTTGGTCTTATTACCTTGTGTTTCTAGCTGTCTTCCTTGTTGACATAGATTCTCACAGTAACACACTTCACTTAGAGAGTTCCTTCACTCTAATCCATCTAGGTTTAATGTTGTTTTGATATATTTACATATAAATAACCCATTGTGGCAGACACACCTCTGAAGGTCAGTGGTGCCCTCTACAAGCTTGGCTTTGAGCAGTTCCGCGCAGGCCAGGAGGAAGCTGTGATGAGGATCCTCTCTGGTAGGTGGTGCAGTTGTTCCGCCATGTTGGTGCATGAATGAATGCTGGTGCGCAGGACAAAGCACCCTGGCTGTACTACCTACTGGTGCAGGCAAATCTCTCATCTACCAGCTGCCGGCGTATCTGTATGCGCAGCGTAGTCGCTGCTTCACCTTGGTGGTCTCCCCGCTGGTGGCCTTGATGGAGAACCAGGTCTCTGCGCTGAGTATAACCTGATGGGACAGTTGGGTGGAGTGGGATAGTAATCACTGAGAAGGTTCACCATTCATGAGCCAAGCAAATCTTCAGTTTACTCTTCCTCTACTTTCTTATCTCCACTCAACAACCATATCAGCGCATCAAGTCCATAGAGTTTGTTGATGGTGTCTGTGGCTGGGGATGCTGAGTAGAGCTCAACAATGGATGAGTCAATACAGTCAATGATGTGGTTTGGGGTTGTTGCAGGTTGACACTTGGTACATAGTGGGAAAACCTAGCAATTATTCTGGAAAGTCATGTTTTGTTGTTGTTTCTTCTTCATTTACTTCTTTTCATCTTGTTCATTTACCCTAAAACCTCCCTAAAGGCCAACACTTAGTCACTGTTTCACTAAGTTGCTGTTTTTCCATAAGAACCAATATTTAGTGATGGGTCAGTCAGTATAAGGCAACTCAAACTCCCACAGAATTCTACTTTATTGGGGCTGCATGACATTCTGGCACAGCCGTAGGGTTGTTGACTTCTGGTGCCAGCGATGGAAGGTGTTCATGACACCAATGTACTCAAGATCTGTTCTTTGGCCAATTTTGTCTTTGAAGGTTGAAGGTTCTTGATCAAGTCATTGAATTAACACAGTTTATGAGAAATGACTCCCTGCCATGTCTGGTTGTAAGAACTGTCAGCAGACTTCTAATTAAACCTTACACTCTTGGACAACACTTAAGAAAGTTAGACATGTGGTGCACTTATAGTAAAAGCAGTCACCAACTTCTACCCACCATGATTTTCATGGCCTGTACCACGTGTACTAGGGATAAGTAAAAAAAAAACTTAAGGAAGTTGTACCTTTTAGCATGTATATTGGGATTGAGACAATAACTCTGAAAGATATTGCAGTGACCTTTATTGAAGACACCCCAGATAACTAAGTGTGAATGAAATTGCCTTTGTCTCCTTAAAAAAAAACAGACAACCAGTGACATCAAAGACATCCACAAGTTGTGTCCATGAGTGAACATGTCCATGTTGCTGCAGGTGTTGGAGCAACCACCGGGGCTGGTAGCCGCCAGTCTCCACTCCGGACAAGATCCAGAGGTCCGCCGTGCCATCATGGAACAGATCAAAAACGGAGAAGTCCAGGTCCTGCTGACCAGTCCGGAGACCTTAGTGATGGGAGGGTGGACTCCCCCAGCTCCGGTGGCCTTCGCCTGTCTGGACGAGGTCCACTGTCTGTCCCACTCCCTGGCCTCCCACTTCCGCCCGGCCTACCTCCAAGTCCTCAAGGTCTCTTGGATTACACCCTCCAACCTGTTATATGGCACAATTTGGATTATAGATTAGAAACACAAGGTAACCACATCCAAATAAATAAATAGTATGTGACGTTTTGGTAACAGCTTTGTTACAGAAACGTCACACACTATTTATTTATTTGGATTTGGTTACCTTGTGTTTACACTCCAACCTGTTATTGTGGATCATAGTACCATGATCAACGAAAGCTGCACCCCTACACCCCATTCCATGAGATAGCTCGAAGAGCATGAACTCATGGAATTCGTGTAATCTTTACACAAGGGGATAAGAAACAACAACAACAACCTGTTATTGTTCCCATCAATCACTGTTTCAACAAGGGAGCCTAGATTATAATTCAAGACCCGGTCCAAAATCACTTTATTAGGTACCGCTCAAAAAGAGCAACCTAGTTTATGTTATTTTCAAAAATGAATAATATGTGAAGGTTATTCACATATTAAACAAAATGTTAACGCAGGATTCGATCCTGGTTCATGGCTGTCGGGAATTTTAACCATTTGTCCACCGACCCAACACTAAAAGCCCTGTGTGTGTGATGTATTACAATCTGTGTGGTGTCTGGCTGAGATATCCCCAGCTGCCCATGGAACAATGTTGTAGAAGACTTCTGTTAATATTGGTGGAGATCCTCTATTGGTCTATGACAGTTAGGTTTTCTAAACACAAGGTAATAAGACCAAATAAATAAATAGTGTGTGATGTTTTGGTAACAATGTTGTAATTATCTTCAGACAAAAGTACTGAATGAGAAAATATATTGCAGAATGTTTTAAATAGTTACTGTTATCAAGTGTGTAAACAAGATAGCAGATAAGAAGGTAACAAAATGGTAACAATGTTGTTACCGAAACGTCACATACTATTTAGATTTGGTCTTATTTACCTTGTGTTTATAATCTATAATCCAAATTATGTGCGTTATCAGTTAGGTCTTTTATAGCATTGTTTCTCTCAAGGTTATTTTGTTGAAGGGCAGTAAGCACAAGCCTTCTTAGTTATAATTAAGAAACATCTTACTTTCAGTGCTGTATTTTGAATCATACATTGTAAATTCTACCTTTTTTTTAAATATGTTCTTCAGCTTCAGCTTTTTTTTTTTTAGCTTTGTTAAGGTCTCGGACTGGCTGTTGTTCTAGACCTGTTTGTAGAACAGGCCATTATTTTAGTTATTGTGTAAAGAAACTCTTTGTGATTGAATTCCTCTAGATTTCCCAAATGTACTGTGTGTATCAGCATAGAGCTAAGTTATAAGGCAGTTTACTGAGAGATTTCCCCTTGTATGACACCACACCTATAATGTCCTGCAGGTGCTGAAGGAGAGGCTGGGAGTCCGGTGTATCCTGGGCCTGACGGCCACGGGCACACAGCCGGCCATGGAGGAAGTGGCTCGACGGCTGGGTGGTGCGGCCATTGTGGGCTTCGACATGTCTGCCACCCCTGTGGTCCCTGCCAACATCCTGGTGTCTGTGTCCCGGGACCCTAACAAGGATCAGACTCTTGTGGAACTCTTCAACGGACCTCGCTTCAGCCAGCTGGACTCCATCTTGGTGTACTGCACTCGCAGGGAGGAGACAGAGCGGCTGGCCATGTTCCTACGGACCTCGCTGCAGGGAAGCTTCCGTGAGTTGCCACTGTAGCTATCAACACTACTGTTCATACACAAATGTATTCTGTACAGTAGTCTTGTATTCAGGAGGAATGTACCAGATCTGTTGTTGCTCCTTATCTCCTTGTGTAAAGATTACACAAATTTCATTAGCTCATGCAGCTTTTTGATGATAAGCAGCAGGCTCTCACAAAGGTCCTCCTGGTGTCAGTTTCTCAATCCGGTGATTTCTTAGTTTTCTTACTTATTTCTTTGTTTTGAAACTGTACTCTTTGGACAGAGGAATGGGCTTTGGGCAGAGGAATGGGAATTGGGATGGGCTTTGGGCAGAGGAATGGGCTTTGGGAATTGGGATGGGCTTTGGGAAGTGGGATGGGCTTTGGGATCGGGGATGGGTCTTTGGGAAGTGGGATGGGTTTTGGGAAGTGGGATGGGCTTTGGGAAATGGAATGGGTCTTTGGGAAGTGGGATGGGTTTTAGGAAGTGGAATGGGTTTTTGGGAAGTGGGATGGACTTTGGGAAATGGGATGGGCTTTGGGAACGGGGATAGGTCTTTGGGAAGTGGGATGGGTTTTTGGGCAGAGGAATGGGCTTTGGGAAGTGGGATGGGTCTTTGGGCAGGGGAGTAGTGGTGTGTCTAGAGGAGAGTAAGGAACTTTTGACTTCTTTAGAAGTTAAGTTCTTGGTTGGACACATTGCCCCATCTATACATTCCTTTGTCATCAGTGCTCTCAGATTATTTTGCTTGTACAAAAGAGACATTTCTATTGTCACTGAACATTGGATTGAGTGGCTCACTTGAGTGAGGGATTCTCCCATTGGTCGGCATCTACCAGACTTGTGTGTTAGGCGTCTATGGTCTTTGCACATCCACTCATGGAGACAAAACTTAAAGAAGTTGTACCTTTTAGCATGTAAATCGAGCTCGAGGAACATGAACTCATGGAATTCTTGTAATCTTTACACAAGGGGATAAGAAACAACAACAACAGCATGTAAATCGGTATCCAGACAATAACTCTGAAAGATATTAGTGACCTTTATTGGAGACATACGAGATAACCAAGTGTGAACAAAATTGCCTCTTTCTCCTTCGAAAAAATAGATGATGGGGATATTAAAGACTTTCCACTTCCTTAAAGTTTTGTCCATGAGGGAACTTTTTAGTCAGACGATGATGATAATATTGTTGCATCGTGTTTGATGGGAGGAAACAAGGTTCTTTCGCCAGCATTAGCTCGAGCTTAACATATATATATTGTTATAATGACGGCAGAAAGAAAGATTCTACTTGGTGGCAAGTTTAGCAGATGACTGTATTACCAAAACTTCCTTAAGTTTTGTCTATGGGTATATTTAATAAGAATACATCACACTTGAGGAAGAAGATGTTAAAATAACCATGTTGTTACCAAAGTAAAGTTTCACAATAAAGTGTGATGGGGGTTGTGCAGGAACTGTGGGCAAGAAGAAGGTCCATGCGTGGGACTGTGAGGCCTTCCACGCAGGGCTCACACCGTACAAGAAGAAGCAGGTTCAGCAGAAGTTCAGCTCGGGTCGGTTGCGTGTGGTGGTGGCCACAGTTGCCCTCGGCATGGGTCTGCATCACGCCAAACTGGGGGGTGTTGTGCACTACGATCTCCCTGCCTCGCCTGAACGATATGTTCAGGAGGTTGGCCGCGCAGGTCGGAATGGTAACCCAGCACACTGCCATCTGCTGCTCTCTCCGCAGGTCAGTTGACTCTCTCTCTCTTTGTCTGTTGCTGTGGCGTAACCAGCGCGCTGTGTCCAGGGCTGGGACCTGAGAGAGCTGCGCAGACATGTTTACGCCAACTCTGTGGATAGAAGCACACTGCGTCGGCTTCTCAACAAAGTATTCAAGACTTGCAACTGCCAGGTAACTGAAACCCCAGCTCACAGAGTATAGTCAAAGCTTTATTCTCTGTCTCTCTGGGCAGTCTTTCCCGCAGTGGGCATGAAGAATTTATATCTACAAGAAAATAAGACCAAATCCAAATAAATTAATAGTTTTTGAAGTTCTGGTAACAGCATTGTTACCGAAATGTCACACATTATTAATTTATTTGGTCTTATTTTCTTGTAGATATAATCTATAATTCAAATTGTGCATTATCACAGAAGACTTTATAAATTTTTCAATATCATATTTATATATTAACTGTTAGAGATGATCATCTTTTCATTAAATATAGGATACTATGTTATTTGTAAATTTAATTGTTTAAATAATTTGTATTTTTAAATTTAATTATAGAGAAAAAAAAAAAGTCAAAATTTATATATGTAAATTCTTGTCCAAAATTAATGTATAATAGAGGATTTGCATATTTTCTATTTTTGTTAGAAAGAAAAGTGTTAGTTTTGTTGTGAGCAGAGAGGCTGAATGCTCTCAGGGCTTCAGGTATTAAAAAAAGGAAGATTTTTTAAAAGGTGTGTGTGCCATCTGTCCTACCTTCCACCCAACAAAGGTTATGGGCCTGCTTGCAAGCTTTTACCTGAATAATATAGCTATTTAAGAAAAAAATTGGCTAAGCTTTTGGGGCCGCATTAAAGTTTAAAAATGAATGATTCAAATTTCACGTTTCCTAAGCTGAATGCTTTTAACTACAATATCTGGAAAGTGGATATGAAGGTCCTTCTAATCAATAGAGGAAGCTGGAGTTTTATCATAGAAGATGAACTTGATCTTCCAGCTGAGGCAACAGCCAAAGATATAAGAGAATTCAAATGGAGGAAGGATAGGGCATTCACTACAATTTACCAAGGAGTAGAAAGAAAATACCAAACCTTGATTGCCAATGCTGCTGATGAAAAAGAAGCTTGGAATATTTTAAAGCAGAATTTTGAGCCAAATTCAAGGGCCAGACTGGCTGGTTTGATTGACAAATTTTATGAACTGAAATTTGCTCCTGATGAAGAAACTATTGGAATATTTATTAAAAGAGTCCAAGAGAAAAAACAACTGATTAAAGAAGCAGGATTTGATCTACCTGAAGTACTTGTGTGTTTTCAGTTGATAAGGAAATTGCCTCAAGATTATAATGGCATTGTCCAAGTTCTATACAGACTAGAAGAAAAATAATTCAATGTTGAAAACATTGAAGCCCACTTAATAACTGAATCTGGAAGAGTTCAACAAAAGAAAAAAGATGATGGACTTGATATTGTGGCAAACGCTTATCAAACAAAAACTTCCAGGATGTACCAAGGAAATAAAAAGAAAAATTATTTTTCTGCAAAAGCACAGTATAGCAGTGGAAGCATGCTGGAGCCAACAGTGCATCCAAGAACAGCAGGAACCCATGATATAAGAAATTGCTCCTTCTGTGGGAAAACTGGCCATCTTTTAAAAGACTCTTTTCTTAGAAACAAAAACTCTCAATGACAACACTACAGAAAGGATCAGAACTACAAGGGAAAATCTTCTGCATTTCACTCAGAAATTCTAAGCTTCCACCACATTAGTGAAAGAGCAAGTGATCCAACTAGTGAATTGGGAGAATGGCTGATAGACAGCGCAGCTACATCTCATTTTTGCAAATAAAAGGATTGGTTTGTGAACTACCAGGATATCCCCCCGATGGACGCTTTGATTGGAGATGTCGACTGCAAGTCAACAATCTTAGGTAAGGGAGATATCAACTTTGTTTTAAGAGACATTAATAACACCTTTGTAGAGGTAACTCTACTTAATGTTTTATATGCACCAAACATGAGAAGGAATCTCATTAGTGGATCATGCATAGACATAGCAGGAAATAAGATTATGTGGAAAAACGGTAAAATGACAATCTTTAAAAATAAGTTATATATTGTAAATGGATACCCTAATAGAGCCAAAGCTCAAAATTATTCAGTTTCTTATAACTCAAATCTTAATTTTCTCCATAAGAGATTTTGTCATATTAACTCAGAAATACTTAATTCTATGATTAAAAAGAATACTGTCAAAGGATTAGAAAAAGTTCAGGGTAATCCAACCACATGTGATATATGTAAAGTAGCTAAGATCACCAGATGATCATTTAAATTTAGCTATACAATTCTGACTAGAAAACCTTTAGAAAAAGTGCATATGGATATCTGGGGTCCTGCACCAGTGAGATCACTTGGTGGCAGTAGATATTTTCTTTCTATCATAGATGACTACTCTAGAAATGTTAATGTTTATTTCCTAAAAGAAAAGTCAGAAGTTTTTAACTATTTTAAGCATTACTTGCATGAATCAGAGAGAGCATTAAATGCCAAATTAAAATGTATTAGGACAGATAATGGATTAGAATTCTGTAACAAAGAATTTGAAAATTTTCTAGTAAATTTGGGTATTAAAATAGAAAGAACATCAACTTATAGTCCTGAACAAAATGGAATTGCTGAAAGGTTTAATCGAACTGCTATTGAAGGTGTTCGAGCAATGCTTTTAGATAGTGGGTTACAACCCAGATTCTGGGCAGAAGCCCTAAATACCTTTGTATATACTAAAAATAGATGTGAACATGCTCTAACAAAAGGAGTAAGTCCAATGGAATTATGGTTAGGACATAAGCTATCTGTAAGACATTTTAAAATTTTGGCTCATTAGCTTATGTACATGTCCCTAAAATAAAAAGAAATAAGTTACAACCTAAGGCCAATTCAGGCATAATGGTAGGTTATGCAACCAAAACAAAAGGTTATAGAATCTGGTTACCAGCAGATAGAAAAGTAATAGAAACCATTCATGTATTTATCGATGAAACTAAGAAAGGTGTAGATACTTTATTTGGTACTGCTTCTAGAGTACAATATGTTTTTTATCCACAGGATGATAACTACCCTTATGAAAATAATGATAGTGATAACCAGAATTTACATACACTTACCCCAATAGACATAACTAAATGGAAAAGACTAGAAGTACCTAGAAAGACAGGACCACGAGTAGACGTATACTATTATCCACCTTCTAGTGATGAAAAATTAAGATCATTTAATAATGTACAAAAATATTGCGAAACACAAAAGCTTGAATTTAATTCTGAAATGTTTTCATTTAGACCACAAAAACCAGATATAAGTGAGGAAAATGAAGTTAAAATAGAAACAAATTGTTTAGAAGATGATTTGTACGAAAGTATTTTCCATGAGGAAATCTATAATGTAGAACTTCCTAAAAACTTTAATGATGTACAACAATCACAGGAAAAAAGGAATTGGATTAAGGCAATGGAGGATGAACTTAAAGTGATGAAAGATAGGAAAGTATGGAAATTAGTAGATCCCCCACCTCAAGGTGTGAAAATATTAGGTAATAAATGGGTATATAGCGTAAAAAGGGATGATAAAAATAATATAAAAAGATATAAAGCTAGGCTTGTGGCACAAGGTTATAGACAGAAATATGGAATAGATTACACTGACATTTTTTCACCAGTTGTAAATTTTTCAATAATTAGATTCCTGTTTATAATATTAGTATCTTTGCTAAGATGGAAGCATGTCCAGTTAGATGTTAAATCAGCCTATCTTTATGGAAATTTGAAGGAAAAAATTTACATGCAACAACCTGATGGATTCAAACTAAAAGGTAGTGAAGATAAAGTTTGTCTTTTAGAAAAGACTATTTATGGGTTACATCAGAGTGGAAGAGAATGGAATAAAGAATTGGATTCAATTTTGAATTCAATAGGATTTGAGACCATTAAATGGTGCAACTGTGTATACAAAATGAATAATAGTGTTATCCTGATAGTGTATGTTGATTATATTTTGTTATTTGGAATAGAAACATCTGTAATTGGAAAAACTATTCAAATTGTTAGAGAAAAGTTAGATATAGAGGAATTAGGAACGGTCAAATATCTGTTAGGAGTTAACTTTGAAACTACAGACAAGGGCGTATACTTACATCAAGAAACATATATAAACAGACTTATAACTAGTTTTACAGATCTACCTAAGACATTGGTAAATTTACCTTTTAAAACAGGGTGCTGGTTACCACCAAAAATTAAGGAAGATGAAATTATTGAGACTGAACTCATGAGAAAATACCCATATAGATCAATAATAGGTTGTTTATCTTTCCTTGCAGACAGAAGCCGACCAGATATTTCTTTTTCAGTAAACACAATGGCTCAATTCTGTAATGGATACACATATCAGCATTGGAAAATCGTTGTAGATCTAATGAATTATGTCTTTAGGACAAAACATTATAAAATAAACCTATCAAATGTTAATAGAGGCATCTTAAATGCATATTCTGATGCAAACTGGGGAAGTCATTTGACCAATAGACACTCTACAAGTGGATACCTACTATATTTAGATGATACCCCATTTACATGGAAATCAAGAAAACAAAAGTGTATTGCATTAAGTTCTATGGAATCCGAATTTATAGCCTTAACTGAAAGTGTAAAAGAAACAATATGGTATTTAAACAATATGGTATTAAAAGAAATAGACGTACTACCTAATGTGGGAAAACCTATTCAATTTTGTGACAATCAGTCTGCTATATATTTCTGTAAGAATAGTGTAGAAAATATAAAAACCAAGCATATTGATATCAGACTACAATTCATTCGAAAACTTGTTGAGGAGGAAGAATTCACATTAAAATTTGTTAATAGTAATTTAAACTTAGCTGACTTCCCCTAACTAAACCTTTATCTAAAGAGAAACTAAGTCGTTTCATAGAGAAACTGTTTTGGAGATGAACTATCTACAAATTAATTCAAGACTCATCTTCAGATAAGACTGGACCCGAGGCAGGAGGGAGTGTGAAGTCCACTACTTGTACAAGTCGACAAGGGACTCTGCATCATCTGTAAATTCCTTCACTGTGTTGTCCTGTTTATTTCATTCTATCTCATTGTACTTTTGTGTAAATAGAGTTATGATGTTGTAAATCATGAGAAATGATCATGGGGCCGATTGTTAGAGATGATCATCTTTTCATTAGATATAGGATACTATGTTATTTGTAAATTTAATTATAGAGAAAAAAAAAAAATTGTAAATTTATATATGTAAATTCTTGTCCAAAATTAATGTATAATAGAGGATTTGCATATTTTCTATTTTTGTTAGAAAGAAAAGTGTTAGTTTTGTTGTGAGCAGAGAGGCTGGATGCTCTCAGGGCTTCAGGTATTAAAAAAAGGAAGATTTTTTAAAAGGTGTGTGTGCCATCTGTCCTACCTTCCACCCAACATTAACATATATATTTATTCCTATATTTTTCATTAATCTTATTTATTCATATACAGCTTGTACCACACTGATGAGGGCCTACAGTCTGAAACGCATACATGGTAAAGATATAAGAGTAACCTACATACGAGATAACCAAGTGTGAACAACCTCTGTCTCCTTCAGAAAAAAAAATATATATAGATGACCAGCGACATCAAAATATGGAACTTGCTTAAGTTTTGTCCATGAGTCAATGTGTAACAAGACCAACTTGGTTGAGAGCTGGGATGTTGCAGGAAGATGCAGAGTGCCCAGGCCACGAGGTAGCTCTGCCTCTGGAGAAACTGGTGGAGGAACTGGACCTGAGGGAACAGAGTGAGTTTGTGGTCTCCTGGGAGGAGGGGAAGCTTTCAATATGGTTTAGTGGGAAGTTTAGAGAACAACAAACTAAACAACAGTGTCAACCCAAACCACATAATTGACTGTATTGACTCATTCATTGATGAGCTCTACTCAGTATCCCCAGTCACAGACACCATCAACCAGCTCTACAAGCTTGATACCCTGATATGATTGTTGAGTGGAGATAGGAAAGAAGAAGACTAAATCAATTTACACCTAAATCTTACTCTTATAGCTATTACAGTAGAACCCTCGGTAGAACTGACTGCTACAATCCCCAAGTGGCAGATAGGGGAACGACCTTCAGATATGAAGGCCAGTTACAAAACAAGCAGAATAAAAAATAAGCAGTTGTGGACCAACAGCATCATTTTTAGAAATAGGAGAAAGACCTCTTTAAAAATCCTGAGTTTAACTAACCCAGTTAATAGACCTCAGCAAGGGTCCCTCTTCAGGAATACAGAGGTCTGTACTTATGTTAGAGTCGGCAGCAAAGGCTTCTATGTTAGGAACAGCCTTAAATTACAGTCAGAATATCACCAAAGTGTGCCATGGTGCCATGATCAATGACAGCTGCATCCCTACACCTCCATTCCATGAGGTCTTGAGAAGCAAGGACTCAAGGAATCCGTGTAATATTTACACAAGGAGGGGAACAACAACAGTAGAATCCTCTCAATTGGGGTATTTGTGCTTGTTTCAGAGCAGTTCTTGGAGGTTGTGCTCATCCGGTTTTACTTCCAAAAACAATAAATTCCTGTATAACATCCCTTGAGAACAATTCCATCCAGGGAAAAGTTTCTTACAAAAAATATAATTGACTCGAGCCTTTGTGCCTTGGAGCTCTTCTACGGCAGTAAGGTTATATGGTGCCATCCTCTGTGTCTGTCATGGAAACCACAGCCTTGCCACCACATGCCAACCTCAGACAGTGTCAAACAACAAGATACAGAACAGGCCATCTCAAGCCATTGAAGATAGAAAATAACAACAAAATCTACCCCAGCATGTAGCTTGGCACCTGCAGCTCCAGAACATATATTAGCTTGCATTAGATGCACTAAACAGGACCGCTGCTTATTATCAAACAGTTTGAGGAACATGGACTCATAGAATTGGTGTAATCTTTACCCAAGGGGATAAGAATTAACAACGACTGCCATTGTCTCCATTTAACAATTTGTGAACTCTAGTTTATAGTCATATGTAACTATGGCAAGGCTGTCAAGAAATATTTGGAATCTATGGATAATTCCAGGAGGGATATGCCAACAATGTAGGTTCCAACATGGCTGGGTGCTGCAGCCATCATGACACTGCTGAGCTGGCTAGAGCTGGCGGAGCAGCGATGGCTGGAGGTGAAGCCGCCCATCACTGCCGAGTGTCTGCTGCGCTGTTACGGAGGAGCTTCCCAGATGGCAGCACTGGCTCAGAAGGTAAACTTTACTAGAAATGCATAAGACACCACACAAACTCTTTTTATTTGCATTAAAGAAAGCTTTCGGGCAAGCCATTCTTCAGCTAACTAAAATGTATAAAGGTTTAGAAAAAAAGTAAAAGGCTTCTCCTGATCATGCAACTAAAAGTTGCAATGGACCTTTGGGAGAGGCCGCTGCTTGTTATAAAATAGCATGGAGGAGCATGGATTCATGGAATTGGTGTAATCTCTACACAAGGGGATAAAGAACAACAACATTTTAAAGTTGCTGATGGCTTGCCCCATCTATCGGAATAAATATCAACTAAATGTTGAATTTTAATTATTCCAGAATTGGTCTAATACCCTTTCTTTTTTTTTTTTGCTTATCCCTAGTACATGTGGTACAGGCCATGATAATCATGGTGGGTAGAGGTTGACGACTGATTTTACTGTAAGTTCACCACATGTCTACACATGGTACAGGCCATGATAATCATGGTGGGTAGAAGTTGGCGACTACTTTTACTGTAAGTACACCACATGTCTACAAATGTGAAAAGCAGTTAGACTTTACACTTACAAATGTGCCAGAGCCCCGTTTGGTTACTTGCACTCGCTGGTGGGGTTGGACTTTTGCAAGAATCGGGGGCCATTGGAGCATTTTTTTTTTAAACAGAAAAAAGTGTCCAATGCGGGAATCGAACCCGGGTCCTAGTGGTCGAAAACCAAACGGTTTAACCAGCCTTCCACCGACTCCCGATATTCTCTCTTAGAGAAGAATATAAAGGTTTATGTTTTAGTTAGCTGGAGAAGAACCTGCCTGAAAGCTTCCTTTAATTAATGTCTCCTTCTTCTTTCTTATCTCTGGTGAAGTAGAATGCTTCTTTTTGTCATTAAGACTGGGAGCACTACTCAGTAACAGAGGCTGACTTAGCTCCAATATGTCTGACATGAGGAACAGACACCACATGTAACCCGCTCCTAACATGGAGTACATCCTGTATCCCTGGATTAGGAAACCTTACAGAATACTTTCAGCATGGCCAGCTGAGCCCAGGTTTTTTAGCAAGCTTGTTACTGCTCTCCATCCGTGCTTGGGACAGGCGGAGTTTTTTTTTAATTAATGTAAATAAAAAGAGCGTCTTATACATTTTTTATGATTTGTTGAAATTTGCAATCCTGGAATAAGGTAAACTTTGATGGGAGTCTGTGCATTGCCGTCAACTTAATAATTGGAACGGGCAAAGCTGGAATTGTGTCCATTTTTAACCCAATTTAAAACAATCTCACAAATAATCCAACAAGAAAACACATCTTTCATCAATTGGGGATTTTTGCAAGTCCTTGTTTTCTAACTTAGTCCTAATAAATGATTGTGTTGTTCCACATCTGACTCTCTGGTCATCTACAGACAATGACAGAATGTTGCAAGGTACTATGTCGTTCGATAAAAAAAATCCCTTGAATTAATATTAAAATAAAAACATAGAGCCTCCAGGTACTATGTACTAAATGTCAACCCCAAACTACATCATTGACTGTATTGACTCATCCATTGATAAGCTCTACTCTTCCTCAGCAGACACCATCCAAAGTCTCAAGCTTTATACCCTTTTTTTTTTTATATTTGCTTGATACCCTGATATTATTGTTGAGTGGAGATAAGAATGAAGAAGAAGACATCAGACTCAATCAGACAATGGAATGTCACTCCCTAGTTTACTATTTAGTGCTGCTTTTCACATGTGTAGACACGTGTTGCACTTAACAGTAAAAGCAGTCACCTACTTCTACTCACCGTGATTATCATGGCCTGTACCACGTGTACTAGTGATAAGCAAAAAAAAACTATATAGTCACAACATCCTTCAATGGGTAGTCCAGAGTCAAATATACAACCTCTTTAACTCAGCACTTTTCAAATCCCAATCAGCCTATTTACTCACATGGACAAATCTTAAGGAAGTGGAAAATCTTTAATGTAGCCTGTCTGTGTTTTTTAAAGGAGACAAAGGTTGTTCACACTTGGTTATCTCGTGTGTTTTCAATAAAGGTCACTAATATCTTTCAGGTGGTCAAACCACTGTGAGGGTTCACCACTGAGGAGTCAGGCCCACCTATCAATTTATCATTGCAGTAAGGACAGTAGAAATTTGTTTAATTTAGAAAAGAATCATAGGTGTATAAAATAGTTCCAAGATTTCTGTTGATTTTGAATATCTTGAGGATTATGCTATTGTTTTTTTTTTTTGCTTATCCCTAGTACACGTGGTACAGGCCATGATAATCATGGTGGGTAGTTAGCGACTGCTTTTTTACTGTAAGCGCACCACATGTCTACACATGTGAAAGCAGTTCGACTTTGCACTTACAAATGTGCCAGAGCCCCGTTTGCTTACTTGCACTCGCTAGTGGGGTTGGACTTTTGCAAGAATCGGGGGGCCATTGGAGCATTTTTTTTTTTTTTAACAGAAAAAAGTGTCCAATGCGGGGAACTGCTATGGTAATGCAGTCGTAGTTAAAATCTTTAAAGTATAATAATAAAAATAGTAAAGATGATGTTTTATATATTCCTTTAGCTCGATTAAAGCAATCTCTGATATCCTCTCGACTAATATTATAAATAAAAATATTTTATGCTTGATTTTTGAATATCTTGAGGATTATGCTATGTCAATGCAGTTGTGGTTAAAATCTTGAAACCATAATAATAAAAAATGGTTTTGATCAGTAATTGCTTTAATTGATCTTACGGAAATATATAAAAAACAGAATTTGATAAATGTACTGCCTGGCTTGAGGCGTAAGAATAATAAAAAAAAAAAAACTTATTTACATAATGTACAAAAGTTTGAGCCGGCCATCGGGAAACAACAACAATGAGTTTATATAGGGGAAGCATGACCTCTGGCGGTCGATTTAACAGAGTATTTGAATCTATGAAATATAATTTTAAATAGAATAATATTTTAATATAACATATATATATAACAGAGTACCATGTGTGCAGGACCCAGTGGTGCGGGAGGCACTGTCTGGAAACACGGCCACAGGGAGCCTCACCTTCAACGTGGTGGATGTGGCCGCCAAGTTGGGGTTTGAAGCTCGCCACGTCAAGAAGACCTTGAAGCAGCTGGAGTGGGACAAACAAGGTAGGGGACACTTGAAGCATTCTGTCCTTGTTTTGTGGCTTCCTTCATCATGGCTTGCCCACTTCATTCTCTATTTAAGACTGGTGATAAGGTACAATTTGGATTATAGATTAGAAACACAAGGTAATAAGACAAAATTAAAGCGTCACACACTATTTATTTATTTGGATTTGGTCTTATTACCTTGTATTTCTCTAATCTTAAATCCAAATTGTACCTTTTTATCTGGAAGATAAGAGATTGCCTGGCCGGCATTCATTGTTCTTGAAATAATAGACACTTTGGAAAGAAAAGTTTTCATTTTCTCGACATTTCAACAAAAAATCTATTGTCCTCGTTAGGAAAAAGTAATTAATAAACTTTATGGAAATCTGATGTATGTATCCGATGTATAGTGTTTTCTCCTGTAGAAGGACTTCCATGCGCGCCTTAAATCTAGAGATTTGTGAATATAAAATTTTAAAAAGAACCCTATCCCTGGAGGTGTTTGATATTTCCATCTCTTCTTCTTTCTTATCTCTACTCAATCATATTAAGGTATCAAGTTTGTAAAGCTTGAGACTTTTGATGGTGTCTGTCGGGGAGGAGTAGAGCTCATCAATGGATGAGTCAATACAGTCAATGATGTGGTTTGGGGTTGACACTTAGTACATAGTGGGAAAACCCTGCAACCATTCTGGAAAGTCATTGTCTGTAGATGACCAGACTTAATTTATGGAAAGCCATTTCCTGATGAGGGCAAAATAATTTTTTGTTGAAATGTCAAAAAAGTAACTCGACTGAAATGTTGTTTTGAACTTTGAAAGAAACAGAAGTAGTTGCAACAAGATGGAATGGTGTAGGAGGTCGGTACCGGAGGTCAGGCTTCCTGGTGGAGTTCAGTGGACAGGCCGCCCACCTGGTCACCCGGCCTGGACTGGGACTGGAGGACAGAGACGCCATGCTGGACCACCTCCATGCCACAGTCCGGGAGCAGGAGTCCCATGGACTCAGGTGTCTGCTGCGGCTTCATGCCCTCTTCCACAGGTACCACAACCTGACAGCTAGTGGGAGTCACACGGCTCTATCTATCTATGTCATACATTGTCGCAGTGCAAACTATTTCTTTTTCTGGTTATTGTATCTTTAGAGATAACATACACTCATGGACAAAACTTAAGGAAGTTGTACCTTTCAGCATGTATATCAGGATTCAGACAATAACTCTGAAAGATATTATAGTGATCTTTATTGAAGACACACGAGATAACATACACTCATGGACAAAACTTAAGGAAGTTGTACCTTTCAGCATGTATATCAGGATTCAGACAATAACTCTGAAAGATATTACAGTGATCTTTATTGAAGACACACGAGATAACATACACTCATGGACAAAACTTAAGGAAGTTGTACCTTTCAGCATGTTTATCAGGATTCAGACAATAGCTCTGAAAGATATTACAGTGATCTTTATTGAAGACACACGAGATAACATACACTCATGGACAAAACTTAAGGAAGTTGTACCTTTCAGCATGTTTATCAGGATTCAGACAATAGCTCTGAAAGATATTACAGTGACCTTTATTGTAGACACACGAGATAACCAAGTGTAGCCAAAATTTCCTCTGTCTCCTTCAAAAAATAAGCGATCGTCAACATCAAAGACCTTCCACTTCCTTAAGTTTTGTCCATGAGTGTATATCTTCCCATATAATACCTAGATAACAAAGAACAAATATGTGCTCACTCTATTTTATAGATTTTAAATTTCAATAATCTATCATTACAATCAATCACTGAGTAGTTGACATTTGTCCCATGTGTCCCCAGTATCTCCCAGTCCTCAGTGACAGACTGTCTGGAAGCCACAGACCCGGCACACGGCCAGCAGCTGCGAGAAGCCCTCCGCACCTACTTCACAGTGGGAGAGCTGCCGGAGCTGCCCACCAAGTTCGGACCAACCCCCCTGACTGAGGTCTGCTGAGGTAAGTCCCCTGGGACCACCAGACTGACAGGATTGTGTGACAGGAGGAGGAGCTCAACCTGCGGCGTGTAGTGTCCGCGCTGGTCGGCACCCATCATGATCACAGCTTCACCCCGCGGGCAGTTGCGCGCATCCTGCACGGCATAGAGAGTCCGCAGTTCCCTGCTGTAGTATGGGGAAGGGTCCGCGGCACCTGGAGGTCCTGCCTACACCTGGACTTTCCGGATGTCCTGCGGGTGGCAGCTCAGGAGATGAGATACCTGCGCGGCTGAGAGGTCCGTCAACTCCTTGTAAAATGTAATAAAACCTTCTGTACATAACTTGGTCCTGTTAACCCTCATCTACTAACTTCTTGTTTTATTGTGACAGTCCCTTGTTTTTGTGTTGTGTCTTATCCCCTTGTGTAAAGATCACACAAATTCAATGAGTCCTCTAGCTGTTTATAGACAGTGTTGTTGTTGTTTCTTATCCCCTTGTGCAAAGATTACACAAATTCCACAAGTCCATGCTCCTCCAGCTGTTTATAGACAGTGTTGTTGTTGTTTCTTATCCCCTTGTGTAAAGATTATATGAATTCCATGAGTCCATGTTCCTTGAGCTGTTTATAGACAGTGTTGTTGTTGTTTCTTATCCCCTTATGTAAAGATTACACAAATTCCATGAGTCCATGCTCCTCGAGCTGTTTATAGACAGTGTTGTTGTTGTTTCTTATCCCCTTGTGTAAAGATTACACCAATTCCATGAGTCCATGCTCCTCCAGCTGTTTATAGACAGTGTTGTTGTTGTTTCTTATCTCCTTGTGTAAAGATTACACCAATTCCATGAGTTCATATTCCTCCAGCTGTTTATAGACAGTGTTGTTGTTGTTTCTTATCCCCTTGTGTAAAGATTACACCAATTCCATGAGTCCATGCTCCTCGAGCTGTTTATAGACAGTGTTGTTGTTGCGTCTTATCCCCTTGTGTAAAGATTACACAAATTCCATGAGTCCATGCTCCTCGAGCTGTTTATAGACAGTGTTGTTGTTGCGTCTTATCCCATTGTGTAAAGATTACACAAATTCCATGAGTCCATGCTCCTCGAGCTGTTTATAGACAGTGTTGTTGTTGTTTATTATCCCCTTGTGTAAAGATTACACCAATTCCATGAGTCCATGCTCCTCCAGCTGTTTATAGACAGTGTTGTTGTTGTTTCTTATCCCCTTGTGTAAAGATTACACCAATTCCATGAGTCCATGCTCCTCCAGCTGTTTATAGACAGTGTTGTTGTTGTTTCTTATCCCCTTGTGTAAAGATTACACCGATTCCACGAGTCCATGCTCCTCCAGCTGTTTATAGACAGTGTTGTTGTTGTTTCTTATCCCCTTGTGTAAAGATTACACCAATTCCATGAGTCCATGCTCCTCCAGCTGTTTATAGACAGTGTTGTTGTTGTTTCTTATCCCCTTGTGTAAAGATTACACCAATTCCATGAGTCCATGCTCCTCCAGCTGTTTATAGAGAGTGTTGTTGTTGTTTCTTATCCCCTTGTGTAAAGATTACACAAATTCCATGAGTCCATGCTCCTCGAGCTGTTTATAGACAGTGTTGTTGTTGTTTCTTATCCCCTTGTGTAAAGATTACACCAATTCCATGAGTCCATGCTCCTCCAGCTGTTTATAGACAGTGTTGTTGTTGTTTCTTATCCCCTTGTGTAAAGATTACACCAATTCCATGAGTCCATGCTCCTCCAGCTGTTTATAGACAGTGTTGTTGTTGTTTCTTATCCCCTTGTGTAAAGATTACACCAATTCCATGAGTTCATACTCCTCCAGCTATTTATAGACAGTGTTGTTGTTGTTTCTTATCCCCTTGTGTAAAGATTACACCAATTCCATGAGTCCATGCTCCTTCAGCTGTTTATAGACAGTGTTGTTGTTGTTGTTTCTTATCCCCTTGTGTAAAGATTACACCAATTCCATGAGTCCATGCTCCTCGAGCTGTTTATAGACAGTGTTGTTGTTGCGTCTTATCCCCTTGTGTAAAGATTGCACCAATTCCATGAGTCCATGCTCCTCCAGCTGTTTATAGACAGTGTTGTTGTTGTTTCTTATCCCCTTGTGTAAAGATTACACCAATTCCATGAGTTCATACTCCTCCAGCTGTTTATAGACAGTGTTGTTGTTGTTTCTTATCCCCTTGTGTAAAGATTACACCAATTCCATGAGTCCATGCTCCTCGAGCTGTTTATAGACAGTGTTGTTGTTGCGTCTTATCCCCTTGTGTAAAGATTACACAAATTCCATGAGTCCATGCTCCTCGAGCTGTTTATAGACAGTGTTGTTGTTTTTCTTATCCCCTTGTGTAAAGATTACACAAATTCCATGAGTCCATGCTCCTCGAGCTGTTTATAGACAGTGTTGTTGTTGTTTCTTATCCCCTTGTGTAAAGATTACACCAATTCCATGAGTCCATGCTCCTCCAGCTGTTTATAGACAGTGTTGTTGTTGTTTCTTATCCCCTTGTGTAAAGATTACACAAATTCCATAAGTCCATGCTCCTCGAGCTGTTTATAGACAGTGTTGTTGTTGTTTCTTATCCCCTTGTGTAAAGATTACACCGATTCCACGAGTCCATGCTCCTCCAGCTGTTTATAGACAGTGTTGTTGTTGTTTCTTATCCCCTTGTGTAAAGATTACACCAATTCCATGAGTCCATGCTCCTCCAGCTGTTTATAGACAGTGTTGTTGTTGTTTCTTATCCCCTTGTGTAAAGATTACACCAATTCCATGAGTCCATGCTCCTCCAGCTGTTTATAGAGAGTGTTGTTGTTGTTTCTTATCCCCTTGTGTAAAGATTACACAAATTCCATGAGTCCATGCTCCTCGAGCTGTTTATAGACAGTGTTGTTGTTGCGTCTTATCCCATTGTGTAAAGATTACACCAATTCCATGAGTCCATGCTCCTCCAGCTGTTTATAGACAGTGTTGTTGTTGTGTCTTATCCCCTTGTGTAAAGATTACACCAATTCCATGAGTCCATGCTCCTCCAGCTGTTTATAGACAGTGTTGTTGTTGCGTCTTATCCCATTGTGTAAAGATTACACCAATTCCATGAGTCCATGCTCCTCCAGCTGTTTATAGACAGTGTTGTTGTTGTTTCTTATCCCCTTGTGTAAAGATTACACGAATTCCATGAGTCCATGCTCCTCTAGCTGTTTAGAGACAGTGTTGTTGTTTTTCTTATCCCCTTGTGTAAAGATTACACAAATTCCATGAGTCCATGCTCCTCCAGCTGTTTATAGACAGTGTTGTTGTTTCTTATCCCATTGTGTAAAGATTACACCAATTCCATGAGTCCATGCTCCTCCAGCTGTTTATAGACAGTGTTGTTGTTGTTTCTTATCCCCTTGTGTAAAGATTACACCAATTCCATGAGTCCATGCTCCTCCAGCTGTTTATAGACAGTGTTGTTGTTGTTTCTTATCCTCTTGTGTAAAGATTACACCGATTCCACGAGTCCATGCTCCTCCAGCTGTTTATAGACAGTGTTGTTGTTGTGTCTTATCCCCTTGTGCAAAGAAAATACAAATTCCATGAGTCCATTTTCCTGGTGGTGGTGTCTTGTCCATGGGGCAGATCAGATTGGTCCCCTGATCACAATACCAGCCAACAAAGGTGCCTTGTTCGTATGGATGTCCTCTTCTGGATTGATGTCTGCCATATAGAGGGCTGCAAGGATGGCCGGGTATATATGGTCCGGAGTGAGTTGGGTGTTGTAACAACAGTTCCTGTAGGATCTAGTCATGTCTGGGTTTATCTTCATTCCTTTAAAATGTCCTGTTCTGATTCTTGATACTGTTGCCGTTAATTCTCTGTTAATGTTGCATATGGGCTGTATGGGTATTTTGGTTTTTGTAATGAGTTTTGCTATTGTATTTGCATCTTTCAGTGTTGTTGAACCATTTTCCTCTAGCTGTTTATAGACTGTTGTTGTTATGTGTTTCTTATCCCCTTTTGTAAAAATTACACAAACTCCACGAGTTCATGCTCCTCTACCTGTTTATAGACTGTGTTGTTGTTTTTATCCCCATTGCAAATATACACAAATACCATGAGTCCATGTTCCTCTAGCTGTTTGATGATAAGCAGTGGCCTGTCCCAAAGGTCCTGCAGTTTCCTCCAGCTTGCTACCAGGAAATTAACACAGTTGGTATATCACAACCACAAACTCCCAGTGTGTAGATTACCTCTCTGTTACCTGAATTCACCCAACATTGTCCCCAGCTCCTCTACCTGCCTCTATTTGTCAAATTGTTATACAGATCACACTGCAGGAAATTATATCCACTCATGGACAAGACTTAAGGAAGTTGTACCTTTCAGCGTGTATATCTGGATTCAGACAATAACTCTGAAAGATATTACAGTGACCTTTATGGAAGACACACGAGATAACATACACTCATGGACAAAACTTAAGGAAGTTGTACCTTTTAGAATGTATATCGGGATTGAGACAATAACTCTGAAACATATTACAGTGACCTTTATTGAAGACACACGAGATAACAATGTGTGAACAGCCTCTGTCTACCTAAAAAAATAAATGACTGGTGACATCAAAGACTTTCCACTTTCTCAAGTTTTGTCCATGAGTGAAATATAATACCCGCCTTCTCCCGGTTTTTACCTGAGTGAAAGTTTGTCTAACTAACATTAGTTATCATTTTATCTATTCTGTAATTTAAACACAGGGAATAATACCAAATAAATAGTGTGTGACATTTTGGGTAACAACGCTGTTACCAAAACTTCACACTATTTATTTATTTAGATTTGGTCTTATTACCTTGTGTTTATAATCCACAAAATGTTCCTTATCTTTTCTGTAATTTAGTTAATTATTAGTTTACTTTGAACAACCTGTTTAATTTGAACACTGCATATGCATATATACACTTACTTGTTACATTAATGGGTTTTCTAGAAGTTTTACTAGAAGATGTATATAGGTGTGTGATTGCATGACATGACTTGTCAGTGTTATCACCTGAAGAATCTTGTTTCTGACCATCAAACTTGATGCAACAAAAGTGTCTTCATCATTTTTTGACTAAACTATAAGAGAATAATTGGACTCAAAAGGAATTGGAAAGTCTTGATATCGCTGGTCTATTATTATTAATTTTTTTTTAAAGAAGGAGACAGGTTGTTTACACTTGGTTATCTCGTGTGTCTTCAAAGAAAGTCACTGTAATATCTTTCAGAGTTATTGTCTGAATCCTGATATGTTGTTGTTTCTTATCCCCTTGTAAAGTTTACACAAATTCCATGAGTTCATGCTCCTCCAAATTTTTGATGATAAGTAGTGGCCTCTCTGAGAGGTCCTGTTTAGTACATCTAATACAAGCCAAAATGTGTTCTGGAGCTGCAGGTGCCAAGCTACATTTTGGGAAAGTGGGATTTACATGCTAAAAGGTACAACTTCCTTAAGTTTTGTCTATGAGTGTATTTATATAAAAAAAAGTCATGCCTGATTCTGTGGAAAAGAATCATTTTTTCTCAAAATATTATGAAAGATTATTCCCTTTTATCAATTTATTTCACAATAAACTTAAATGTAATTTACAAAGAAAAATTTGTAGAATTGTAAAAAGAAAAAATTGATAAGGCACAATTTGGATTATAGATTATAAACACAAGGTAATAAGACCAAATCCAAATAAATAAATAGTGTGTGACCTTTCGGTAACAGCGTTGTTACCGAAATGTCACACACTATTTATTTATTTGGATTTGGTCTTATTACCTTGTGTTTAAAAAGAAAAAATGTTTCTATAGTTGAATAATTTTTTCCCCCCCATTTAAGGATTTAAGATGCATAAGCAATGGTTCTTTCCATTTTGTATCTGCACTAAGACTGCTCCTATTCCATAGTTGCTTGCGTCAGTGTGTATTTCGGTTGGAGATATGTAATCAAAATGTCCAAGTGCAGGTTCGGATGTTAACGCTGATTTAAAAGCTTCAAATACACGCTGCTCTTCCTGGTTCCAATAAATTACTGAGTCTTTCTTCAAAAAGTCATTCAAGGGTTGCGTTACGTTTCTTTTAATGACCTTGGTGTAGCAAAATCGCGGACTGCTCGAATATTTTCTGGATCAGGACGAATTCCATTTTCACTCACCTCATGACCTAGGACTGTGATAGTTTTTGCACCAAACTTACATTTCTTGGAATTAAGACATAATCCGGCTTGCTTAAGACAATATAATACAGGTTGAAGGCATCTAAATGTTCTTCAAAGCAATCTGAAAAAAAAAAAAAAAACTGAAGTCATCGAGGTAACATAAGCAAATGGTCCACTTAAGACCCTTCAGAAGATTGTCCATTATTCTTTTGAAGGGATCTGGAGCATTGCATAGCCCAAATGGCATGAATTTGAACTCATACAGTCCATCTGGAGTTATAAAAACAGTCTTCTCACAATTCTTCCACGTCGATCTGCCAGTACCCACATTGGAGTTCCATGGAAGAATAAAATCTAGCTCCCCGTAAACAGTCCAAAGTGTCGCCGATCCTTGGGAGAGGGTAGACATCCTTTTTTGTTGTTTTGTATAGGCGGCGGTAAAATAGATGTAGAATCTCCAGCTTCCATCCTTTTTCCTGATCAAAACTGCTGGTGAGGCCCATGGACTTTCAGAAGACTGAATGATGTCAAGTTTGTTTACCTCATCCTGAATAACTTGGCGTTCTTCTGGTGCTACTCGGTAAGGTCGTTGTTTGGTTGGTAGGTGGTCTCCAGTGTTAATTTGGTGTTTAACATTGACGTCCTTGAATGGTTTCCTTTTATTGAATTTGAAAATATGAGTAATTTTTTAAAACAAATTTCTTCTTTTTTTTTTTAGATTCATTAAGTGAGTGTGTGTCATCTAAAAAATTCTGAAAGGTTTGGGTCTTCAGAATGTTTTACCGCAGTTTCAACTTGGCTACCATCAGCTATGTGCCCCATGCTATCTGCTATGTGTATCCTCTGTGGGATTAGCTTCGGATATGGACTCCAATTCACCATTCAAAGTTTACCTTGGTTATGGGAAAGTGAAATGACACAGAGAGCCAAAGGCTTCTTTCCAGCAATAAGCCTTTTTGACATTTGCCAACACAATTGCGTCATTTGTACGTCGCAACTTGCTACTTCAATTAGCTGGGTAGAGGCGGATTCTCTATTCTGTATTCCGAGTAGAGAGGTGACTGGCCTTGGGTACATCTTCGACCAGGTATTTTTTAATAAGCAATAATTGTCCTCTGTCACATATCGCTCTAAACAACTTCAAAAAGTCACATCCAAGAACAACATCCTGAGTGCAGTCTTTCAAAACGACAAAATCGAACATTTTCTTCAGTCCATTTAGGTCCAGTTTCACAGTGCAGCGTCCTTTTGGTCTAATTTTGCCGTTGGCCATTCTTAGACTGACGTTAGTTTCGGCGAACATTCTTAATTTGAGTCTGAATCTCTCGGACACGACGGAATAGAAAGCGCCAGAGTCGACAAGAGCACGTGTCATCTTCCCTTCTATTATCGTAAAGATAGAGGCTGCCTGACCGGCATTCATAGTTTTGAAAATTAAAGATACTTCGGCCAGTATAAATCTTTTTATTATCTCGACGTTTCGACAAAAATCTTTTGTCCTCGTCAGGATCAAACAAAAATTATATTATAACGTCTATGTAGTTTTCCTTCATTTTGGATGTAGTCGACAAGGGAGGACTTCTTTATACTGCGGCCTCACCCCCAAAATAGGTCGCATCTCCTAGTTTTTCCGGGCGGGAACGGCGAGGTGACCGACAGGATCTCCAAACAGGCGACGAAAATGGTCCGTTTCGACCTGGGGACGGGCTTCGATAGCGGCTTTAATTTTTTGCATGTTGTCGTCATTCAACTCTTGAAAATCGGGCCGTGAGTTATAGAACGACCTTGGTTCTTGTCTTCTTTGGAAATATTCATATATCTTTTCCTCGTTTGTCTCTGTCTATCACGGCAATAACGGACAACGTGACCAGGGCATCTGTAGTGGAAACAAATCGGCTTTCCTTCAGTGGTCAGCCATTCGTTGGTGTCGCGTCTTCCTTCTTGATTTGGGGGACTGAGTTCTAGGAGAGGGGAATTCTGGGTTGAACTTCGTACCTAGGTTTTGATGTATGACATGTCTAGTGAAGTTTGGTCTTAATCTCGATTTCATACTAATATGAAAAGCATCTGATATTCAATTAATTATTAAAATTATATTTTGAATATACAGTTAAACCTGTCTATAGCGCCCCCTCTAAATAGCACTTCCCTCTCTATAGCGCCTGATTTTAAATACGTAGTACGATGCGATATTAACATTAAAGGTGACGTGTCTATAGCACCCCATCTCTATAGCACCCTATTTTGGTGAGTCCCTAGAGCTATAGACAGGTTTAACTGTATTTATCCGAAATAGACGGCGGATCTTCTGAATAAAGGTGAAATAATTGACCTCGTGCATAATAATAATACGTATTTAAAATATTATAAATTTCGAAGTGTTAAAATACAAAGTTTCGAAAATCTTTGATATGATGTTATTAAAATAGTACAAAAAGTCAATTAAAATGTTCTTGCAATATTTTGAATAGCCATTTACACTTTCTTATATATATTTTAATGTACAGTTAAACCTGTCTATAGTGCCCCCTCTTGGGACTCACCAAAATAGGATGCTATAGACAGGTCACTTTTAATGTAAATCGCATCGTACTACGTATATAAAATCGGGCGCTATAGAGAGGGAGGCGCTATTTAGAGGGGGGCGCTATAGACAGGTCACTTTTAATGTAAGTTGCATCGTACTACGTATATAAAATCGGGCGCTATAGAGAGGGAGGCGCTATTTATAGGGGGCGCTATAGACAGGTCACTTTTAATGTAAATAGCATCGTACTACGTATATAAAATCGGACGCTATAGAGAGGGAGGCGCTATTTAGCAGGGGCTATTTAGACAGGTCACTTTTAAGGTAAATCGCATCGTACCACGTATATAACGTATCGGGCGCTATAGAGAGGGAGGCGCTATTTAGAGGGGGCGCTATAGACAGGTCACTTTTAATGTAAATCACATCGTACTACGTATATAAAATCGGGCGCTATAGAGAGGGAGGCGCTATTTAGAGGGGGCGCTATAGACAGGTCACTTTTAATGTAAATCTCATCGTACCACGTATATAAAATCGGGGTCTATAGAGAGGGAGGCGCTATTTAGAGGGGGCGCTATAGACAGGTCACTTTTAATGTAAATCGCATCGTACCACGTATATAACGTATCGGGCGCTATAGAGAGGGAGGCGCTATTTAGAGGGGGCGCTATAGACAGGTCACTTTTAATGTAAATCGCATCGTACCACGTATATAAAATCGGGCGCTATAGAGAGGGAGGCGCTATTTAAAGGGGGCGCTATAGACAGGTCACTTTTAATGTAAATCGCATCGTACCACGTATATAAAATCGGGGTCTATAGAGAGGGAGGCGCTATTTAGAGGGGGCGCTATAGACAGGTCACTTTTAATGTAAATCGCATCGAACCACGTATATAAAATCGGGCGCTCTAGAGAGGGAGGCGCTATTTAAAGGGGGCGCTATAGACAGGTCACTTTTAATGTAAATCGCATCGTACCACGTATATAAAATCGGGGTCTATAGAGAGGGAGGCGCTATTTAAAGGGGGCGCTATAGACAGGTCACTTTTAATGTAAATCGCATCGTACCACGTATATAAAATCGGGCGCTATAGAGAGGGAGGCGCTATTTAGAGGGGGCGCTATAGACAGGTCACTTTTAATGTAAATCGCATCGTAACGTATATAAAATCGGGGTCTATAGAGAGGGAGGCGCTATTTAGAGGGGGCGCTATAGACAGGTCACTTTTAATGTAAATAGCATCGTACTACGTATATAAAATCGGGGTCTATAGAGAGGGAGGCGCTATTTAGAGGGGGCGCTATAGACAGGTCACTTTTAATGTAAATCGCATCGTACCACGTATATAAAATCGGGGTCTATAGAGAGGGAGGCTCTATTTAGAGGGGGCGCTATAGACAGGTCACTTTTAATGTAAATCGCATCGTACCACGTATATAAAATCGGGGTCTATAGAGAGGGAGGCGCTATTTATAGGGGGCGCTATAGACAGGTCACTTTTAATGTAAATAGCATCGTACTACGTATATAAAATCGGACGCTATAGAGAGGGAGGCGCTATTTAGAAGGGGCTATTTAGACAGGTCACTTTTAAGGTAAATCGCATCGTACCACGTATATAACGTATCGGGCGCTATAGAGAGGGAGGCGCTATTTAGAGGGGGCGCTATAGACAGGTCACTTTTAATGTAAATCTCATCGTACCACGTATATAAAATCGGGGTCTATAGAGAGGGAGGCGCTATTTAGAGGGGGCGCTATAGACAGGTCACTTTTAATGTAAATCTCATCGTACCACGTATATAAAATCGGGGTCTATAGAGAGGGAGGCGCTATTTAGAGGGGGCGCTATAGACAGGTCACTTTTAATGTAAATCGCATCGTACCACGTATATAAAATCGGGGTCTATAGAGAGAGAGGCGCTATTTAGAGGGGGCGCTATAGACAGGTCACTTTTAATGTAAATCTCATCGTACCACGTATATAAAATCGGGGTCTATAGAGAGGGAGGCGCTATTTAGAGGGGGCGCTATAGACAGGTCACTTTTAATGTAAATCTCATCGTACCACGTATATAAAATCGGGGTCTATAGAGAGGGAGGCGCTATTTAGAGGGGGCGCTATAGAGAGGTTTAACTGTATATATAATTTGTAGATTTAAAATATCATCATTAACATAGCGCCCTCTATCGCCGAAAATTATAGACATATTTACATATATCTCTCTCTTTATGTAACAATCCGGATTCCTGGAGTCACCAACTATCCCGGTTGTCTAATGGTGGACATCCAGTTAATCTGATGTACTTGGTTCTGTACAGGGGTGAATATTCCTAGGAGGGTGGTGGCTGTTTGGAGGTGGTAGGCGGGATATCTGAAGAGAACATATATATATGGGGGGAAAATATATATATATAAAAATGAATGTATGTCTGTTTGTTTGTCCTTTATGCCTGACCAAACCACTCATTGGATCGCCATGAAACTTTGGGAAGTTATTTAGTATAGTACTGGGAAGGTTTCTAGCAAATAAAATTTTTGAAATAACTTTTCGCCTAGAAATAATCAAGATAAATATTCTAATTTATCTGTTATAATTCAACAATCTGCTCTAAATATTATCATGATGATACGACGATTTTGTAATGTAGAAAATTAGGAAAGACAAAATTCAGGATGACACGGCAATTTATTTGAGACAAGAATAATGATACAATTCAAAGGCAAGATACTATTCCTTTAACTTCCAATTACCGAGGGAACCAATTAATATTGATTTTATTCAACTTATCGAGTATTTTTCAAGGGACCGGGAAAAAATGTTCACTTTATCGAGAGATTCGTTAGACAAACCTTTACTCAGGTAAAACCCGGGCGAAGCCGGGTACATCCGCTAGTAAAATATAAAAAAGGTCAGGTGTTGATATTAAAAACAAAAAAGGCCGCTCATATGAGCATTTTAGATGGCGCTCTGCCATCTAGATGTACAGCCTGCACGACGCTTACGAGGGCCAACAGCCCGAAACGCATACGTGGTTGGCTTTTCTTGATTAATCAAGAAATTGGGTTGGCCATATATCACGGAACAAGTTGAATAAACGTTTAGTTTTTTCCCCCCATTATAGATGGCCCCCTATTATCTAAAATATTCATGTGAGCGCGATCAGGATATGCCTTTTCCCCCCCTGTTTTTCAAACATATTTATATTCTGAAACCAATTTTACTGTATACAATAGCAAGTGTGCAGGGTATGTATATAAGTAATTCAATCCAATACAATAATGAAGCGGTCTGGAGATTAAAATGTAACATTTATAAACTTTGTGGAAAATTTTTATTTTTTTTTATTTAATAATGTTATTTATCGTTTGAATTTTTTTTTTACTTTTAAATCTGTGAATATTATAATGAATAGAGTAAAATATAAAGAACAAACGTTGGTGCTGTTCAATGCCTCTGTAACCCGGCTATCGTGGAACGGGTGAGAAAATAATTTTAATTTGCATAGAGTGACAGGGTAAAAAACACAGTTGTTATTTCTAGTAATTTCGTGAAGATTAGTAAAAAAAAAACGTCCATAGATTTTTCTAAAACTTGAATAAATTCAGCTGAGAGACGATTTGCCAAATCTGACTAAAGAGAAACAATAAATATTTCATCTGTTTCTAACCAATATTTTAAGAGAAAGTGACACAGGGAAAATGGAATCTCAGAAGAATATGTTAAACCTTAAGCAAATGTGGCTTAAAAAAAAGAGGGAGAAACTTGAAAGATTATTCGCACCGTACGCAAAGTTCGATTTCTTTGGACGCCTCACCTGCTCCCTCTGCGAGATGACCATCGAGTTTGAGGCATTGCTGAAGACCCACATGCTCAGCGAACAGCACAAACTCAACTTGGAAAATAAGCTTCCTCCCCAACAAACCTCTGTAACCGCCCAACCGAATTCCTTCCATTTAAACGTACTCAATAGGCAACTACGCAACAATAAGCGACCTTTCCCAAAAGATGCAGCGGCACACAATGTGAAAAAGTTGAAGATGTCCCAGCCTGAAGTCAATAAGGAAACACTGTCCCAGACTGTAGAGGAGGAGAACAAAGCTGATACCAATGCGACAAACTTCCCTGAAAATGACTCTAAGGATCTTAAGCCAAAAGGGAAAAAAAGGGTAATATACAAAGATCCCTTATACGAGAAGATTATGAAAATCAAGAAGGACCTGTTGGAAATGATGTCAGAGGAGGAGATCAGAATGGCCCATAGACTTGCAGATCAAAGGGAAAGTTTAAAGAGCCGGAGAAGTCTGCCCTTGAGGAAATAAGGATGAATCAGGAACGGTGAATCTAGTGACGACTTGGACCAAGAAGACATTTTAGCTTTCAATTGGAGAGACAGCAATCTGTGACGTACATGTAAATACTGACATTTATATAAACATATGACAAATCAAAATGACGCCAGCATAACTTGTAATATATACTTGTAAAAACTAGATGAATGTCCATTTAAATGAAGAGGTCTAAAAATAACGGTCAATCTCATTGGCCTTTTCATATTTTACCTAAATAAAGATATAGGTGTATGATTTTATATGGATTTTGACTATTTAATGCGTAGTTACAGCAATCGTAAAGATAAAGGCATTCATAGCTCTTCAAATTAAATATACTTCGGCCAGTAAATCTTTTTTATTATCTTGACGTGTTTCGACAAAAATCTTTTGTCCTCGTCAGGAGCGAACAAAAATTAAAACATTTGGCAAAGCGTTAAAAATTATTCTATTGCCAAATTTTTTAATTTTTGTTCGCGCTCCTGACGAGGACAAAAGATTATTTTGTCGAAGCGTCGAGATAATAAAAGATTTATACTGGCCGAAGTATCTTTAATTTGAAGAGCTAGTTACAGCAAGTTATTTATGTTTTAATAAATTCTGTAGCTATTTCTTTTTACACAGTGTGGCAAATAATTTTTAAGACTCGCGCTAGATAAAGGCCAATAGCAGAGCCAGTTATGAAATTGTGCATGCGTATATATATTCGAAGCCTTATCTAGCGCGTGGCTTTGTTTCAGCCATTTTGGTTAACTCTTTAAAACCATACAGGCGATTTTTGAAAAGTAAAAATTTTTGTTCGTCGAAATTCTGAGATGGAACAGAGAGCGGTCATTAAATTTAATGCAAAACTTGGTAGAAGTGCATCGGAAACATATTTTGATGAAGCAAGTTTATTGTACGTTATGTTTGAGTAAATCAAATGTTTTCATTTGGCACAAACGTTTTTCGGATGGAAGAAATACGCTAGAAGATGATAAGCATACTGGACGACCAAGTTCTTCTAAGACACCAGAAAGTATAGAAAAAGTGCGAGAATTTGTTGCAAACAATCGCAGTGCATCCCTGAGAATGATGGCAGAGGTTTTACACATCGACAAAGAAACGATTCGAACCATTCTGCATGAAGATTTGGGTAAAACTAAAGTCTGTGCTAAATTTGTTCCACACACTTTAACGGGCGAGCAGAAATTATTAAGAATTGCACTTTGCAGGGACATCATTTCTGCCTATGAAAATGATTCAAACTTCCTGAAATCAATTGTTACGGGTGATGAAACATGGTGTTTTCAGTATGACCCAAAGACAAAGTGCCGAATGGAAGTCAAAAAAACTCTCCACAAGCCAAAAAAACGCGAAAAGTGCCATCAAAAATCAAAACAATGCTGATTACCTTTTTCGATAGTAGAGGTATTATTCACAAAGAATTTGTTCCCGCTGGACAAGCCATTACTGGAGAGTATTATTTAAACGTTTTGAAAGGTTTGATTGCCATAATTCGTCGTATTCGTCCAGAATATCGCGATGAAGACAGTTGGTGTTTGCTGCATGATAATGCACCGAGTCACTCCTCACTCATTGTTCGTCGCTTTTTGGCCAAAAATAACATCTCTGTGTTGGATCATCCTCCGTACTCGCCTGATTTAGCACCATGTGACTTTTATTTATTCCCAAAATAAAATTGAAGTTAAAAGGTTGTTTTTTTTTTATGATATCCCGACCATCCAGAGAGCTGCGACGAGCACTTTGGAGGCGATTCCTCAAAGTGGCCTGCAAGAGGCATTTAATTCCTTATTAAATCGTTGTAACATATGTATTGAATCCGGAGGGGATTATTTTGAATAAAAAAATAGTAGAAATTGAATTAGCTTGTTTCTGTTTTATTTTACAAACCCATTCTTAAAAATTATTTGCCACACTGTGTATGATGAGCGCCGACACCCTCTCGTCTTTATTATTAGTCATTTAAAAGTGTAGATTTTGAAAGGTTTAATGTAACTCTGACCATTTCAGATTTCTATTTGCTCACTCACGATGCCAATGCAATTATTTGGATAAATATTTTGTTAACAAGTCGTGTATTTTATAATAATAGAACGATGACCGGTTTGATTGGAATATATATAAGTGATTGATGTGGCGAAATCAAAGTTTACATCTCTGTCAATGTATTTATTTATTTTTTTATGTGGTTTCTCAATATTTAACCAATCTGGCGCATAACAGGAGTTAAGTTTGGAACGAGGATTTGCAACCAAGAGAAATTAACCAAGTACAGGACGAATTTACTTATTTTTAGTCAAAAAATGAAGATAGTTGTATCAGGTTTGATAAGCAGTAACAAAGATTGCTTCGGTGAAGCATTCTTCACTCGAGCAGATTACAGGCGGAGCCAGGGTATATATCTCCCATGAGAGACCGCCTTAAAACAAAACTAAACCAGATCTTCCCTGGAGGTGATCTCTCATTAGAGACTCTGGCTTGAAAGTGATTTAACCTGACTTGAAAAGAGTCTCCAGTATTTAATAACTAGCCGAATGACCCGGGCAACGCCCGTGTTTTACCCGATTGAATGTTTTGATTCAAATACTATTTGTTACAATTATAAATTGGCGCCTTAATTAATTGCATATGTTAGTTAATAACTATAGCCTATGTGCTTTATCTGTCTATGTACTGTTGGCTTCCGTAGGCGTCTCTTACTGGGAAAAAGAAAAAGAGGATTCCATTTGGTTATTATCTAATATATGCATTTATATAGGGAGCGACCGGCTCCAACACAATAGTTACATAAATAGCGAGTGGGGGGGGGGGGGGGGGCAAAGGTGGCGTGACCGTAGCCAACCAATGGGAGGGCGCCATTCCAAAAAAAAAAAGCAACCGGTGACAGAGAGAGATGACTGATTAGGAGATGAGGAAAGACGCTCGTAACTGTATATAGAATGTTTTTAGCGGTCTCTCATGGGAAAATACTGTACATTCATGGACAAAACTTTGAGAAAGTCTTTGATGTTGCCGCTCGTCTGTTTTTTTTTTTATAAGAAGACAGAGCCTGTTCACACTAGGTTATCTTGTGTGTCTTCAATAAACGGGAAAGGCGCCGTATGTTTTTATAGGTTCTTTCGCTCGAGCAGAATATACACTCATGGACAAAACTTAAGGAAGTTGTACCTTTCAGCATGTATATCGGGATTGAGACAATAACTCTGAAAGATATTACAATGACCTTTATTGAAGACACACGAGATAACCAAGTTTAAATAAAATTGCCTCTGTCTACTTAAAAAAAAAGTGGACGACCAGTGACATCAAATACTTTCCACTTAAGTTTTGTTCATGAAGGTAACTTTTTAGTCAGATGATGATGATAATATTGCTGCATCATGTTTGATGGGAGGAAACAAGGTTCTCTCGCAAGCAGTAGCTCGAGCAGAAAATATAGTTAGGGTGACGTCAGAAAGAAAGATTCTACATGGTGGCAAGTTTAACAGATGCCTGCCAGTAGCTATAGTTCAGGGGGGGTGGCCGCGGGTGAAGGAGGAAAACGATATCTTGACGAGAGAAGTTCTCCCAAATTAAAGCTTTTAAACTATCTATATTTATAGAACGAAGTTTGACAATTATACCGCAAGTGTTTCTTTTGAACGGAAAATCGAAATTTATTTTAAAGGAGAAATAACGTTTTTTTCGTTCAAAAGAAACATTTGCGGTATAATTGTCAAATTTCGTTCTACAATCATAAGCCATATTATATTGTATTATATCTTTATTTATAAAAAATTATAAATATTTGAATGTAATTCTACTGTCCTATAAGCTTATGTCCATAGTTTACTTGAAAACCATTTCTAAGATTCCATCCTTCAGTGTAGCATATAAAAGCAGAATTATCCAATACAGTATTAGAGCTCTGAGAAGCGGTCTGGTGGATTAAATTGGCGAAACCGCTGGGAGGGTTCACCACTGATGAGCCAAGCCCTCCCAATATATTTTTTTCATCGCAGTAAGGACAGTAGAAGTTTGTATTATGTATAAAAGAAACATTCGCGCTTTTAAATCCTTTTATTTTATATGTATAGATGGCGCGTTATTGCCATGTGTTTATTTATGTTCTGTTAACTTCATTGTGGTAGACATTGAGGAAATTATCGTGAAGATAGAGGCTGCCTGGCCGGCATTCATAGTTCTAGAATTAAATATACTTCGGCCAGTGGATACGTTTTTTGAGGAAATTATTTATACATTGTAAAAATGTCGATTAGTTTATGAAGTGTTTAGTGTGTGGCTAAAGAGGTACAGCATATGGGAGGTCAGCAATGTGTAGAAACAAAGATGGTTGAATCCCATGTCACATTGCCATGAAGGAGCAAAGACGCGAAAGCCTTTGCTTCAAATTATGAGGAACTTGTGGCTGCTTACTTTTCTGAAGAGCTGGAAACCATCGCCAATAACATCCTGCCGGGGACCCGCCCAAGCGCTTTTCCCAAATAAGATTCTATGATGGGCCGTGCGGAGGTTTGAAATGGCCGAGTCCCCAATCTCCGTTGGGACCACCTTGCGAATCCTGTCCTCTTCGCTACCGGGGTGGAGTACGGCGTGCTGACCCCGGCGGTGATTCTACGAGAGTTGGAGGGTCCAGCCCCCCTCCCACAACATCCGGGACCTCCTCAGCCGGGGTAGGCGGCAAAACTAAGACCGTTTAAAGGGAAGAGGAACCGGGAGGATAATAGAAATGTCGGAGGCGAATTTTATGACCGGGTGACTCCGAGGTGATCCTATATTTTAGCTTGGAGTTGGTTCTAACATTGTGGCGTTTATGTGGAGACTCCTGGAACGCCATCGCCAGGAGAGCGGCCTGTCAACATCACCCTCTCGTCCCGCCCTCACCTCCCCGTCCGGACCAGGCGCCAAAGCCGAGGTACGTACCTCGTTATTCCCACGGTAACCCTGCCCCTGTTGAATGTCCCACACATACCATTCTATAACATGTCACATACCATTCTATAACATGTAAACCTTCCTACATGTTAGGCCAATTTCTCCGCTATTCGTCACGACTTAAAAAAGAAAATACAATAGAACTACCTCCCTGTAAAGGACAACACCTAATTGCAGAGCTAAAGTGTCCTTTAGGAAGAAGTGTCCTCTTACCGGAGAGTTGCTAAATAGTAAAAATGGTAATTTTGCAAATGAAACCTGTCCTCTCATGGAGGTTCTACTGTATATATTAAAAAATAATAATAAAGAGGTGTAAAAAAAAACTTTATCCAAAGGCAGTTTCTTCATCTTTGAAGCCAAAAATGATCTTTCATTTTGCCTTCGATTGTGGGTGATGGGTCTTACAAACTTTCTCTTCATTAAGAACGTTCCTTCAGTGTCAATTTTCCTTCATATTTGCCCTCAGCCATCACGAGATAACATACACTCATGGACAAAACTTAAGTAAGTTGTACCTTATACCATGTATATCGGGATTGAGACAATAACTCTGAAAGATATTACAGCGACCTTTATTGAAGACATACGAGATAACATACACTCATGGACAAAACTTAAGGAAGTTGTACCTTTCAGCATGTATATCGGGATTGAGACAATAACTCTGAAAGATATTACAGTGACCTTTATTGAAGACACACGAGATAACATATACTCATGGATAAAACTTAAGGAAGTTGTACCTTTTACCATGTATATCGGGATTGAGACAATAACTCTGAAAGATATTACAGTGACCTTTATTGACGACACATGAGATAACATACACTCATAGACAGAACTTAAGGAAGTTGTACCTTTCAGCATGTATATCGGGATTGAGACAATAACTCTGAAAGATATTACAGTGACCTTTATTGAAGACACACGAGATAACATACACTCATGGACAAAACTTAAGGAAGTTGTACCTTTTAGAATGTTTATCGGGATTGAGACAATAACTCTGAAAGATATTACAGTGACCTTTATTGAAGACACACGAGATAACATACACTCATGGACAAAACTTAAGGAAGTTGTACCTTTCAGCATGTATATCGGGATATAAACAATAACTCTGAAAGATATTACAGAGACCTTTATTGAAGACATACAAGATAACAGAGTGTGTACAACCTCTGTCTCCTTACAAAAAATCAAATCAAAGACTTTCCACTTACTTTTGTCCAAGAGTGTAGTCACCAAACGTCAAACTTGACAAGATGGATGTTATCAACAACCTATGTGTCCACAAACAGTGGAGTTCCATGATGTAAGAAAATATTTTGATTACAAATTTGGAAACGTCTTTCACTGTAGCTTCCGAGACTGGAGCAGAGAAAATGACGCCATTCAACCCTAACAAACACAATAGGAGAATATTTCACAGATTTGTGATAGATGTGGATCTATACAATGTTATTAAGGTATTTTATTGTGAAAAGTTTGTTAGTGTTTCATATTTGAATAAGTAATTTGAAATGTTTATAAAACTTTGGGCCAACTCTATCCTCATTGTTAACATTCCACCATGGTCAAATGAAATTTTATATTATTTCAATTTTTTTCTATGACTTTGATATAAATTATCAACTTTGTCTCAGTGTCCAACATGCTGCAGAGTCTGCCTTTATTCCTATGTCAACCCTGAAAATTGTATAGCAACATTTGCAGTGTTCTTCACAAATTGGAGAATTTACTATAATTTTTTTAAATATAAAAATATATTTTAAAAATAGGGCTTATTTTGGATTGTAAAAATATTTTTTTATTAATCCAATATTTATATGGACCAATCATCCATCTTTTACGAGGTTTTTGTTATGAAGCACACAGCAGGGCGCGGTGAGCCACGGACATCTTACATATTAGAGGGTTTATCGCCCAATAAGCTTGTAAGACGTCTGTGGCCCACCTGAAGCATGCGACCTGCTGTATGCTTCATAACAAAAAACCTCGTAAAAGATGGACGATTGGTCCATTGAAATATTGGATTAATGAAAAATCTTATTACAATCCAAAATAAGCCTTGTTTTTAAAATATATATATTACAGATTGCTCTATATTCAGAAATATGTAGTAATATAGGTCAATATATACTAGATATGTACCATAATTATAGTGTAACAGCCCCAATAGGTAGATAACTTCAACACGCCAGCTTAGCCACAATGTAATTACAAGCAAGGCAATAGTTTTATTGAGAGTCTGCTAAACCAGGGAAGGTGAGGTCTAGTTTCATCAAGATTTCCTCCCAGGGAACTTCCACAAGTTGTTAGGGAGTTTTACGACCAGCTGGACAACCACAGATCACCTTTCCCACTCTTGTAGGTTACTCCACCCTTGCCGTGTCTTAGGTAGCTGAGGTCTTGGTAGCTGTGACTTAATTCCTGTCTCAGTGAATCTTCCTGAAGTCTCAATGAAAGTTGTTCATTTTGTCTGTTCATGGGAAGTTTTAGTGCATTAGTGAGCCATTTGTTATAAGATATATAAACCATTTTTGACATACAGTAAAACCCCTCTATAGTGAACCCCAATGGGACAGAGCTTTTGGTTCACTATAGCCACGGTTCACTATAGCCACGGTTTGGCTAGTTTTTTTTTACTTTTCAAAATTTTTAGACCATATAATTAAAGGACAAGCATACACACAAGAAGAGACTGCCTCTTAATAGTGGTCACTATGTATTAATTCCCATAATTGACCTATTTCTTTACATTAATACTGAATAATAATAGAAATCATTAGATGATAGATTCTTCTTATCATTAACATACATGTACCTCTATGTTTAATTTAAAAATAATGACAAATCCTAGGCAAAGTTTTATTAAATATATATTCAAAGATATAAAATGATTTTAAAACATCATTATCACATTATATAATACAATGTTTACTTGAAAAAATGGCTCTAACACCTTGTTGCTTCAAAGCATTCTTCAAGCATTGCACCATTCAGATAAAGTTGGTGTTTTTCTTCCATTTCATGTTTCCACATATTCTTCAAGGTCTAGATTTCGTTTTTTAACCTGTCATGCAAAACATTGCTGACTTTAAAAATCACCATAGTTAATGGTATAAAAATAATGTTTGTTTCATCACGGGATCGTTTATTTGAACTTTTTTTTTAGCCCTAAAACGTACGATCACGATCGCGGCAAAAGTTGGGGTTGATTCCTCTTTGTAACAATTTTTAATATCTTTATATTTTATATTTTATAATAGAAAAGTTATATTATCTTATTTTAATATGTTCTTAACATTTTGCCTGTGTTGTTTCACTTTGAAAAGTTCTGAAAATGGCCTTTTTTAAAAAAAGAAATAACACTTTTGTTTTTAAAATACCTTTGTTTTCATCATTTTGGAAGCCATTTGTATTTTTATATTTCAAATTTAATGGATGCAAAGATATTCTATTTAATAAAAAGTATAATGTGTAAAAATTTATACAACATACAGCAAAAATAAAGTGCAAAAATCAAAACAAACAATGCCGCTAAATTTATTGTTTTAAAATCGCGATCCGCGAGCTGAAACATGCTCAAAATTTTGTTGTTTTAATTTTTTTTTTTAATTACAATTCTAAGTTCGTTATAAGCATAGTATTTTTAATAGATTTTATCATTTTGGGACCGAAAATAGGTTCGTTATAGGGGTAGTTCGTTATTCTAAAAATCGCAAAGTTTATTATAATGATGGTATTTTCAATGGAATGGAATTGGGAATCGGCGTGGGTTCGTTATATCCAGGGTTCGTATTAGCAGGGTTTTACTGTATATGATTCTTTTAGTAAAGGCAGTAGAAAATTATTTTAATTCAAAAAGAATCATACGTGTCAAATAGTTTAAATTTCTTATAAGTTTTAGTGTCATTACATGAGATAGTCAGAGATATTGTACCATTCATTTGGTCTTTCCAATTATGGGATGTCCTCCATACAGTGAGTGGATACAGTGGTATTATATAGACAGGTGGGTAAAATAATAAAAACATTTAATTGTACAGTTCATAATTTACAGTCATCATCAGTCCTACAAAGTGACCAGTTAGCTGGCGGCAGACTCCAGGGCAAAGTCCTCGTTGCCGAATGTCAGTCCTTGGCTGAAGCCAGCCTGGACAACACCGCTGTGGTCAACAGCCTCAATGTCTGCCGGACAACTTACCCTCATCTCTGACAGCTTCCTGTCGATGGCTCCAATGGCATGATCCAGGTCCAGCTCCCTGAAGTCCCCCATCTCAAATGGATCGTTCTGCCGCGGGTTGAACGGCTCAGCACCAAACAAGTCTCGTTCCGAGGGAGGACTGGAGCCCAGCAGGTCCAACTGTTGGATCTGGAATCCCCACAGTGTGGCCTCATGTCAGACACTGGATGTTTAAGGGATTCAGACAATAACTCTTAAAGATATTACAATGATCTTTATTGAAGAGACACAAGATAACCAAGTGTGTGAACAACCTCTGTCTCCTTCAAAAATATATAGATGACCGGTGGCATCAAAGATTTTCTACTTCCTTAAGTGGATCTATCCAGAATCCAAGCAAGCACATCCAAAATCATCGGCAGACTTCGAGGATCCTGCCTGAATCACATTTCTGAACATGAATCCAACCTTCTTCACCTGCACCTAAGGACAAAAATCTGCTTCCCAAAATTCATGCCCAAAAAGATTAACCTTCCAAAAGAAGACCTTACAGGAAATTTTATTTGAAATTGGGTCCCAAATCAAAGACTAAAACGCCCCACTTCTCAATCTTTTAGACATCCCAATTAACCCTCACATAGAACTCGCAACAAACTCACACCTGTTTCCCTCATCTCCTGGCCAATCCCCACAAACAAGAGACTCAGCCAGAATTAGTTAAAGCTTCAGCCTCCAAATCATTGAGGAAAATAGCTCCCTCTTCAACATCACCATTTACACTGATGGTAGCCAACTTGAAACTGGACTGTCTTGCAGTGGAATTGCTATCTACAAAGAACCTGGAAAAAATCTCCCTTTCCACCCTAGACACCTTTCAGTTTATAAATCGGAACTCTCTGCAATAGATACAGCTCTAAAAGACATCAACATCAACTCGCCAAGCAATATAAATAATCTACTCCGACTCAAGAGCAGCCATTTATACCCTTCAAAGCTGCTTCTCCAGTCAAGAACCCAGCCAACAGCTCAGTCACAGTGCAATGGCTTCCAGCTCACGTTGGAATTCCTGGTAATGAGCTGGTAGAGTCGCTGGCAAAGGCTGGAGCTCTTGGCCTACCTGAAGTCAGGAAATCTACAACCCAACTAGACGAAAGAGACATCCTCTGTACCATCAAAACCCAATGCCTGCAGGAATGGAAATCTAATGTTGCACATGACTGGTAAAGAGGGACAATTCTGTCTTCCCTAGAGTCTTTGATTTCCAGACCTAAGTCTGGTCATCTACGGACAATGACAGAATGGTTACAAGGTACTATGTACTAAGTGTCAACCCCAAACCACATCATTGACTATTGACTTATCCATTGATGAGCTCTACTCATTCCCAGCAGACACCATCTACAAGCTTGATACCTAATATGATTGAGTAGAGATAAGGAAGAAGAATGATGTGGTTTGGGGTTGACACTTAGTACATAGTACCTTGTAACCATTCTGTCATTGTCCGTAGATGACCAGACTTAGGTCTGGAAATCAAAGACTGTTGGGAGGACAGAATTGTCCCTCTTTACCAGTCATGTGCCACATTAAATTTCCATTCCTGCAGGCATTGGGTTTTGATGGTACAGAGGATGTCTCTTTCGTCTAGTTGGGTTGTAGATTTCCCCGACTTCAGGTAGGCCAAGAGCTCCAGCCTTTGCCAGAGAGTCTGCCAGCTCATTACCAGGAATTCCAACGTGAGCTGGAAGCCATTGCACTGTGACTGAGCTGTTGGCTGGGTTTACAGACTTAGCGATGCTCTTGAGGAGAGGTTCTTGACTGGAGATTGAGATTGAAACTGATTTATTATAACGTCCATATAATATTATATAAGGTTAAATACATAAAATGAATAAATAAGATTAATAATGATAGATATATGAATAAATAGATAAAATAATTGATAAATATACATTTATATATATAAATAAATATATACAAGGTCTTCATTGGTGGTGCCCACCGCGAGAAAGACTCCGCCACCGATGGACTGCGAGAGTTCTTTCCCACAGAGTGGGAAGCAGTCTCTTGACTGGAGAAGCAGCTTTGAAGGGTATAAATGGCTGCTCTTGAGTCGGAGTAGATTATTTATATTGCTTGGCGAGTTGATGTTGTCTTTTAGAGCTGTATCCTATTGCAGAGAGTTCCGATTTATATTGCAGTGAGTTCCGATTTATAAACTGAAAGGTGTCTAGGGTGGAAAGGGAGATTTTTTCCAGGATCTTTGTAGATAGCAATTCCACTGCAAGACAGTCCAGTTTCAAGTTGGTTACCGTCAGTGTAAATGGTGATGTTGAAGAGGGAGCTATTTTCCTCAATGATTTGGAGGCTGAAGCTTTAACTAATTCTGGCTTGTGGGGATTGGCTGGGAGATGAGGGAAACAGGTGTGAGTTTGTTGGAGTTCTATGTGAGGGATTAATTGGGATGTCTAAAAGATTGTCTAAGAGTTGTCTTTGATTGACTGTATTGACTCATCCATTGATGAGCTCTAACTCTTCCCCGGCAAACACCATCAACAAGCTCTACAGACTTGATACCCTGATATGATTGTTGAGTGGAGATAAGAAAGAAGACACATCCTCAGCCACAGACACCATCAACAAGCTCTACAGACTTGATACCCTGATATGATTGTTGAGTGGAGATAAAAAAGAAGACACATCCCCAGCCACAGACACCATCAACAAGCTCTACAGACTTGATACCCTGATATGATTGTTGAGTGGAGATAAAAAAGAAGACACATCCCCAGCCACAGACACCATCAACAAGCTCTACAGACTTGATACCCTGATATGATTGTTGAGTGGAGATAAGAAAGAAGACACATCCCCAGCCACAGACACCATCAACAAGCTCTACAGACTTGATACCCTGATATGATTGTTGAGTGGAGATAAGAAAGAAGACACATCCCCAGCCACAGACACCATCAACAAGCTCTACAGACTTGATATCCTGATATGGTTGTTGAGTGGAGATAAGAAAGAAGACACATCCCCAGCCACAGACACCATCAACAAGCTCTACAGACTTGATATCCTGATATGGTTGTTGAGTGGAGATAAGAAAGAAGACACATCCCCAGCCACAGACACCATCAACAAGCTCTACAGACTTGATACCCTGATATGATTGTTGAGGGGAGATAAGAAAGAAGACACATCCCCAGCCACAGACACCATCAACAAGCTCTACAGACTTGATACCCTGATATGATTGTTGAGGGGAGATAAGAAAGAAGACTTCCTTAAGTTTTGCCCATGAGTGTAAGGAGTTGCTCATCAAATGTTTTGTTGAATTTCCTACGCTCAGCAAATTTAACAAGTTCAAGATTCTGGCCTGATAATGTTTTGGGAGCTATAGCATCCTTGACTTCTATCCCATATTTTCAACACTAAGTAGTTTTGACAAAAACTAAAAACAACAAGAAAGATTCCATTGCTATTCAAGATCTCACAGAAATCTGACCAATGACCACCTGCGATTCCAACCATGTGTAGACACAATCAAACTGTTATAAGAAATTTAAACTATTTTTTTACACGTATGAATTAAAGCCATCTACTACTGCCCTTACTGCAATGATAAAATAATGGGTGGGGAACACTCCCAGCTGTTTCGACAGTTTAATTATAGTATGGTAGCTTAAATTGATGGGAGGGTTCACCACTGATCCATTATTTTATCATTACAGTAAGGGCAGTAGAAATGGTTTAAATTTAAAAAGATTCCTATGTGTCAAAAATAGTTTAGATTTCTGATGTGTGATACAAATCAACCAAGAGTCTGTGCTATAAGTCACCTGTCCACCACCGGGGCTGTGATGACGTGGGGGATGCGCCGGTGGAGGCTGCAGCAGCGGGATGATGCCGTTGTGCTGGGGCCTGGCGTGGTTGCCGTTGGCACTGGGGGGCGGAGTCTGCACACAGCAGTTGGATAGTGTCATGGTGTCCATGGTGCAGGGGCTGGACACAACCTTCATCTCCGGCTGTTGTTTGGTGTGGGGAGGGGAGTTGTTGTTGGTGTCGGCTAGCTTCTGCCGTAGCTGCTGGTTCTCTGTCTCCAGCTCCTTCACCTGACCACACCGCAGTTAGTTCTCAGTGCTCTATCACAGGGGGAATTGCTGTGGTCACCACAACGTTAATTTATTTAAACCATATATACACTCAAGGATAAAACTTGAGAAATTGGAAAGTCTTTGATGTTGCCAATCATCTATTAACCTTCATTGTAGCATATACAAGCAGAATCGTCCAATACAGTATTAGAGTTCTAAGAAACGGTCTGGAAGATTAAATTGGCAAAACAGCTGGGAGGGTTCACCACTGATAAGCCCTCCCAGTATTTAAGGACAGTAGAAGTTTATGTGTAAAACAAACATTTGTACTTTATAATATGTTTCCATTTGTTACAAGTTTTCAGACCTTTTTCTGCAGCAGCATGATCTGGCGCCGCATCTCCAGCTCCCGGCCGGAGGTGTCCAGGAACCTGCGGTACGCCAGGTCGAAGGCCTGTCCAATGGTGAGGGTGATCTCCTCCGCCTGCACACAGCGTTCAGCCTCTGCGCGACCCCACGGTGCCACGGCGGACCTACCAGCTTGTCACTGATGAACACAAAGCACCGGTGGGGCTTCTCCTTCTCCTCCGACTCCTTGGCAACAAAGCTGAAGAACTTCTTGTCAGATTTGTCATCCGCGCAGTAGGATATCCGATGGAGGGGGTACTGGTCCGTGATAACCTGGTGACACAAGACATGTGACTCTTGTCTTTGCCGGTCCCAAGGGGGAAGAAAAAGGAGGAGGGGGAGCAGTAACAAGCTTGCTAACAAACCTGGACTCAGCTGGCCATGCTGATAGTACCCTGTAAGGTCTCCAGGGATACAGGATGTACTCCATGTTGGCTGTACATGGTGTCTGTTCCTCATGTCAGACATTTCATATTGGAGCTAAGTCAGTGGCCAGCTACTGAGTCCCAGTCTTAATGACATTCTACTTCACCCAGTCATGATGGTTGTCTACAAGCTTGATACCCTGATATGATTGAGTGGAGATAAGAAGGTTAATAACTTGATAGGTATTCTGGTAGATGTCATGTTTAATCTACAGCACTGCAGGATATGCTGCGTGAAGGCTTCACCAGGTTGATATTTTGTGCAGATGGGAAAAAGTTTTTTTTTTTTGTTGTTGTTGTTGCTTATTCTTCAAGTTGTTTAAACAATCTCCATTAGGTCCATTGTCTCAGCTTTTCTAATGTTTTTGTTTCTTTGGTCATCAAAAATATTCCTTGTGAGACTTGTCCGCAGGAGATCATGTACCTTTTGTGTCTAGTTACTGGTGTTCTCCATGAGAGGTGCCACAATACCAATGAGATATGATTCTTCCTTGTTCTGATGAGGAATTTGTTGATTGACAGGCCTGTATTTCCAGGCTCAAAACTGGCAGCCATACAAGACTCTTCCAGGATGGTGACACCATCTACAGGACCAAAGACCAGACCTCTTGGAATGTATGGGAGCCTCAAGACAGGACCCCAATACTGCCAGGATTGTGAATTTAGTCTCCATGAACTTGTATAATTATACAATAGTGTAATAATAAAAAAAATGGTTTGTTACATCATTTTGGGTAAGTCTCTCTGCTTTCTTTATTTTGAAAGTACATCAAATCTTGCATTGTATATCAATGTAATTGGGAATCCATTGTACAAAATTTGTTTTCTTTGTGAAGTTTTCTTCCTTTTTTGAATTAAATAAATATCAAAGGGTTTAATATATAAAGCTAAGTACAGAATTCCTATAAATTGTTAGATATAAATGTGAAAAAGACCAATACAACATAAGTGCATTCTGGTAGATTCAACTGGCAAAGCTGCTTTAGAAATTATCTTCAAGCCTGTGCTTCTCCAGTCAAGAACCTCTCCTCAAGAGCATCTCTAAGTCTGTAAACTGACTGTCACAGTGCAATGGCTTCCAGCTCACGTTGGAATTCCTGGAACTGAGCTAGCAGACTGGCAAAGTCTGGAGCTCTTGTCCACCCTGAGGCCAGACAATCTACCACCCAACTAGACATCCTCTGTACCATCAAAACCCAATGTCTGCTGGAATGGAAATCTGCTGCTGCACATGACTGGTACAGAGGGACAATTCTGTCCTCCCAAGTGAACAACAGTGATTTCCAGACTTAAGTCTGATCATCTACGGACAATGACAGAATGGTTGCAAGGTACTATGTACTAAGTGTCAACCCCAAACCACATTATTGACTGTATTGACTCATCTATTGATAAGCTCTACTCATTCCCAGCAGACATCATCAACAAGTTCTACAGACTTGATATGATTGAGTGGTGAGAAATTATCGCAATACAGAAGCAGTTTCCAATCTCCCCAACAATATAAAACACTTATTTCCTGGCTCCTTGTCAGGCTGATATCAAGTCTGTAGAACTTATTGATGGTGTCTGGGGATGCTGAGTAGAGCTCATCAATGGAGATTTGACATCCATCATGATTGGGTGAAGTCGAATGTGTTTGTGGATTGTTGAATGAAGACATTCTATACAAAGTGGAGGGAGGACTCACTCGGGTTTTGGGATCCTGGATGGCCACTCCGTCAATGGAGATGGTCAGCTCCACCTTGGGGATCTTGGCCGTGGAGCCTTCCGACTTCTTCAGGTACTGGTTGAACTGCCGCCACACACACATTTTCAACACATTGCCCTGTATTAAGTCAATTAAAATTTAATTAACATAGGTAAAAATGTTGATTCAAACTTCCTTTTAGGAAGGTTCGTTTTTAATAAAGAAACAAAGAGCAATATAAAAATATTGGACATCGCTAATGTTGTATTTCAATTTGATTACACACACAGCGCTTAACGTTAATTATTCTTTAATTAACTACAACAAGGTAAAAGGATTATATATATTGATGAAATGGTAATCATGGGGAAATAAAATATAAGTCAGCGCGGCTACGCCGCTTGCAGGATACCAAAACAAATTGTGAAAGTACGGGTGTGACGTCAGCTCCGGTGTTGCCGAAGTTAACCGCCCGCCGTCACGGTCCAGCAGCTAAATATGTCCAACTTCTGGGGAAATGTTGATTTTAACAATGAGCATAATATGGAAAACAGATTCAACAAGATTTTAACAACAAAAATATATATATTGTATAAATATATGCATATCTACTCTATGCTTAGTTAATACTCCATGGAATTGGTGACGTCTAGATAATGATTTCTGTCTTCCAACATGGTGAAATGTTAACAATTCTGAAGTCAACCATTCAGAGAGGAATTAAAACCTGAGTGTTATTTCACCTGTGGAAGAGAATAATGGGAAGGTTTCTGAAATAGGAAAAAAAAGTGACGGCCCAAATTTTGAACTTCTTTCTTTATCAATCAATCCTAGATGAGATAGCTTTGAATACGACTAATCTATCCTGAGAATACACACAGAGTTGTATATTGTTTACACTCCAATAATTGTGGGGGAAATATCCTCAATTAACAACTGTAGAGGTTTAAACTGCTCTCCTTGGTTCATCCATTGATGAGCTCCACTCAGCATCCCCAGGGGGTCGGTGGAAGGCTGGTTAAACCGTTTGGTTTTCGACCACTACGACCCAGGTTCGATTCCCGCATTGGACACTTTTTCTGTTAAAAAAAAAAAAAAATGCTCCAATGGCCCCCGATTCTTGCAAAAGTCCAGCCCCACCATCGAGTGCAAGTAACCAAACGGGGCTCTGGCACATTTGTATGTGCAAAGTCGAACTGCTTTTCACATGTGTAGACATGTGGTGCACTTACAATAAAAGCAGTCGCTAACTACCCACCATGATTATCATGGCTTTGAGATAAGAAAGAAGAAGAAGACTCAGCATCCCCAGCCACCAACAACAAGCTTGAAACTCTGTTATGATTGGTGGGTGGAGAAAGAAGAAGAATAAACACAAGGTAACAAGACCAAATCCAAATATATAAATAGTGTGTGACATTTTGGTAACAGCATTGTTACCATCATTAGACAAAAGTATTGAATCCATTCATGTTTAGCGCGACTGTCAATAGATGGCATATAGTTTTGATGTTTATTTTGACTGTAGAGGCGACCTTTATAGACCAATTTCCTAATGGGAAAATTTCTATAAATACATAAATTATTTGGATTATTTTCTTGTATTATAATCCAAATTGTATCATTCTATAAATAAGTTTTATTGAGGAGTTGTGGGGAAATAATAACTTGAACAACTAGGAAGTTGCCGGCAGTTCTGGGAAGATTTCTCCGAGGAATGTTTGGGTTTCTCTGACCTTGGCCTGGCGACCTTGAAGTCCCTCATTATGGATTCATGCCATCGCCAACTTTCCTACACCCCGTGTTCTACTGGTGCACTTGGAAATTATGACTTTTTTTGTGTGTAACACAATAAGGTAAAAAATTATTTACATTTCCACATGTTTTTGTTACACACAATTTCACAATTTTTTTTTGTTGGGAAATAGCCGTTTTTCATTCTAGATTGATTGACATGTTTTTACAAGGAAGCTCTAAGGATGACACTCTAGGACACATTTCTACATGGAAAAGTGTGTTCATTGGGCAAATGATCATTTTTACTATTTAGCTGCTCTTTGGTAAGTGGACACTTTCCCCTAAAGGACACTTTGGCCCTAGGTGTTGTCCTTTAGAGAGGGAGGTGATACTATACAGCGCCCCAGAAATACAAATGGAAAGAGAAGGGGCATGGCTCATCAGTGGAGATACCAATGGATGGTTGAACACTAATGAACAATGGTGAGCGCTGTGCCCCGATAGATGGCTTTATCAAAATTCGAAACTATTTTAAAGGCGTAAGATTCTTTTTGAAATTAAACAATTTCTACTGCCCTTACTGCAATGGAAAAATTAAAGGGAAGGCCTGGCTCATCAGTGGTAAACCCTCCCAGCGGTTTCGCCAGTTTAATCTACCATACCGCTGTTATATTGTATTTTTCGATCTTCCTTTTATAGTGATACTGTTGCTAGACTCTTGGAATGGGTATTTTAGAAGAACTATGGATATAAGCTTTGAGGACAGTAGAATTACATACATTTATAAATATATAATATGCTTCGAGCAATCGCTCTTCCGCAAATATCAAATTGTGTCTTTTATTAGAACATTTATAATATGATGCACTTGCGCGCCATCTGTTATCAAAATTCAAAACTATTTTAAAGGCGTAAGAATCTTTTTGAAATTAAACAATATCTACTGCCCTTACTGCAATGGAAAAATTAAATGTATATAATTCTGCTGTCCTCAAAGCTTATGTCCATAGTTCTTCTAAAATACCCATTCCAAGAGTCTACCAACAGTATCTCTATAAAAGGAAGTTCCAAAAATGCAATATAACAGCGGTATGGTAGATTAAACTGGTGAAACTGCTAGGAGGGTTCACCACTGATGAGCCAGGCCCTCCCTTTAATATTTCCATTGCAGTAAGGGCAGTAGAAATTGTTTAATTTCAAAAACAATCTTACGCCTTTAAAATAGTTTCAAATTTTGATAACAGATGGCGCGCTAGTGCATCATATTATAGATGGCTTTATATTGGAGCTAAGTCAGTGACTGAGTAGTTCTCCCAGTCTTAATGACATTCTACTTCACCCAATCTCTATATGGATGCCAAATTTCCATTGATGAGCTCTACTCATCCCCAGTAGGCATCATCAACAAGCTCTAAATATGATTGAGGGGAGATAAGAATCCATTGCCAGGTGGACAGGGACGTTGCCAAAACAAGGAGACAGCTGTCACCACAACAGAAATAGAGAAGGTTCTGACCTTGAGCTTCCTGATGCCTTCCTTCACCACCTCGATGCCCTTGGGCTTGTCCACGTCTGTGCAGCCCAGGTACTGTACACACATTACTCTGGTGTTGGGTCAGCACAATGATTAGGTACAGTTTAGATTGAAAACAACAAGGTAATAAGACCAAATATATAAATAGTGTGTGATGTAACAACGCTGTTACTGAAACGTCACACACTATTTATTTATTGGTCTTATTTCTTCCTAAAAATGATAACCTCTGGTGATTCATCTTATTGTAACTGTCACTTACCTTCACCAAGTACGCCACGTGTCCACCTTGCAGGGCTTCTGGGGGATGGATCCAGGTCTTGTCTGCACACACAGCTCAGCTCTAGGCAGAACTCACACACTCATGGACTAAACATAAGCAAGTGTCGCTGGTCGTCTGTTCATACTGGGTTATCTCATCTGTCTTCAATAAAGGTCGCTGTAATATGATAAGGCACAATTTGGATTATAGATTATAAACACAAGGTAATAAGACCAAATCTCCAATGATAAGACACAATTTGGATTATAGATTAGAAACACAAGGTAATAAGACCAAATCCAAATAAATAAATAGTGTGTGACGTTTCGGTAACAGTGTTGTTACCATCTTCAGACAAAAGTAATGAATGAGAAATTTTACCACAGGTGTGTCAACATGTTTGCACACTTGATAACAGTAACTATTTAAAACATGCTGTGGTAAAATTTCTCATTCAGTACTTTTGTCTGAAGATGGTAACAACGCTGTTACTGTCACACACTATTTATTTATTTGGCCTTATTACCTTGTGTCACTGTAATATCTTTCAGAGTTATTGTCTCAATCCCAATATACAAGGTAAAAGGTACAACTTCCTTAAGTTTTGTCCATGAGTGTATGTTATCTCGTGTGTCTTCAATAAAGGTCCCTGTAATATCTTTCAGAGTTATTGTCTGAATCCCGATATACATGGTAAAAGGTACAACTTCCTTAAGTTTTGTCCATGAATGTATGTTATCTCGTGTGTCTTCAATAAAGGTCCCTGTAATATCTTTCAGAGTTATTGTCTGAATCCCGATATACATGGTAAAAGGTACAACTTCCTTAAGTTTTGTCCATGAGTGTATGTTATCTCGTGTGTCTTCAATAAAGGTCACTGTAATATCTTTCAGAGTTATTGTTTCAACCCCGATATACATGGTAAAAGGTACAACTTCCTTAAATTTTGTCCATGAGTGTATGTTATCTCGTGTGTCTTCAATAAAGGTCACTGTAATATCTTTCAGAGTTATTGTTTCAACCCCGATATACATGGTAAAAGGTACAACTTCCTTAAGTTTTGTCCATGAGTGTATGTTATCTCGTGTGTCTTCAATAAAGGTCACTGTAATATCTTTCAGAGTTATTGTCTGAATCCCGATATACATGGTAAAAGGTACAACTTCCTTAAGTTTTGTCCATGAGTGTATGTTATCTCGTGTGTCTTCAATAAAGGTCACTGTAATATCTTTCAGAGTTATTGTTTCAACCCCGATATACATGGCAAAAGGTACAACTTCCTTAAGTTTAGTCCATGAGTGTATGTTATCTCGTGTGTCTTCAATAAAGGTCACTGTAATATATTTCAGAATTATTGTTTCAACCCCGATATACATGGTAAAAGGTACAACTTCCTTAAGTTTTGTCCATGAGTGTATGTTATCTCGTGTGTCTTCAATAAAGGTCACTGTAATATCTTTCAGTGTTATTGTTTCAACCCCGATATACATGGTAAAAGGTACAACTTCCTTAAGTTTTGTCTATGAGTGTATGTTATCTCGTGTGTCTTCAATAAAGGTCACTGTAATATCTTTCAGAGTTATTGTCTGAATCCCGATATACATGGTAAAAGGTACAACTTCCTTAAGTTTTGTCCATGAGTGTATGTTATCTCGTGTGTCTTCAATAAAGGTCACTGTAATATATTTCAGAGTTATTGTTTCAACCCCGATATACATGGTAAAAGGTACAACTTCCTTTAGTTTTGTCACCATGTAGAGTGGTGTCCAATCAGGTAGTTTTCTAGCAATTAGAGAGTGTAGGTCCCCCAGTGACAGACAGCAGTACTGACTCCCAGTGCTACAATATCATGTGAGGTGTGGGAGGTAAACACCAACTACATTTCACCAACATTTGACAGTGATGTAGAGATATGTCAAAGAACTGACAAATCACTCCATATATCTTTCTACAACTTCATTATATACAATTTGGATTGTAGATTAGAAACACAAGGTAACAAGACCAAATAAATAGTGTGTGATATTTGGGTAACAGCGTTTTACCATCTTCAGACAAAAGTACTGAGTGAAAACGTCACACTATTTATTTGGATTTGGTCTTATTATCTTGTGATTTTACAAGTTTATAAACACAAGGGGTAATAACATCAAATACATACATAGTGTGTGATATTTCAGTAACAACACTGTTACCAATATTCAGTACTTTTGTCTAAGGCTAGTAACAACACTGTTACAAGAACATCACACAATATTTATATATTTGGATTTGGTCTTGTCACCTTGTGTTTCTACACAAGTTTATAAACACAAGAGGTAATAACATCAAATACATACATTGTGTGTGATATTTGGGTAACAACACTGTTACCAATATTCAGTACTTTTGTCTAAGTCTGGTAACAACACTGTTACAAGAACATCACACAATATTTATATATTTGGATTTGGTCTTGTCACCTTGTGTTTCTACACAAGTTTATAAACACAAGAGGTAATAACATCAAATACATACATTGTGTGTGATATTTGGGTAACAACACTGTTACCAATATTCAGTACTTTTGTCTAAGTCTGGTAACAACACTGTTACAAAAACATCACACAATATTTATATATTTGGATTTGGTCTTGTCACCTTGTGTTTCTACACAAGTTTATAAACACAAGAGGTAATAACATCAAATACATACATTGTGTGTGATATTTGGGTAACAACACTGTTACCCTGATTTCAATGTTCAGTACTTTTTTCTAAGTCTGGTAACAACACTGTTACAAGAACATCACACAATATTTATATATTTGGATTTAGTCTTATTACCTTGTAGTTCATTTTATACTTTTAAAGACAAGTTGCTTGTTCAAACATTATCCTATATTTAGGTGTTGCCAAGTGTTATCATATTGAGAAATAGCATCAAATTGAGTTTAAATGACAATGTAGGAAGAGTTGTCAAATGGTGCAATGATGGGAAGTTCAGTGCAGTTACTTCTTGTTTGGCAATAGAGAGGTCAACTGGAAATATCAACTTCCCAGGCTGTAAATTCAATGACCAATAAAGATAGCAGATTTCTCGGAAACTTATAAAGAGAGGAGAATCAAAAATAAAATTCTCTGAAATAACTATAAAATTCCCATAAAAAGGTTATCCAAATGACCAATAAAGATTTTATGCAAATTATAAAGGAGAATCCAAAATAAGACGGCCAGTAACATAGGGGTTGGTAGCAGCATTGTGTTTCTGCAGGGAGAGGTAGTTGTGGCAAGAATGGGTTGAGACACTCCACAGAAGTATTGTACGACTGGTATATCTTGGCAATCAGAACCCTGCTCTTTGTTTTTATTGATAAATTGATTTTTTCCTAAATAACAATCTCCATATGTAAAGAGCAAAGAAGTCCAAGAAAACTGAGAAATGTTTCTTTTATTACAGCAATAAATTTCAAGCTTTCTAACTTCACGATTTTTCTACAGATGAACTCTAATGAGAAAAAGACTATTTTACATATGAGATATAATATTTGCCTATATCTTAACATAATAATATTTTTAAACTTTAGAATATATTTAGAAAAACATTTTTTTTTTACTTATCCCTAGTACACGTAGTACAGGCCATGATAATCATGATGGGTAGAAGTAGGCGACTGCTTTTATTGTAAGTACACCACATGTCTACATATGTGAAAAGCAATTCGACTTTGCATTTACAAATGTGCCAGAGCCCCGTTTTGGTTACTTGCACTCGCTGGTGGGGTTGGACTTTTACAAGAATCGGGGGCCATTGGAGCATTTTTTTTTAATCAGAAAAAAAGTGCCCAATGCAGGAATCGAAGCCGGGTCGTAGTGGTAGAAAACAAACAGTTTAGACCATCCTTCCACCTCCCCTTTTAAGAAATAATGGCATCTCCTAATCGTGCAACTAAAGTTACTGATGGCTTGCACCATCTATCAGAATAAATATAAACTATTCATTGATTTTTTAATTATATTCCAGAATTGGCCAAATACCCATTCTTAATTAATTAATATGAATAATTAAAAATCAATGATTAATTGATATTTATTCTGACAGATGGTGCAAGCCATCAGTAACTTTAGTTGCATAATCAGGAGATGCCTTTTCTTAATTTATTCACCTGTGATCCCACAGTACAAAATTTCACTTTTGTAACATTTTTTACTTATGAATATATGAATAAAGGAAGATATTTGCAGTGATTTACACCTGATATTAGCAAAGGATATATCTCAGATATAAAATGGCCTTGTTCTCATGTTCGTTGGAGTTCCATCTGTAGAAATACCGTGAAGTGTTTAGTGTTTTATAGATGTAATAGAAAAAACTTTTTTCCTCCGTAGTTCTTGGACTTTTTGTTATAATTGGTTTGATGGCACTTTCACCAGGACATTTTAAATTCTACAGGTCATCAATTCAACCTACAAGATGTCACATAACATATTCTCCAAATACAATAGACTCATTCTACAATCTACAATCTCCATAGACAATAATAGCATAAACAGAAGATCTACCCCAACAGTTCCAGCATATTCAATGCAGATGATGCCAACCCCAATTGAAACTGTACCCTCTACAACTGGAAACTATTTTTATTTTTGATTTTTTAAATGTATTTCTCTGAATCTCTATTGTATCTGTAGCACGCCTTTGCGGAGCCAGTGGCCTGATGAAGCGCGACCGCGCGAAAGCTTGCCTCCCGATACCTTAATAAAGAAACTCTGCAAATATTTTAAATTTATTTAACTCAATTATATTTTAAAGGAATGAAGATAAACCCAGACATGACTACAGGAACTGCTGTCACAACACCCAAGTCCCTCCCTCCGGACCATATATACCCGGCCAGACCTCTATATGGCAGACATCAATCCAGAAAAGGACATCCATACGGCACCTCAGTTGGACGGTATTGTGATCAGGGTGTATGAACCGATCTGCTACATGGACAAGACACCACCACCACTTGCACCAGTCCAACCCCGCCAGTGAGAGAACCAAGTATGATCTACCTTGTAATCAGGTGGTTGGCTACAGGTGTACAGCCATGTGTCACTACTCAAGAAACTCCGCCTTTGCCGGTCCCAAGCCCGGATGAAAAAGGAGGAGGGGGAGCAGTAACAAGCTCATTAAAAAACCTGGGCTCAGCTGGCCCGGCTGATAAGGGCTCCTGATCCAGGATACAGGATGAGCAGCGTTTGTACTCCATGTTAGGAGCAGCTGTACATGGCATCTGTTCCACATGTCAGAGGCGGCCATTTCTTTTGGAGCTAAGTCAGTGGCCTGCTACTGAGTAGTGCTCCCAGTCTTAATGACATTCTAATTCA
>CP092863.1:87128208-87150177 GCA_030710605.1 Cordylochernes scorpioides | reverse complement strand
TTCTTAAAAAAAAAAAAGAGACGACCAGCGATATCCCTCGTGTCAGTACAAACCAGACGTACAGACAAGGAGGCATATTTAGATCCATCCGTCGCTCCCGGGTAATCAAGGTTGAAGACAGGTTTGGTTGCGCCAGTCACGGTCATGTCACCTTCTTCATATTCACATCTCTACAACGCTGTCGGATAGCATTCCATTTTGGAAATCAGAGATTTTTGTTTCCCGTTGGTTAGCGAACTTGGTAATACCATCTCATCCTATTCAAATAGCTGTATTTGCATATGGGCATTGGTAAAGAAGTAGATGACAGGGAGGATTGCCATTAGAGGGGGAAATTAACATAACGGACAAACTCAAACTGTCCAACTATGCAACTTTAGGTCTGTAGAACAACACTTTGTGACAGCTTTCTCCCAATCAGTGTTTCCGGAAGCGGCCAATAGAGGAATCGGCCATTTTGACCGAGGTTTTAAGTAAACAATATCGACCTGAATGATAACAGCGATCAGCAAAGGTACCCAACTGAAGTAGAATCTTTTAAATAAAAGTAGATGTTCTCTCGGCAGGTTTATAAGGATAAATGGTTGCGTTGCTATAGGCACTCTACTTCATTGTTGTGTGGCGTTGAGATGTAAGTGAACGCAGAGTCCCAATAGCCACGAAGCTCCCGCGAAATGCGAGAAAATCACCACCCCAATTAACTGAAGCGAAACCTCACCTGTCTCTAGTGATATTTGAAAATACACAGCACGACGCGAAAGTACACTCATGGACAAAACTTAAGGAAGTTGTAACTTTCAGCATGTATATCGGGACAATAACTTTTATAGATATTTGATACATAGTGACCTTTATTGAAGACACTTGAGAAAACCAAGTGTCAACAAAATTGTCCCCTTCAAAAGAAAAGCGAAAAAAAAGACGACAAAGACATCAAAATACGAAACTTCCTAAGTTTTGTCCATGAGTGTATATTGTGACATCGGGAGAAATGTTCCAGTTCAATCACAGCCAGCAAAAACAAGGGATTAATAAAAATAAAAAAAATTTACCGGGAAGTAAAATAATAAAAAATGGACGTTTCTCCTAGCTTAAGTAACCGTCATCATTGACAAGGCTGGTAGATTACCGAGGGTACCTGGCAGTACCAGGTGAATCATCCCGTGTCCTTGTCTCGCTCGCCCACACCCAGCCTCTCACTATAGAATGTCCTCTCCTGTCGTCTATCAACACCTCCGACATCAAAGAAGACACATAACATCAAAACGTTTCTTTATTAAGTAAATGGTTTGTATATATTGATAGTTTGCCGCATTACCAATTTTATCAGATAAAAATAACTAATACAGTAGACTCTCCTATAACGCAAGTTTTTACAACGCGATTTCGTACAACGCGATAAAAAAATTGCGACAAATTTATTTATACAACGCGAATTTTCGAATAACGCGTTATAAAATAAAACAATTTACCCTAAAAACATTCGCGTTATACATGTTTTATTTCGTACAACGCGAATTCCTATAACGCGATTTCATACAACACGGAACACATTAATCGCGTTATAGGAGAGTTTACTGTAGTGTAATTTTTATAATAAATTGAATATTTGTAAACTAGAGACTGTATTCTTCTGGCTGCAAGCAAAATATATTTCCCTATTTTATTTTTTAAGGATTTTATTCATTGTAGAATATTGGGGTCTACGAGACGCGAGTACTAACGTCGGTAAAATAGGTAACTAAGGGTTAAAGAGATATAAGCTTGGCGAACTTTTGTACAATAACTTCCTTCAACAGGCAGGCTATAAGAACTCTACGTGAAATGTGTACTATTTTCACCCATTATAAGAGCAGTCTAGAGATTAATTTGGCGAAACCGCTGAGAGGGTTCACTACTGATGAGCCAAGCCCTCTCATTCAATAACTCATATCATTGCAGTAAGGTCTGTAGAGATAATATTTGATGATATTTAAAAGAGGCGCATTGCCAGTAAATTTATTTGTGTAAAATTTTAACGATAGATGGCAATTAAATTAAATTTAATAATTGTACTCTCTTTACATTCTGTGTGCTTTCATATTTTGTAGATTTTGTCGAACAGTGTTTTTTAAAAGGTTTTATTTCCCAAGTGGCCACAACTGGCGACAAGACCTTGACCGCTAATAGAATGCAAACAGGACTTCCTGACCGGATGTGTGAGTGACCAGCTGTTTCTCTGCAGCCGACATTTACTGTTGACCGTCTCCCGCCCCCCAAACTTTGACTCGACAGCTGAAGTTATACATTTGTCTCTTGCAGATTTTCTCTCGATTGTTTTTTTTTTTTTAATTACACAAATAATTTTAAATCTATAACGTGCCATCTAGCAAATGAAAATATTAAGACTTAAATGTTTATTTTCACAAATAAATAAAAAACTTCTACTGTCCTTACTGCGATGAAAAAATATTTGGAGAGCTTGGTTCATCAGTGGTGAACCCTCCCAGCGGTTTCGCCAATTCAATCTACCAGACCGCTTCTCAGAGCTCTAATGCTGTTTTGGATCATTCTGCTTATATATGTTACACTGAAGGATGGAATCTCAGAAATGGTATTCAGGTAAACTATGGTCATAAGCTTTTAGGACAGTAGAATTACATTTAAATATTTGCATTGAGCAATGCTCTTCCGCAAACAATAAGTACAAGGTCAGTTAGGTATAAATTAATTATAAGGCAATAACGCACCATTTATACATAATACATATGTTTTTCATAGCAGTAAGGACAGTAGAAGTTTGTTTTATGTGTGAAATAAACATTCATTCTTTAATAATTTCATTTCTTACAGATAACATACACTCATGGACAGAACTTAAGGAAGTTGTACCTTTCAGCATGTATATCGGGATTGAGACAATAACTATGAAAGATATTACAGTGACCTTTATTGATGATACACGACCAAGTGTGAACAACCTCTGTCTCCTTGGAAAAAAAAAAAAAATAGACGACCGGCGATATCAAAGACTTTCCACTTCCATAAGTTTTGTTAATGAGTGTAGTTTTAATCTTTTTCGAGATTGAAAGGTGCTCAAGTTATTCCCAAAATCTTTAGGTTAAAAGAAACTCTCTCCAAACGAAAGTAACAGTTTTTACAACCGTTTTTTTTTTTTTTTTATCTGTGCCGCGGGAAATGTCATCATTTATATGGACGACTTCCTCTCAGAGGAAGCCATAAATTTCCCCTGGTCACTTCTGTCGTAATGTCCCGGTGAAACACTTTGGTCACTTGCGACCATGTCACCAAAGCCTGTAGTTATAGGAGCTTTATAATGTGGCCAGTCTTCCCTTCTGTGTGCCCTTGATTTGGTCAATGCTTCCTTCACATTGTGTGTAGAACATTTTGACCACAATTATATATTATAGTTTGTTTAAATAATTGGTATCAAAATATAATTTATGTGCATACATACTTTGAAATAATTCAACAGTTTTTTCTGGAGATGAGTTTTTTCATTTTATTAATGTAATCTCAAGTATTCGGGCATCTCTGCCCTTCTACAGGAGTACAAAAATTCTTTTTTTGTACTCTTGTAGACAACTAACATAATGGATATCTTGTCAATACATGTACTCCCCTGTAGAAGGGCCGGAAAACTTGAGATTACTAAAATGAAAAGAAACTCATCTCCAGAAAAACCTGTTGTATTGTTTTATATCCATGAGATACAAATCAAGCATGCATACATTCTTTATGAATAAAACATATGTCTCAGAGTGTTTATCGCTTAAATGAAGGCTGACTTCCTTGTCTGCTGGTTCCTTGACGCACTCTTTGTCACTCGTTGGATTCATCAAATACTTGCGGTGGAACTGGTCGTTTTGTTTGTTATCCAAGGTGTCGTCTCTAGGCCGTCTTAATAATTCTTAGCAGGATTGGCCGCTGTATGGAAACTTTGGTCTGGATAGCTGGCCCAACGTTTGGTTTTCCAGTTGGATCTTATACCTTCGCGTAGCTTGGTGCCATTCTCGTCTTTGGAAGATTTGTACCTAGGCCGTCTTGGAATAATTCTTAGCAATTTTGGCCGCTGTAGGGAAGCTTTGGTCTGGATAGGAAGATAGGCCGGCCCACCATTTGATTTCCAGTTGGATCTTGTACCTTCGCTTTGACGTGACTATGGTCTCCTATAAATGTAAAGAATATTTGGTAGCGCCGATATTGCGGTAAATATAGCGTGGCCTCTACATACCATCTACAATCTACGCCATCTCATCTACAGCAACAACAAGGCCCAAATCCTTCCCCGATTTGGCCGGCTACTGGCAACCCTCCCTTGGCCCTCAGCCAGCCTTCATCTCCAGCGTTTGTACTTATTCCAAGAGTGGAAGCAGCTGGTGGTTTCTTCTCGTGGTCGTCTATTTCTGTGGTCAGAAGTAGTTGTCAAGATCTTCCGCCAGTCTCTTTAATGTGATCTGATGGTAGGGCTTCTGGAGGATGGATCCAGGTCTTGTCTGGACACACAGTCGGATGCAGGCAGACCTCACTCATGGACAAAACATAACGAAGTGGAATGTCTTTCATGTCGCCAGTGGCCTGTTTTTTTTTTTTTTTTTTTTTGAAGGATACAGAGGCAATTTTGTTCACACTTTGGTTATCTCGTTTGTCTTCAATAAAGGTCACTGTAATATATATCAGAGTTATTGTCTGATTCCCGATATGCATGCTGAAAGGTACAACTTCCTTAAGTTTTGTCTCTCCATCAGTGTAGGAGACTCGCCAGGAAAGAACACCACGGGACATATTCCGCGATGTCACGTACGTCAAGTACTTGAAATGTAGCACCAAGCACTTGGTGATTAACGGTGGGTTTGTACCATAGTCCGAGTGACTCCACGTTTTATACAAGTAGGAAATATTTCGACCTTGTTCACTTATTAGGGGTCATTGGGGCCTTCGCCTCCTCTACCTCAGCGCGTACAGTCCGTTCGGTACCTGCGGGGTTCGCGCGCACCCGGAAAAGCTCTAAAAGTGCGTAGGATATCGCAGTGAATGACGTATGTAATCTCGGGGCTTATCTCCCCACAGTCCTGCAACACAGGTGACATCATCTAACCATGACATTTCAGAAACGTTCGTGTGTCTCTTACGTTTTCAATGTCCTAGACAATTTACATAATTTTATTGACATCTTGTCATTACATGCAGGGGTGCACATTCTCTGTGCATTATTATTTTAAAAGAGTGATCAGATATAACTATATACAATGAATATGGCGCCTCTACCACCGCTGCATTTTGATAGAAAAATCGCCAGGGGTTTTCAGCGACACCGCGCATTTCGCGATCTACAAAGAAAATGTGTTTATGTGTTAGAAGCAACGTGACCCGTGTCGTGTACATTGTTCACGACATCTTCACGATCCTATTTACATAATGACATCTACACAATTATGACGCAATGTAAATAAACTCGTACGTACTGATGAACTGTTTCATGTATGGATGCATCAAGAGTAAAGGTACACAACATTTATTATTTAACACAGTTGTAGCGGCTGCCAAATATTAACTTTTCATTATAAGCTTTAATTTTTTTAATAACTATTTAATTCAAATATTAAATTATTCATCTTATAAATATATAATGCTCATAAAATATACTTTTTATTAAAATTTTATAAATTAACATCACATTATTTGTTGTCATAATAATATAATAATTATATATCACTAGCGGACGTACCCCCTTCGCCCGGGTTTTACCGGGGTAAAGGTTTGTCTAACGAATCTCTCAATAAAGTGAACATTTTTTCCCGGTCCCTTGAAAAATACTCGATAAGTTGAATAAAATCAATATTAATTGGTTCCCTCGGTAATTGGAAGTTAAAGGAATAGTATCTTGCCTTGGAATTGTATCATTATTCTTGTCTCAAATAAATTGCCGTGTCATCCTGAATTTTGTCTTTCCTAATTTTCTACATTACAAAATCATCGTTCATCATGATAATATTTAGAGCAGATTGTTGAATTATAACAGATAAATTAGAATATTTATCTTGATTATTTTAAAGCGAAAAGTTATTTCAAAAATTTTATATGCTAGAAACCTTCCCAGTACTATACTAAATAACTTCCCAAAGTTTCATGGCGTTCCAATGAGTGGTTTGGTCAGGCATAAAGGACAGACACACACACACATTCATTTTTATATATATAGATTCTAAATATAAATAATAAATCCTATATAATATTTATCTATAATACATCTATCTATCAAACATTATCATTACATTCATCTATTAAACACATATATCTAACATTTTATAATATTCAAATGATATTTGACCACTACACACACACATAAAAATAACATCAACATGTAGTATACAAAGCTATACAACCAGTTTATCCGCATAAGTTTATTTTTATTTATGAAAAATCATTTTTAATTTCAAAGAGAAATAATTTAATATTTCTAACTTTTTGGATGACGTATGAAAAGGTTGAATATATGAAGAGTGATGGTCTATATATGAATGGATGACGTATGGAGGGTGAAAAATATGAAGAGTAATGGCGAACGGAAAAATAAAAGTGTCCAGGAGCGGGAATCGAACCCACAACCTTCTGCTTACCGGGCAGGTGCCATGTCCACTGTGGGCATGGCACCTGCCCGGTAAGCAGAAGGTTGTGGGTTCGATTCCCGCTCCTGGACACTTTTATATTTCCGTTCGCCATTGAGTAACCACAAAGACAAATAGAAACTGTGCACCACGACTGACAACCCGGGATGTGTGCAGGGGCCACCCCCATCCACCCTGGCGCCATCCAAGATGATGAAGCAGTCGTCGTTGCTGCGGTGGACCCACAACACCCGCGCAACAACTACTGCCAACAAGAGTATGTCCACCTCTCTCCTAGCTTTGTTGCGAGACTATTCTGTTGTTATCTTGAGTGGTCTTCTTTCTTATCTCCAACTGGGTGAAGTAGAATGCCTTTGTCATTAAGACTGGGAAGCATTACTCAGTGGCAGGCTGACTTAGCTCTAAAAGAAATGGCCGCCTCTGACATGAGGAACTGACACCATGTGCAGCCGCTCCTAACATGGAGTACAAACGCTGCTCATCCTGTATCCCTGGATTAGGAGCCCTAACAGGGTACTATCAGCATGGCCAGCTGAGCCCAGGTTTTTTAGCGAGCTTGTTACTGCTCCCCTTCCTCCTTTTACATCCGGGCTTGGGGCCGGCCAGGGCGGAGTTTCTTGAGTAGTGACACATGGCTGTACTGTACACCTGTAGCCAACCACCTGATTACAAGGTAGAACATACCTCTCACTGGTGGGGTTGGACTGGTGCAAGTGGTGATGTCTAGTCCATGTAGCAGATCGGTTCATACACCCTTATCACAGTATCGGCCAACTGAGGTACCGTATGGATGTCCTCTTCTGGATTGATGTCTGTCATATAGAGGGCTGTATATATGGTCCAGAGTGAGTTGGGTGTTGTAACAGCAGTTCCTGTAGGATCTAGTCATGTCTGGGTTTATCTTCATTCCTTTAATATATAATTGAGTTAAATAAATTTAAAATATTTGCAGAGTTTCTTTATTAAGGTATCGGGAGGCAAGCTTTCGCGCTTCATCTGGCCACTGGCTCCGCAAAGGCGTGCAACAGATAAAATAGAGATTCAGAGAAATACATTTAAAAAATCAAAAATAAAAATAGTTTCCAGTTGTAGAGGGTACAGTTTCAATGGGGGTTGGCATCATCTGCGTTGAATATGCTGGAACTGTTGGGGTAGATCTTCTGTTTATGCTGTCTTTGGAGATTGTAGAATGTTGTATTTGGAGAATATGTTATGTGACATCTTGTAGGTTGAATTGATGACCTGTAGAATTTAAAATGTCCTGGTGAAAGTGCCATCAAACCAATTATAGCAAAAAGTCCAAGAACTACGGAGGAAAAAGTTTTTTCTATTACATCTATAAAACACTAAACACTTCACGGTATTTTTACAGATGGAACTCCAATGAACATGAGAACAAGGCCATTTTATATCAGGTGTAAATCACTGCAAATATCTTCCTTTATTCATATATTCATAAGTAAAAAATGTTACAAAAGTGAAATTTTGTACTGTGGGATCACAGGTGAATAAATTAAGAAAAGGCATCTCCTGATTATGCAACTAAAAGTTGCTGATGGCTTGCGCCATCTATCAGAATAAATATCAATTAATCATTGATTTTTAATTATTCATATTGATTAATTAAGAATGGGTATTTGGCCAATTCTGGAATATAATTAAAAAATCAATGAATAGTTTATATTTATTCTGATAGATGGTGCAAGCCATCAGTAACTTTAATTGCACGATTAGGAGATGCCATTTTTTCTTAAAAGGGGCGGTGGAAGGATGGTCTAAACTGTTTGTTTTCTACCACTATGACCCGGCTTCGATTCCTGCATTGGGCACTTTTTTTCTGATAAAAAAAAAATGCTCCAATGGCCCCCGATTCTTGTAAAAGTCCAACCCCACCAGCGAGTGCAAGTAACCAAAACGGGGCTCTGGTACATTTGTAAATGCAAAGTCAAATTGCTTTTCACATATGTAGACATGTGGTGTACTTACAATAAAAGCAGTCGCCTACTTCTACCCATCATGATTATCATGGCCTGTACTACGTGTACTAGGGATAAGTAAAAAAAAAAATGTTTTTCTTAATATATTCTAAAGTTTAAAAATATTATTATGTTAAGATATAGGCAAATATTATATCTCATATGTAAAATAGTCTTTTTCTCATTAGAGTTCCATCTGTAGAAAAATCGTGAAGTTAGAAAGCTTGAAATTTATTGCTGTATATATAATAAAAGAAACATTTATAAAATATTTCCGATATTTCAAAGGGCTAAACGGCCATCTTTTTCAAAGATCTCATCCCCTCCCGCGGCAAGCCTCGCATTCACTCGAGACTCAGGCGTCTCACAAATGTATTTATAGTTTAGATCCGAAAACTTTAGTAGCTAATAGAATTTTTCCTGTCGAAGGGCGGTTGAGCCCGAAAGCTTGAAATAAATGTATTTAAAAGAAACTTATCCCTCAAGCTTATTGATTTAAACAAAACATTTCTCAGTTTTCTTGGACTTCTTTGCTCTTTACATATGGAGATTGTTATTTAGGAAAAAATCAATTTATCAATAAAAACAAATAGCAGGGTTTTGATTGCCAAGATATACCAGTCGTACAATACTTCTGTGGAGTGTCTCAACCCATTCTTGCCACAACTACCTCTCCCTGCAGAAACACAATGCTGCTACCAACCCCTATGTTACTGGCCGTCTTATTTTGGATTCTCCTTTATAATTTGCATAAAATCTTTATTGGTCATTTGGATAACCTTTTTATGGGAATTTTATAGTTATTTCAGAGAATTTTATTTTTGATTCTCCTCTCTTTATAAGTTTCCGAGAAATCTGCTATCTTTATTGGTCATTGAATTTACAGCCTGGGAAGTTGATATTTCCAGTTGACCTCTCTATTGCCAAACAAGAAGTAACTGCACTGGACTTCCCATCATTGCACCATTTGACAACTCTTCCTACATTGTCATTTAAACTCAATTTGATGCTATTTCTCAATATGATAACACTTGGCAACACCTAAATATAGGATAATGTTTGAACAAGCAACTTGTCTTTAAAAGTATAAAATAAACTACAAGGTAATAAGACTAAATCCAAATATATAAATATTGTGTGATGTTCTTGTAACAGTGTTGTTACCAGACTTAGACAAAAGTACTGAATATTGGAATCAGGGTAACAGTGTTAAAAGAAAACAAGACCTAATCCAAATAATTTATATAATTATATATATAATAATATATATTATATATATTATATATATAATAATTGGATTAGGTCTTGTTTTCTTTTATTATAATCTATAATCCAAATTGTGCTTTATCATTTTTTGATAGGTAACAGTGTTGTTACCCAAATATCACACACAATGTATGTATTTGATGTTATTACCTCTTGTGTTTATAAACTTGTGTAGAAACACAAGGTGACAAGACCAAATCCAAATATATAAATATTGTGTGATGTTTTTGTAACAGTGTTGTTACTAGCCTTAGACAAAAGTACTGAATGTTGGTAACAGTGTTGTTACTAGCCTTAGACAAAAGTACTGAATGTTGGTAACAGTGTTGTTACTAGCCTTAGACAAAAGTACTGAATGTTGGTAACAGTGTTGTTACTGAAATATCACACACTATGTATGTATTTGATGTTATTACCCCTTGTGTTTATAAACTTGTAGAATCACAAGATAATAAGACCAAATCCAAATAAATAGTGTGACGTTTTCACTCAGTACTTTTGTCTGAAGATGGTAAAACGCTGTTACCCAAATATCACACACTATTTATTTGGTCTTGTTACCTTGTGTTTCTAATCTACAATCCAAATTGTATTTAATGAAGTTGTAGAAAGATGTATGGAGTGATTTGTCAGTTCTTTGACATATCTCTACATCACTGTCAAATGTTGGTGGAATGTAGTTGGTGTTTACCTCCCACACCTCACATGATATTGTAGCACTGGGGATCAGTACTGCTGTCTGTCACTGGGGGACCTACACTCTCTAATTGCTAGAAAACTACCTGATTGGACACCACTCTACACTCATGGTGACAAAACTTAAGGAAGTTGTACCTTTCAGCATGTATATCGGGACAATAACTCTGAAAGATATTACAGTGACCTTTATTGAAGACACACGAGATAACATCACTCATGGACTAAACTTAAGGAAGTTGTACCTTTTACCATGTATATCGGGGTTGAAACAATAACTCTGAAAGATATTACAGTGACCTTTATTGAAGACACACGAGATAACATACACTCATGGACTAAACTTAAGGAAGTTGTACCTTTTACCATGTATATCGGGATTCAGACAATAACTCTGAAAGATATTACAGTGACCTTTATTGAAGACACACGAGATAACACACACTCATGGACAAAACTTAAGGAAGTTGTACCTTTTACCATGTATATCGGGATTCAGACAATAACTCTGAAAGATATTACAGGGACCTTTATTGAAGACACACGAGATAACATACACTCATGGACAAAACTTAAGGAAGTTGTACCTTTTACCATGTATATCGGGATTCAGACAATAACTCTGAAAGATATTACAGGGACCTTTATTGAAGACACACAAGATAACATACACTCATGGACAAAACTTAAGGAAGTTGTACCTTTTACCTTGAATATTGGGATTGAGACAATAACTCTGAAAGATATTACAGTGACACAAGGTAATAAGGCCAAATAAATAAATAGTGTGTGACAGTAACAGCGTTGTTACCATCTTCAGACAAAAGTACTGAATGAGAAATTTTACCACAGCATGTTTTAAATAGTTACTGTTATCAAGTGTGCAAACATGTTTACACACCTGTGTAAAATTTCTCATTCATTACTTTTGTCTGAAGATGGTAACAACACTGTTACCGAAACGTCACACACTAATTATTTATTTGGATTTGGTCTTATTACCTTGTGTTTCTAATCTATAATCCAAATTGTGTCTTATCATTGGAGATTTGGTCTTATTACCTTGTGTTTATAATCTATAATCCAAATTGTGCCTTATCATATTACAGCGACCTTTATTGAAGACAGATGAGATAACCAAGTATGAACATAATTGTTTCTGTCTTCTCCAAAACAGACGACCAGCGACACTTGCTTATGTTTAGTCCATGAGTGTGTGAGTTCTGCCTAGAGCTGAGCTGTGTGTGCAGACAAGACCTGGATCCATCCCCCAGAAGCCCTGCAAGGTGGACACGTGGCGTACTTGGTGAAGGTAAGTGACAGTTACAATAAGATGAATCACCAGAGGTTATCATTTTTAGGAAGAGATAAGACCAATAAATAAATAGTGTGTGACGTTTCAGTAACAGCGTTGTTCCATCACACACTATTTATATATTTGGTCTTATTACCTTGTTGTTTTCAATCTAAACTGTACCTAATCATTGTGCTGACCCAACACCAGAGTAATATGTGTACAGTACCTGGGCTGCACAGACGTGGACAAGCCCAAGGGCATCGAGGTGGTGAAGGAAGGCATCAGGAAGCTCAAGGTCAGAACCTTCTCTATTTCTGTTGTGGTGACAGCTGTCTCCTTGTTTTGGCAACGTCCCTGTCCACCTGGCAATGGATTCTTATCTCCCCTCAATCATATGTTGATGATGCCTACTGGGGATGAGTAGATCTTGTCAATGGAAATTAGACCTCCGTATAGAGATTGGGTGAAGTAGAATGTCATTAAGACTGGGAGAACTACTCAGTCACTGACTTAGCTCCAATATAAAGCCATCTATAATATGATGCACTAGTGCGCCATCTGTTATCAAAATTCAAAACTATTTTAAAGGCGTAAGATTGTTTTTGAAATTAAACAATTTCTACTGCCCTTACTGCAATGGAAATATTAAAGGGAGGGCCTGGCTCATCAGTGGTGAACCCTCCTAGCAGTTTCACCAGTTTAATCTACCATACCGCTGTTATATTGCATTTTTGGAAATTCCTTTTATAGAGATACTGTTGGTAGACTCTTGGAATGGGTATTTTAGAAGAACTATGGACATAAGCTTTGAGGACAGCAGAATTATATACATTTAATTTTTCCATTGCAGTAAGGGCAGTAGAAATTGTTTAATTTCAAAAAGATTCTTACGCCTTTAAAATAGTTTTGAATTTTGATAACAGATGGCGCGCAAGTGCATCATATTATAAATGTTCTAATAAAAGACACAATTTGATATTTACGGAAGAGCGATTGCTCGAAGCATATTATATATTTATAAATGTATGTAATTCTACTGTCCTCAAAGCTTATATCCATAGTTCTTCTAAAATACCCATTCCAAGAGTCTAGCAACAGTATCACTATAAAAGGAAGATCGAAAAATACAATATAACAGTGGTATGGTAGATTAAACTGGCGAAACCGCTGGGAGGGTTTACCACTGATGAGCCAGGCCCTCCCTTTAATTTTTCCATTGCAGTAAGGGCAGTAGAAATTGTTTAACTTCAAAAAGAATCTTACGCCTTTAAAATAGTTTCGAATTTTGATAAAGCCATCTATCGGGGCACAGCGCTCACCATTGTTCATTAGTGTTCAACCATCCATTGGTATCTCCACTGATGAGCCATGCCCCTTCTCTTTCCATTTGTATTTCTGGGGCGCTGTATAGTATCATCTCCCTCTCTAAAGGACAACACCTAGGGCCAAAGTGTCCTTTAGGGGAAAGTGTCCACTTACCAAAGAGCAGCTAAATAGTAAAAATGATCATTTGCCCAATGAACACACTTTTCCATGTAGAAATGTGTCCTAGAGTGTCATCCTTAGAGCTTCCTTGTAAAAACATGTCAATCAATCTAGAATGAAAAACGGCTATTTCCCAACAAAAAAAAAATTGTGAAATTGTGTGTAACAAAAACATGTGGAAATGTAAATAATTTTTTACCTTATTGTGTTACACACAAAAAAGTCATAATTTCCAAGTGCACCAGTAGAACACGGGGTGTAGGAAAGTTGGCGATGGCATGAATCCATAATGAGGGACTTCAAGGTCGCCAGGCCAAGGTCAGAGAAACCCAAACATTCCTCGGAGAAATCTTCCCAGAACTGCCGGCAACTTCCTAGTTGTACAAGTTAGTATTTCCCCACAACTCCTCAATAAAACTTATTTATAGAATGATAAATCACAATTTGGATTATAATACAAGAAAATAATCCAAATAATTTATGTATTTATAGAAATTTTCCCATTAGGAAATTGGTCTATAAAGGTCGCCTCTACAGTCAAAATAAACATCAAAACTATATGCCATCTATTGACAGTCGCGCTAAACATGAATGGATTCAATACTTTTGTCTAATGATGGTAACAATGCTGTTACCAAAACCTCACACACTATTTATATATTTGGATTTGGTCTTATTACCTTGTGTTTATTCTTCTTCTTTCTCCACCCACCAATCATATCAGAGTTTCAAGCTTGTTGATGGTGGCTGGGGATGCTGAGTCTTCTTCTTCTTTCTTATCTCAAAGCCATGATAATCATGGTGGGTAGTTAGCGACTGCTTTTACTGTAAGTGCACCACATGTCTACACATGTGAAAAGCAGTTTGACTTTGCACATACAAATGTGCCAGAGCCCCGTTTGGTTACTTGCACTCGATGGTGGGGCTGGACTTTTGCAAGAATCGGGGGCCATTGGAGCATTTTTTTTTTTTTTTAACAGAAAAAGGTGTCCAAAGCGGGAATCGAACCCGGGTCGTAGTGGTCGAAAACCAAACGGTTTAACCAGCCTTCCACCGACCCCCTGGGGATGCTGAGTGGAGCTCATCAATGGATGAACCAAGGAGAGCAGTTTAAACCTCTACAGTTGTTAATTGAGGATATTTCCCCCACAATTATTGGAGTGTAAACAATATACAACTCTGTGTGTATTCTCAGGATGGATTAGTCGTATTCAAAGCTATCTCATCTAGGATTGATTGATAAAGAAAGAAGTTCAAAATTTGGGCCGTCACTTTTTTTTCCTATTTCAGAAACCTTCCCATTATTCTCTTCCACAGGTGAAATAACACTCAGGTTTTAATTCCTCTCTGAATGGTTGACTTCAGAATTGTTAACATTTCACCATGTTGGAAGACAGAAATCATTATCTAGACGTCACCAATTCCATGGAGTATTAACTAAGCATAGAGTAGATATGCATATATTTATACAATATATATATTTTTGTTGTTAAAATCTTGTTGAATCTGTTTTCCATATTATGCTCATTGTTAAAATCAACATTTCCCCAGAAGTTGGACATATTTAGCTGCTGGACCGTGACGGCGGGCGGTTAACTTCGGCAACACCGGAGCTGACGTCACACCCGTACTTTCACAATTTGTTTTGGTATCCTGCAAGCGGCGTAGCCGCGCTGACTTATAATTTATTTCCCCATGATTACCATTTCATCAATATATATAATCCTTTCACCTTGTTGTAGTTAATTAAAGAATAATTAACGTTAAGCGCTGTGTGTGTAATCAAATTGAAATACAACATTAGCGATGTCCAATATTTTTATATTGCTCTTTGTTTCTTTATTAAAAACGAACCTTCCTAAAAGGAAGTTTGAATCAACATTTTTACATATGTTAATTAAATTTTAATTGACTTAATACAGGGCAATGTGTTGAAAATGTGTGTGTGGCGGCAGTTCAACCAGTACCTGAAGAAGTCGGAAGGCTCCACGGCCAAGATCCCCAAGGTGGAGCTGACCATCTCCATTGATGGAGTGGCCATCCAGGATCCCAAAACCCGAGTGAGTCCTCCCTCCACTTTGTATAGAATGTCTTCATTCAACAATCCACAAACACATTCGACTTCACCCAATCATGATGGATGTCAAATCTCCATTGATGAGCTCTACTCAGCATCCCCAGACACCATCAATAAGTTCTACAGACTTGATATCAGCCTGACAAGGAGCCAGGAAATAAGTGTTTTAAATTGTGTTGGGGAGATTGGAAACTGCTTCTGTATTGCGATAATTTCTCACCACTCAATCATATCAAGTCTGTAGAACTTGTTGATGATGTCTGCTGGGAATGAGTAGAGCTTATCAATAGATGAGTCAATACAGTCAATAATGTGGTTTGGGGTTGACACTTAGTACATAGTACCTTGCAACCATTCTGTCATTGTCCGTAGATGATCAGACTTAAGTCTGGAAATCACTGTTGTTCACTTGGGAGGACAGAATTGTCCCTCTGTACCAGTCATGTGCAGCAGCAGATTTCCATTCCAGCAGACATTGGGTTTTGATGGTACGGAGGATGTCTAGTTGGGTGGTAGATTGTCTGGCCTCAGGGTGGACAAGAGCTCCAGACTTTGCCAGTCTGCTAGCTCAGTTCCAGGAATTCCAACGTGAGCTGGAAGCCATTGCACTGTGACAGTCAGTTTACAGACTTAGAGATGCTCTTGAGGAGAGGTTCTTGACTGGAGAAGCACAGGCTTGAAGATAATTTCTAAAGCAGCTTTGCCAGTTGAATCTACCAGAATGCACTTATGTTGTATTGGTCTTTTTCACATTTATATCTAACAATTTATAGGAATTCTGTACTTAGCTTTATATATTAAACCCTTTGATATTTATTTAATTCAAAAAAGGAAGAAAACTTCACAAAGAAAACAAATTTTGTACAATGGATTCCCAATTACATTGATATACAATGCAAGATTTGATGTACTTTCAAAACAAAGAAAGCAGAGAGACTTACCCAAAATGATGTAACAAACAATTTTTTTTATTATTACACTATTGTATAATTATACAAGTTCATGGAGACTAAATTCACAATCCTGGCAGTATTGGGGTCCTGTCTTGAGGCTCCCATACATTCCAAGAGGTCTGGTCTTTGGTCCTGTAGATGGTGTCACCATCCTGGAAGAGTCTTGTATGGCTGCCAGTTTTGAGCCTGGAAATACAGGCCTGTCAATCAACAAATCCCTCATCAGAACAAGGAAGAATCATATCTCATTGGTATTGTGGCACCTCTCATGGAGAACACCAGTAACTAGACACAAAAGGTACATGATCTCCTGCGGACAAGTCTCACAAGGAATATTTTTGATGACCAAAGAAACAAAAACATTAGAAAAGCTGAGACAATGGACCTAATGGAGATTGTTTAAACAACTTGAAGAATAAGCAACAACAACAACAAAAAAAAAACTTTTTCCCATCTGCACAAAATATCAACCTGGTGAAGCCTTCACGCAGCATATCCTGCAGTGCTGTAGATTAAACATGACATCTAGCAGAATACCTATCAAGTTATTAACCTTCTTATCTCCACTCAATCATATCAGGGTATCAAGCTTGTAGACAACCATCATGACTGGGTGAAGTAGAATGTCATTAAGACTGGGACTCAGTAGCTGGCCACTGACTTAGCTCCAATATGAAATGTCTGACATGAGGAACAGACACCATGTACAGCCAACATGGAGTACATCCTGTATCCCTGGAGACCTTACAGGGTACTATCAGCATGGCCAGCTGAGTCCAGGTTTGTTAGCAAGCTTGTTACTGCTCCCCCTCCTCCTTTTTCTTCCCCCTTGGGACCGGCAAAGACAAGAGTCACATGTCTTGTGTCACCAGGTTATCACGGACCAGTACCCCCTCCATCGGATATCCTACTGCGCCGATGACAAATCTGACAAGAAGTTCTTCAGCTTTGTTGCCAAGGAGTCGGAGGAGAAGGAGAAGCCCCACCGGTGCTTTGTGTTCATCAGTGACAAGCTGGTAGGTCCACCGTGGCACCGTGGGGTCGCGCAGAGGCTGAACGCTGTGTGCAGGCGGAGGAGATCACCCTCACCATTGGACAGGCCTTCGACCTGGCGTACCGCAGGTTCCTGGACACCTCCGGCCGGGAGCTGGAGATGCGGCGCCAGATCATGCTGCTGCAGAAAAAGGTCTGAAAACTTGTAACAAATGGAAACATATTATAAAGTACAAATGTTTGTTTTACACATAAACTGCTGCTGCATAAACATGCTGCTGCAGAAAAAGGTCTGAAAACTTGTAACAAATGGAAACATATTATAAAGTACAAATGTTTGTTTTACACATAAACTTCTACTGTCCTTAAATACTGGGAGGGCTTATCAGTGGTGAACCCTCCCAGCTGTTTTGCCAATTTAATCTTCCAGACCGTTTCTTAGAACTCTAATACTGTATTGGACGATTCTGCTTGTATATGCTACAATGAAGGTTAATAGATGATTGGCAACATCAAAAACTTTCCAATTTCTCAAGTTTTATCCTTGAGTGTATATATGGTTTAAATAAATTAACGTTGTGGTGACCACAGCAATTCCCCCTGTGATAGAGCACTGAGAACTAACTGCGGTGTGGTCAGGTGAAGGAGCTGGAGACAGAGAACCAGCAGCTACGGCAGAAGCTAGCCGACACCAACAACAACTCCCCTCCCCTCACCAAACAACAGCCGGAGATGAAGGTTGTGTCCAGCCCCTGCACCATGGACACCATGACACTATCCAACTGCTGTGTGCAGACTCCGCCCCCCAGTGCCAACGGCAACCACGCCAGGCCCCAGCACAACGGCATCATCCCGCTGCTGCAGCCTCCACCGGCGCATCCCCCACGTCATCACAGCCCCGGTGGTGGACAGGTGACTTATAGCACAGACTCTTGGTTGATTTGTATCACACATCAGAAATCTAAACTATTTTTGACACATAGGAATCTTTTTAAATTTAAACCATTTCTACTGCCCTTACTGTAATGATAAAATAATGGATCAGTGGTGAACCCTCCCATCAATTTAAGCTACCATACTATAATTAAACTGTCGAAACAGCTGGGAGTGTTCCCCACCCATTATTTTATCATTGCAGTAAGGGCAGTAGTAGATGGCTTTAATTCATACGTGTAAAAAAATAGTTTAAATTTCTTATAACAGTTTGATTGTGTCTACACATGGTTGGAATAGCAGGTGGTCATTGGTCAGATTTCTGTGAGATCTTGAATAGCAATGGAATCTTTCTTGTTGTTTTTAGTTTTTGTCAAAACTACTTAGTGTTGAAAATATGGGATAGAAGTCAAGGATGCTATAGCTCCCAAAACAATATCAGGCCAGAATCTTGAACTTGTTAAATTTGCTGAGAGTAGGAAATTCAACAAAACATTTGATGAGCAACTCCTTACACTCATGGGCAAAACTTATAAGGAAGTCTTCTTTCTTATCTCCCCTCAACAATCATATCAGGGTATCAAGTCTGTAGAGCTTATTGATGGTGTCTGTGGCTGGGGATGTGTCTTCTTTCTTATCTCCACTCAACAACCATATCAGGGTATCAAGTCTGTAGAGCTTGTTGATGGTGTCTGTGGCTGTGTCTTCTTTCTTATCTCCCCTCAACAATCATATCAGGGTATCAAGTCTGTAGAGCTTGTTGATGGTGTCTGTGGCTGTGTCTTCTTTCTTATCTCCACTCAACAATCATATCAGGGTATCAAGTCTGTAGAGCTTGTTGATGGTGTCTGTGGCTGTGTCTTCTTTCTTATCTCCCCTCAACAATCATATCAGGGTATCAAGTCTGTAGAGCTTGTTGATGGTGTCTGTGGCTGGGGATGTGTCTTCTTTATTATCTCCACTCAACAATCATATCAGGGTATCAAGTCTGTAGAGCTTGTTGATGGTGTCTGTGGCTGGGGATGTGTCTTCTTTCTTATCTCCCCTCAACAATCATATCAGGGTATCAAGTCTGTAGAGCTTGTTGATGGTGTCTGTGGCTGGGGATGTGTCTTCTTTATTATCTCCACTCAACAATCATATCAGGGTATCAAGTCTGTAGAGCTTGTTGATGGTGTCTGTGGCTGGGGATGTGTCTTCTTTCTTATCTCCCCTCAACAATCATATCAGGGTATCAAGTCTGTAGAGCTTGTTGATGGTGTCTGTGGCTGGGGATGTGTCTTCTTTATTATCTCCACTCAACAATCATATCAGGGTATCAAGTCTGTAGAGCTTGTTGATGGTGTTTGCCGGGGAAGAGTTAGAGCTCATCAATGGATGAGTCAATACAGTCAATCAAAGACAACTCTTAGACAATCTTTTAGACATCCCAATTAATCCCTCACGTAGAACTCCAACAAACTCACACCTGTTTCCCTCATCTCCCAGCCAATCCCCACAAGCCAGAATTAGTTAAAGCTTCAGCCTCCAAATCATTGAGGAAAATAGCTCCCTCTTCAACATCACCATTTACACTGACGGTAACCAACTTGAAACTGGACTGTCTTGCAGTGGAATTGCTATCTACAAAGATCCTGGAAAAAATCTCCCTTTCCACCCTAGACACCTTTCAGTTTATAAATCGGAACTCACTGCAATATAAATCGGAACTCTCTGCAATAGATACAGATCTAAAAGACAACATCAACTCGCCAAGCAATATAAATAATCTACTCCGACTCAAGAGCAGCCATTTATACCCTTCAAAGCTGCTTCTCCAGTCAAGAGACTGCTTCCCACTCTGTGGGAAAGAACTCTCGCAGTCCATCGGTGGCGGAGTCTTTCTCGCGGTGGGCACCACCAATGAAGACCTTGTATATATTTATATATATAAATGTATATTTATCAATTATTTTATCTATTTATTCATATATCTATCATTATTAATCTTATTTATTCATTTTATGTATTTAACCTTATATAATATTATATGGACGTTATAATAAATCAGTTTCAATCTCAATCTCCAGTCAAGAACCTCTCCTCAAGAGCATCGCTAAGTCTGTAAACCCAGCCAACAGCTCAGTCACAGTGCAATGGCTTCCAGCTCACGTTGGAATTCCTGGTAATGAGCTGGCAGACTCTCTGGCAAAGGCTGGAGCTCTTGGCCTACCTGAAGTCGGGGAAATCTACAACCCAACTAGACGAAAGAGACATCCTCTGTACCATCAAAACCCAATGCCTGCAGGAATGGAAATCTAATGTTGCACATGACTGGTAAAGAGGGACAATTCTGTCCTCCCAACAGTCTTTGATTTCCAGACCTAAGTCTGGTCATCTACGGACAATGACAGAATGGTTACAAGGTACTATGTACTGTCAACCCCAAACCACATCATTCTTCTTCCTTATCTCTACTCAATCATATTAGGTATCAAGCTTGTAGATGGTGTCTGCTGGGAATGAGTAGAGCTCATCAATGGATAAGTCAATAGTCAATGATGTGGTTTGGGGTTGACACTTAGTACATAGTACCTTGTAACCATTCTGTCATTGTCCGTAGATGACCAGACTTAGGTCTGGAAATCAAAGACTCTAGGGAAGACAGAATTGTCCCTCTTTACCAGTCATGTGCAACATTAGATTTCCATTCCTGCAGGCATTGGGTTTTGATGGTACAGAGGATGTCTCTTTCGTCTAGTTGGGTTGTAGATTTCCTGACTTCAGGTAGGCCAAGAGCTCCAGCCTTTGCCAGCGACTCTGCCAGCTCATTACCAGGAATTCCAACGTGAGCTGGAAGCCATTGCACTGTGACTGAGCTGTTGGCTGGGTTCTTGACTGGAGAAGCAGCTTTGAAGGGTATAAATGGCTGCTCTTGAGTCGGAGTAAATTATTTATATTGCTTGGCGAGTTGATGTTGATGTCTTTTAGAGCCGTATCTATTGCAGAGAGTTCCGATTTATAAACTGAAAGGTGTCTAGGGTGGAAAGGGAGATTTTTTCCAGGATCTTTGTAGATAGCAATTCCACTGCAAGACAGTCCAGTTTCAAGTTGGCTACCATCAGTGTAAATGGTGATGTTGAAGAGGGAGCTATTTTCCTCAATGATTTGGAGGCTGAAGCTTTAACTAATTCTGGCTGAGTCTCTTGTTTGTGGGGATTGGCCAGGAGATGAGGGAAACAGGTGTGAGTTTGTTGCGAGTTCTATGTGAGGGTTAATTGGGATGTCTAAAAGATTGAGAAGTGGGGCGTTTTAGTCTTTGATTTGGGACCCAATTTCAAATAAAATTTCCTGTAAGGTCTTCTTTTGGAAGGTTAATTTTTTTGGGCATGAATTTTGGGAAGCAGATTTTTGTCCTTAGGTGCAGGTGAAGAAGGTTAGATTCATGTTCAGAAATGTGATTCAGGCAGGATCCTCGAAGTCTGCCGATGATTTTGGATGTGCTTGCTTGGATTCTGGATAGATCCACTTAAGGAAGTAGAAAATCTTTGATGCCACCTGTCATCTATGTATTTTTGAAGGAGACAGAGGTTGTTCACACACTTGGTTATCTTGTGTCTCTTCAATAAAGATCATTGTAATATCTTTAAGAGTTATTGTCTGAATCCCTTAACCATCCAGTGTC
>CP092863.1:87006286-87128108 GCA_030710605.1 Cordylochernes scorpioides | reverse complement strand
CGTTTATTGATCATATTTTAAAAGAATCAAAATATATTAAAGTATTTGAGTTTTTAAAGAAATCCTTTTTCTACAAAAATAAAAAATAATAATAAAGTGTTGTTGATAATAATAATAAAAGTGATTTATATTTATATATTTAAAAAAGCTTTAAAAAAGTAACAAAAAATTGACTTAATTTTAAAAAGGTTTTCTAGGTGTACATTTTTCCTGAATATTTTCAAATTCCAGTTTTTTAAACTTTAGCATTTTTTAAAATTTAAGTTTACATTTATATATACATTTTATACAAAAATAAAATCATACAAATCACTTTTATTTTAATAATTTAAAGTGCAATTTAATGAGTGGTCGTTGTATAATTGGTCATTAGAAAAAATGTATATAACAACTTATTAACGAAAATTATAATAAAAATATGTAAAATGTATATATCTAAAAAAAAATGTTTTAAACTAGGTCCCATTAAAAAAATTAATTAAAAAATCAAAGTAAATTGTTTTTGTTTAGATATCTAGACCAAAAGAAATATATTTTAATGAGCAGACGAGACGTTGGGAGTTCAGACATCTCGTGGACTTCTGCCAAAATTGCACAACATGGCGAAACGCCAAATTTCTTTCTTTGAGACGACTACTTGCTAAGTTAAGCAACTTGATATTTTCTAGCGATTAAGTTCTTATAAATCTTCTGGTAATATTAATTATGTCAAACGTGTGTGTGTTGAAACCACGAAAAATAATTAAAAATTAATATGTTGGGCCCTTATATTTAATATTAATATATAAAAACTGGTCGAATATCTTTAAGGAAATATGCATAGATAAACGTATTTTAAAATATTTCTTAAATTTAAGAATTTAATGAGTTCAGTGAATTTTCACATGACGATTAAAAATGGCAAGTTCTAATTGGGTTTTAAAAATTACAATTTTATTTTTTAAAAAAGAGAGTAAAAAAAAACAATAAATACAAAATTGTAAATTTGGAATGGTGTCATATGGTCCTAAAATTTTATTGTTAGTTGGTAGAAATTTTCAATTTTGACCCTTGCGTTTGAATTAGTATTTTCGTTTATAATATCTATTTTTTAAAGTTTACAATTTACGAAAAATATATTTAAAAATAAGAAAATACAAATATATTACTATTGTAACGGCAGCTGGCATGCCTATATAGTAAATTATCAGTGAACACATATTTATCACTGATGATACTCTGTGCAGTTGCCTTTTGACGGATTGTAATATATACGACATGTAAACATATGTCTTATAATTAATATGTTATATCTGATGTTAGCCTAAAAGAAATAAAGTATTTCTTTTTAAACTTCCAAGTACTTCTTGCTTATTAACGTCAACAAATACAAGGACGTTACAACTATCATTATACATGTAAGTTATTGCTAAAAAATATTCATCTACTATTACTCCATCATTTAAATGTTTATATATATTTAAAAAATTGAATTGCATGTGTATATAAATGTTAAAAATAGTATAAATTAGTATATAAATTATATTTACAAATATGTGCACAACGAGTATTGGTCATTTCGTGAAAATTTATAATTTCAAATTAAATAATAAATATATTATACATGTGCATTCAATAGGCCAAATGTGAATTAGGAATTTAAAAATGTAGCGAACAAAATAAAATGGCAAATTATAATCGACTAGATTTTATCATGATTAGCCTTTTTTTTATGTTCAAATAATTTTTTTATTGTGTTAATTTTATTAAAACAATAAGCATTGCATAAAACACAGTAAATTGAAATTATTTTGACTAGCAAATAACCCTGGGGAAAATGTTCATTTTAATAATTTTTTGAGATCATTTGGTGTCAGTTTTGCAAACACTTTTTTTAGTAGCTACATATATTTAAATTGTAATTTTCTTTGTTCGATTACAAATATCATTCACACTTATATTGAGTATAATAAAGACTAGAATTAAAAAAATAAATCTACATATAGACATTCACTTAATTGTGAAACTAACAAAGGCAACCAAAATCTGACTTAAATAAAATTTAGTTGATGGAAGAGGGTAAAAGTATTGTTTATAATCGGTAACAAAATTTAAAATGTAAGTAAAAAGCCATCTAAATTTATAAAGTTCTTAGACAAGTTATTTTTGTATTGAGATTACAGAAACGTAATAATTTTTTAAAATATTTTTTAGAGAATTTAGAAAAAAATAATGTTTAATTTGTGAGAGATAAAATATTTTTGAAAGTATATAACTGTATAATTGAAAAAATCAAACAAAAAAAAAAAGATTGAAATAGAATGCAGAAGAAAGTTGTGGAGAATAAAATGAATGAAAAGAGAACGGTGTAGGAAAATTGGACCAAGTACTGGATGGGAAACTATGAAGAAATTACGAGATAGATGAAGCATGGCGAGCTGAAGACCACGACCTGCTCAAGAGGAAGAGAATTGAAGAAGAAAATACGAATTTCAGAAAATTTTTAGATAGAAAAATTACACATTTGTATATATTTTTTAAAAATTGGACAATTGGCACTTCTGTTTTTCGAATAGTGTTCACCTACAGATGGCTGCTAGAAAGGCTGAGCTTGGACCAAGATGGCGCCGCGATGGAGCCGCATGCAAGACGATTCTTCGTGCTTGTAGAGGTAGCTCTTGAGAGCGAAGGCTTTCCCGCAGCGCGAGCAGACGTGGGGTTTGGTGGCTGAGTGAGTCTGTACGTGCGCGCGCAGGTTGGATTTGTCGGCGAAGGCTTTGGCACACACGGGGCAGGAGAACGGTTTCTCGCCCGTGTGGGTGCGTATGTGTCCTTGTAGCAGCCAGGGCCGGGAGAACGCCTTCCCGCAGTAGGGGCAGCGGCCAGCCCTGCCCGTGGGTACGTACGTGCATGGCGAGGGCGGGTAGAGAAACGTAAGGCTTGTCGCAGTGAGGGCATCGTCGCAGCTCCCTGCGGTCGTCTCGATGGGTCTGTCGATGCCGAGCAAGGTTGCTGGCCGTGGAATAGCGCCGCCCGCACTCGGGGCACGGGAAGCCCACCGTGGCGTCGCATTCCAGCCCGGGGGAACACGCTTCGGGGGCACACTCCGCCGTGCTCACTCGCTGCTCCGGGCTGCTCTCTGTCAACCACACCTAGAGTTAGGCTTCTTCCAGCGTGGCCTCACCCTACCCTGCCTGACCCGAAATAGCTCGGGAGGTGATTCACACTCTACCAAGTGGCTCCGGAGCTATAAATGAACCCTCGCTGCAACAGGTCCGCCTCGGAACACGTTCGGTCCCTCGCATTAATCTTCTTCTCTCCCTGTGTCTGTTTGTAACAGTTTCCTTACACCAGCATCCTAGCCTACGTAGATACCGTTTCTTTCTCTTCAGATCTAATATCTCAGGACGGTCCAGAGATGGTAAACACGGCGTCTTATCCAAGCATCATCCCCAATCATGATGAACTGGACCACTGAAGAACGGATCGCTAGCATTCAAACAGGAATCCTGTCTTCATCTCAGGTACCTTCTCTGCCAGCAGGTGTTGATTACACCACACTATTTATACCCCAGTCTCCCCCTTTCTTAAATTAGACCTAATATGGGAGGAGCAGCTTTCATCCCGCATGCCTGGGGCTAAGTTGGGAGCGCAATGGGGTTAGCACTTCCCACCGGGCGGATTCCTGGCCTGGATACAGTGGTCGCCGGCCTGGCATCTACCGGGCTGGCTGATATCTCCACTTCGCTCCCTCTACACCTATGAAATCCACACCATATATTCCTTCCTCTATCTATTTTTTATTTCCCAATATTTGGCAACTTTCTGCTGCAACAACCGAGGACTATGTGTTGATACATAGCATCCAACACTGCTACACCTATACAAAGATTGGGGAAATTCTCACATCATCAATAGCATATATGAAAAGAGGACCATTAATAAATGTAGATATGGTCGTTGGTCCAGGAGTGAAAACTTCACCATATCATCCCAGCTGCAGAGAACAGCCCGGGTGATCTGGTTGTAATACTCTATCAGATCTCTGGGACCTCCAGATCATCAAACCAACAGCTGCCCTACCTCATCAAATGTTCATATGGTATCCTGCATCACTTATTTACAAACTAGTAAAACAATATATTGTCACAAATATAACAATTTCTGTATAAATCCCTAGGGGAGATAAAATAATGAAGTTATGCATATTCAAGACGGTTTAAAATAATCGTAAATTATTTTTATAAGCACGATTTCTGCACATGTCCAACATTCCAGTAAGACAAGTGGCTACTTCACCAAGAACAGTGTTCCATGTTGAACTTACAGTACAATTCGTGCTTTCAATTTGCATGTTCGGGAACATTTTACCGACATTGAATCATGAAAGGAAAGAACATATATACCGTCAAAAAGGATGTGAATCTCTGTGCCATTTATGCAAACTGGCAGATACCAAAGTCACAACATCAGCATCGGCAAATTTAGACGCCAACCTGTAGACCTCGTCACTCCAGGGCGGTTTCACGAGATCCACAAGATATTCATGGCGCAATAACGCGCCATCTATATATAAGAAATTAAATTATTTAAATCACGAATGTTTCTTTTTCAGACAAAGCAAAACTTCTACTGTCCTTACTGCGATGAAAAAATATATTGGGAGGGCTTGGCTTATCAGTGGTGAACTCTCCCAGCGGTTTCACCAATTTAATCTACCAGACCGCTTCTTTAGAGCTTCAATACTGTATTGGATCATTCGGCTTATATATGTTACACTGAAGGGTGGAATCTTAGAAATGGTATTTAAACCATAGAAAACACAGAGAATTGACACAGAAAAAACGCGTATACTCAGAAATACAACAAAAATAAAAAGGAAGGGCGTAAATAAATAAAACGATTAGTTATTAAAAAATAGTACTTATCTTTTATTGCAGCGTTGATAAGGGACGAACACACAGGTATACGAATAGATCACCAGACACAGAGAACGACGTCTCCACACAACAACTCACTCCCCGAATTACCGTTTCAACCCTTTATAAACAAACATGGCCACATTGGTCCAATGAAGTGGGAGATCACTTAACAACATTCTTCCCGCATAACTGAGAAGCTTAAAACTCTTTATACCGCAAATGAAAACATTAGGACGCGAATGTTTCTTTTACATACAAAACAAACTTATACTGTCCTTACCACGATGAAAAAATATTGGGAGGGCTTGGCTCATCAATAGTCAGCCCTCCCAGCGGTTTCACCAATTTAATCTACCAAACAGCTTCTTAGAGTTGCAATACTGTATTGGACGATTCTGCTTATATATGTTACACTGAATGGTGGAATCTTAGAAATGGTATTTAAGTAAACTATGTGCATAAGCTTTTAGGACAGTAGAATTACATTTAAATATTTGTATCGAGCAATGCTTATATTTGTCAGATCTCGTCAGGATCATCCCCAGCGGCCGTTCAACCCGAACAGATGGAACTCCTGGCAAGATTTCAATAACATGTCATCGCCATCACAGATCTACAAACTTCTCGTCTAGTTAGTGTCATTGTACGGAGGCCGAGTTGTCGACGTAGATGTCCGCACCAAATGTTATCTACGCTATGAAGAGATAAAAGTTAACGGTAATGAAATATGTTGCTGGGAAGAGTCACAAACTGTAGATCCTCTTCTCTTCCTCTGTCTAGATATTGTGATACAAAGGCTACAAACACTACTTGTAGTACAAGACTCTACTTCCTGACTCAATGACCTGAACTCACAAACTGTAGATCACCTCCTCTTCTGTCCAGCTTTTGTGATACACAGGCTACAAATACTACTTAGGGTACAAGACTACAGCCCTGTCTCTACTTCTTGTCGGCCTGGAACTACCTGGTTCACTGCAGCTCTCTCCATGATCATAACTTACTTCTAGACTGTGGCTGTACAGCCCGGGTATTTGGTCATTTGCACTCCGGGAACTCGGGTTACCTCTAATTTCTCTCTCTCTCTCTCTTCCTAACAATGTAATCCGGCGATTTCTCCTTTTGTGTAAAGTCATCTCCATATTAATGGTTCCTGTGATACCAGTTCGGTGGTACAACTACTACAATTAAAGGATACAGAGAAGATTAGCATGGCCCCTGTGATACCAGTTCGGCGGTACAACTACTACAATAGGAAGGATACAGAGAAGATTAGCATGGCCCCTGTGATACCAGTTCGGCGGTACAACTACTACAATAGGAAGGATACAGAGAAGATTAGCATGACCCCTGTGATACCAGTTCGGTGGTACAACTACTACAATTAAAGGATACAGAGAAGATTAGCATGGCCCCTGTGATACCAGTTCGGCGGTACAACTACTACAATAGGAACGATACAGAGAAGATTAGCATGGCCCCTGTGATACCAGTTCGGCGGTACAACTACTACAATTAAAGGATACAGAGAAGATTAGCATGGCCCCTGTGATACCAGTTCGGCGGTACAACTACTACAATAGGAAGGATACACAGAGAAGATTAGCATGGCCCCTGTGATACCAGTTCGGCGGTACAACTACTACAATTAAAGGATACAGAGAAGATTAGCATGGCCCCTGTGATACCAGTTCGGTGGTACAACTACTACAATAGGAAGGATACACAGAGAAGATTAGCATGGCCCCTGTGATACCAGTTCGGCGGTACAACTACTACAATAGGAAGGATACAGAGAAGATTAGCATGACCCCTGTGATACCAGTTCGGTGGTACAACTACTACAATAAGAAGGATACAGAGAAGATTAGCATGACCCCTGTGTTACCAGTTCGGCGGTACAACTGCTACAATAGGAAGGATACAGAGAAGATTAGCATGGCCCCTGTGTTACCAGTTCTGCAGTACAACTACTACAATAGGAAGGATACAGAGAAGATTAGCATGGCCCCTGTGATACCAGTTCGGCGGTACAACTACTACAATAGGAAGGATACAGAGAAGATTAGCATGGCCTCTGTGATACCACGGTATAACTACTACAATAGGAAGGATACAGAGAAGATTAGCATGGCCCCTGTGATACCAGTTCGGCGGTACAACTACTACAATAGGAACGATACAGAGAAGATTAGCATGACCCCTGTGATACCGGTTCGGCGGTACAACTACTACAATAGGAACGATACAGAGAAGATTAGCATGACCCCTGTGATACCAGTTCGGCGGTACAACTACTACAATAGGAAGGATACAGAGAAGATTAGCATGGTCCCTGTGATACCAGTTCGGCGGTACAACTACTACAATAGGAAGGATACAGAAAAGATTAGCATGGTCCCTGTGATACCAGTTCGGCGGTACAACTATTACAATAGGAAGGATACAGAGAAGATTAGCATTGCCCCTGTGATACCAGTTCTCGGAGGTACAACTACAACAATAAGAACGATACAGAGAAGATCAGCATGACCCCTGTGATACAGGAATGCTACAACAAACGGCTGGATTCTACAGAGCTGGATGGACCCACGCAGGAAGCCGCGGCAGCTGGCGACCACAAACATCCAAATATTTACATCTTCACAAACAGGTGGCTCTCTGGTGGCAGCGACGTTCTAGTTCTTTCTTTGCCCTTCTATATAACATCCCAGTGTACCATCACTCCCCTGTGTATTCTTCCTACAGCCTCAGTGGTACCGACCACTGAGGATGGCATTCACAAAGAATTCCTATCTTTCATAAAATGGGCCAATATAGGCCAATTTCATGACTTGTACAGTACCCCACGTACCGCCCATACACCAATGAGAGCTACCGTCCCAAACCATGAACTACAGGTAACTCTCCGAAATTGCCAACGCTGTAGTTGTAGGAACGAGTGGCCAGAATTTCAAGACATAGTAATGGTATAATCTGTACTGATACAAGAGGACTAATATTTAGCAAAGTTTCATACATTAAATTCATTAGATTATATATATATGTCATACTTTTTAAATAATCTTTTTTTTTTTGCTTATCCCTACGTAGTACAGGCCATGATAATCATGGTGGGTAGGCGACTGCTTTTATTGTAAGTACACCACATGTCTACACATGTGAAAAGCAGTTCGACTTTGCACTTACAAATATGCCAGAGCCCCGTTTGGTTACTTGCACTCGCTGCTGGAGTTGGACTTTTGCAAGAGTCGGGGGCCATTGGAGCATTTTTTTATTATCAGAAAAAAGTGCCCAATGCGGGAATCGAACCCGGGTCGTAGCGGTCGAAAACCAAACGGTTTAGACCATCCTTTCCACCGACCCCTTAAATAATCTTAATTGTGTTAAGTATAATAATTGTATGCTCTATTATAGGTTTTTTTCTTATTTTGATTTAATTTCTTCAATTAAAAAATTAGTATATTCTTATATTAGAAACCTATTTCAAGCATGTTGTAATCTCCTCCATATATGTTTAGATATATGGATTTATATATCTTTTTTTCTCTCTTGTTTTTCTTTTTCGTTGAGCGCCAGTGACCTTAGCAGGACATCACGCATGGTTTTCGACCGCTACGACCCGGGATCGATTCCCGCATTGGGCACTTTTTTCTGATTAAAAAAATGCTCCAATGGCCCCCGATTCTTGCTAAAGTCCAACCCCACCAGCGAGTGTAAGTAACCAAACGGGGTTTTGGCACATTTGTAAGTGTAAAGTCGAACTGCTTTTCACATGTGTAGACATGTGGTGTACTTACAGTAAAAGCAGTCGCCAATTTCCACCCACCATGATTATCATGGCCACCACAGGTCTTATAAAGATTCACCACAGGAAGGAAGCATAGCTCCTATACTTCAAGCAGCACAGAACCCAACAACAACTTCCAGGTACGACGCATTGTAATAAAAATAGCCGCTAACTAGCCACCATGATTATCATGGCCAAGAGTACCAGGGATAAAGCAAGCACCAGTCGACCACCAGTACGGCACCCAAAGACCACCGTTTAGGGAAAGTCCCAGAAAGTACCCGGATGTTGACAGTACCAGCCGAGTGTGTCCATGGGGGAAGTGGAGCGGTGGGAGTCGCTGTACAAACACCAGGGGCGGCCACCCACCCCGTGTACCATACCCTTGTTTCTAATATATACATCTCTCTCCATATATTTTCTATGCAAATTCAGATAATACACTCATGGATAAAACTCAAGGAAGTTGTACCTTTCAGCATGTATATCGGGATTCAGACAATAACTCTGAAAGATATTACAATGACCTGTATTCAAGACACACCAGATAATCAAGTGTGAGCAAAATTGCCTGAAGAAAAAAAAAATAAACAGAAGAATGCTAACATAAAATAATTTCCAGGCCCTTAAGTCTTTTCCATGAGTGTATTTTAAAAATGTAACTCGTAGTAAAGATACTATTTTTATAATCCAGACAAATACAGGATTTCAAGCAAATAGTAGAAAATGAATGTTTTGAGTATTCTTTCAACTCTCTCAGCGGTTCCGCCATTTTTATTCTCCAGGCCGGCAGAATGTTATATTGAACTCTGTCTGCGGTATTGTATGCAAATTCCAGGTACCGTATTGTAGATTTATCTGTGAATATGGATTCCTAGGAGAGAATAAAATGGGAAGACATATTTAAGATTCTGCAAATTTTTGGTACCGTATGGTCGATGTGATAAGTGTGAAGACATTTAAAATATGCAAATTCCGTATAACGCATGGTAGAGTTATTTATAAATCTGTAAATATGTGTATTCCTAGGAGACAATAAATAGTAAGGCATATTGAAAAGTATGCAAATTCCGGGTGTAACGTATTACTATAAGTTATCAAGAGAAATCTGTGAACACGGATTCCTAGGAAAGAATAAATGGGTAAGCATATATTTGAGAGTATGCAAATTCCAGATAACGTATGGTCGGGATATCTGAAGAGAGAGAGAAATGTGTAAATACGAATTCCTAGGAGAGAAGAAGTATATAGGAATAGATAGATATTTACACAAGTGTCGAACACAAAAGGCGCTCGTGCGACCACCCGACATCTGTTGCAACCGGGTTGAGGACCTCGCGACACATTCAGCGACAAGAAGGTCAACGGAGGATCTGAAAGACGCCGTCCCAGAATATCCCGCGAGCCGACACAAAGAGCTCTGTCTTCTCCATTGTCCGCCCTGACCGTGGGGTCCCTATCTCCCTTAATGTCGCCCAGATATCCCGACAACGTCCTGGTTAATGTGATAATGGTGTATATTGGAGCCTTATAAGGATAACAATGGGATAATGGTGTCCCTAAGTGTCCTTAATTCCAATCTGATATCTCTGCAATATACTGATTATAAACATATGGTTATATCGCGGTTCTCTTTATATGGTCCTTAATGTCCACCATTATCTCCTTAGCTATCCCATTGTTATCCTTATAAGGACCCAATATACACCACTATCCCATTGTTATCCTTATAAGGCTCCAATATACACCATTATCACATTGTTATTCTTATAAGGCCCCAATATACACCATTATCACATTGTTATTCTTATAAGGCCCCAATATACACCATTACCCCATTGTTATCCTTATAAGGCCCCAATACACACCATTATCCCATTGTTATCCTTATAAGGCCCCAATACACACCATTATCCCATTGTTATCCTTATAAGGCCCCAATATACACCATTATCCCATTGTTATCCTTATAAGGCCCCAATACACACCATTATCCCATTGTTATCCTTATAAGGCCCAAATATACACCATTATCCCATTGTTATCCTTATAAGGCCCCAATATACACCATTATCCCATTGTTATCCTTATAAGGCTCTAATACACCATTATCCCATTGTTATCATTATAAGTCCCCAATATACACCATTATCCCATTGTTATCCTTATAAGGCCCCAATATACACCATTATCCCATTGTTATCCTTATAAGGCCCCCAATATACACCATTATCCCATTGTTATCCTTATAAGGCCCCAATATACACCATTATCCCATTGTTATCCTTATAAGGCCCCAATATACACCATTATCCCATTGTTATCCTTATAAGGCTCCAATATACACCATTATCCCTTTGTTATCCTTATAAGGCCCAAATATACACCATTATTCCATTGTTATCCTTATAAGGCCCCAATATACACCATTATCCCATTGTTATCCTTATAAGGCCCCATTATACACCATTATCCCATTGTTATCCTTATAAGGCCCAAATATACACCATTATACCCGTAGATATCCTTATAAAGCCCAAATATACACCATTATCCCATTGTTATCCTTATAAGGCTCCAATATACACCATTATCACATTGTTATTCTTATAAGGACCCAATATACACCATTGTCCCATTGTTATCCTTATAAGGCTCCAATATACACCATTATCACATTGTTATTCTTATAAGGCCCCAATATACACCATTATCTCTTTAGCTATCCCATTGTTATCCTTATAAGGCCCCAATATACACCATTACCCCGCTAGACCGCCATGTAATAAAAAGGAGTTAATGTCTTTCCTTGGACTTTTGAATTACTATGAAAGGTTTTTAAAAAACAAATCCACAGTGGTTGAACCGCTTCATAGACTGTTGGATAGTAATTCACCTTGGAAATGGAGAAGAGAACACCAAAGATCTTTTGATAAGGCTAAAGATTTGATTAGTTCTGAATCGGTGTTGGCTCTTTTTGATGATAATTTACCAATTTTGATCAACTGTGACGCATCAGAGTATGGCATTGGCGCCGTTTTGTCTCAAATACACCATGGAGTGGAAAGACCAGTTATGTTCGCCTCCCGGACTTTAAATAAAACTGAAAGAAGATATGCAGTAATTGATAAAGAGGCATTAGCGGTTATTTTTGGTGTATCAAAATTTTCACAGTATCTTCTAGGGAGAAAATTTAAAATATTAACGGATCATAAGCCCCTAGTTGGAATGTTTAACCCCAAAAAGCCGATACCTCAAGTGCTATCGCCGCGCATGTTGAGATGGTGTTTGACTTTGGCTGCGTATACTTATACTATAGAGTATAAACCGGGAAAAGTAAATTGTAATGCCGATGCATTAAGTAGACTGCCTTTAAATGAATGTCCAAGTGTAGTTCCGAACCCTTCAGAGGTGTTTTTTATAGAATCGGAACATGCTGCAATTAATTCTTCGGAAGTGGCAAAACTAACTGGTAAAGATCCAATCCTTTCTAAGGTTAAATTCTGGGCAATGAATGGGTGGCCTGAAAGGAAAGTCTATGATAAATTTAAAGATTTTGTCTCCAAATCTAATGAAATATCAGTTCATAAGGACTGTTTATTGTGGGGGAGCAGGGTGATTATACCTGAAAGATTAAGAAAAGATATTTTAAATCTTTTACATGATACTCATATTGGCATAGTGGGCACAAAAGCGCTAGCTCGAGGATTATGCTGGTGGCCCAAGATGGATGGAGATATTGAACGGATGATATCCAGTTGTGCTGTTTGTTTGTCGTGTAGTCACGATCCGCCAAAAACTTACGTATATCCTTGGATTTGGCCATCAAGACCTTGGTCGAGACTACATATTGATCATGCGGGTCCCTTTCAAGGAAAACTTTTTCTGGTTGTAATAGATGCCTATTCTAAGTGGATTGAGGCTAAAATCGTGTCTACAACATCTACTGAAACTACCATCAATAGCCTAAAGGAAATATTCGCGACCCATGGGTTGCCGGATGTGATAGTTTCAGATAATGGTACGTCCTTCACATCGGAACTTTTCAGGACTTTCTTAAAAAGAAATGGCGTGAAGCACATTTTGTGTGCGCCTTATCATGCAGCGTCAAATGGGCAGGTGGAGAGAGCTATTCAAACGCTTAAAAATCTGTTAAGAAAGAACAGCTCGGGAAATTGGACGACTAGGTTATCTAGATCTTTGTTATCGATGAGAATAGCTATAAACAGCACGACGCAAAAATCCCCAGCCCAGTTGTTGATGAACAGAAACCTGAAGAGTCTCTTAAATAAATTTCATCCTGAAAGTGTGTCGGAGGGAAGGATGCGACAGGAAAACAAGTTTATAAGAAATTGGAAACCCCATAGAGTAGTAAATGAAGGACAGGCAGTTATAGCACGAGGGTACCATGGCCCCAGATGGCTACCAGGTGTAGTGAAAGAAAAAACGGGTCCTGTTTCTATCAAGGTAGAGACAGATGACGGAGATATTTTAAACCGGCATTTAGATCAGGTCAGAGGTTGTGGAGAAAGTGAAGCAACTCCGTCTACATCGTCAACTCCACAAGAGTCAACTAATATTGAAGACCCCCAAGCTGATCAGGAAATGGATCCTGCTGGTGAAGCATCGGGTCCTACTTTGAGAAGGTCCTCAAGATTAAGAAGGCCTTCGAAGTTTTTTGAAATGTAAATTTTTGTTGTGGGGAGAAGTTGTTATGTATTCATAGATTATTTATCATCATCATTTGCTTGTATAAATACTTTGTTTTAATTAAAATGTATGTATGCAAAAATGACTAGCGTTGCGTCGTAAATCTTTTAAACTATATACATAATATTATCCTTATAAGGCCCCAATACACACCATTATCCCATTGTTATCCTTATAAGGCCCCAATATACACCATTATCTCCTTAGCTATCCCATTGTTATCCTTATAAGGCCCCAATATACACCATTATCTCCTTAGCTATCCCATTGTTATCCTTATAAGGCCCCAATATACACCATTATCCCATTGTTATTCTTATAAGGCCCAATATACGCCATTATCCCATTGTTATCCTTATAAGGCCCAAATATACGCCATTATCCCATTGTTATCCTTATAAAGCCCAAATATACACCATTATCCCATTGTTATCATTATAAGTCCCCAATATGCACCATTATCCCATTGTTATCCTTATAAGGCCCAAATATACACCATTATCCCATTGTTATCCTTATAAGGCCCCAATATACACCATTATCCCATTGTTATCCTTATAAGGCTCCAATATACACCATTATCCCATTGTTATCATTATAAGTCCCCAATATACACCATTATCCCATTGTTATCCTTATAAGGCCCCAATATACACCATTATCCCATTGTTATCCTTATAAGGCCCCAATATACACCATTATCCCATTGTTATCCTTATAAGGCTCCAATATACACCATTATCCCATTGTTATCCTTATAAGGCCCCAATATACGCCATTATCTCCTAGCTATCCCATTGTTATCCTTATAAGGCCCCCAATATACACTATTATCCCATTGTTATTCTTATAAGGCCCCAATATACACCATTATCCCATTTTTATCCTTATAAGGCTCCAATATACACCATTATCCCATTGTTATCCTTATAAGCCCCAAATATACACCAATATCCCCGTAGTTATCCTTATAAGGCCCAAATATACACCATTATCCCATTGTTATCCTTATAAGGCCCAAATATACACCATTATCCCATTGTTATCCTTATAAGGCCCAAATATACACCATTATCCCATTGTTATCCTTATAAGGCCCCAATATACACCATTATTTCTTTAGCTATCCCATTGTTATCCTTATAAGGCCCCAATACACACCATTATCCCATTGTTATCCTTATAAGGCCCCAATATACACCATTATCCCATTGTTATCCTTATAAGGCCCAAATATACACCATTATTCCATTGTTATCCTTATAAGGCCCCAATATACACCATTATCCCATTGTTATCCTTATAAGGCCCAATATACACCTTTATCCCATTGTTATCCTTATAAGGCCCCAATATACACCATTATTCCATTGTTATCCTTATAAGGCCCAAATATACACCATTATCCTCGTAGTTATCCTTATAAGGCCCAAATATACACCATTATCCCATTGTTATCCTTATAAGGCTCCTATATACACCATTATCCCCGTAGCTATCCTTATAAGGCCCCAATATACACCATTATCCCATTGTTATCCTTATAAGGCCCCAATATACACCATTATCTCCTTAGCTATCCCATTGTTATCCTTATAAGGCCCCAAATATACACCATTATGCCATTGTTATCCTTATAAGGCCCAGATATACACCATTTTCCCCGTAGTTATCCTTATAAGGCCCAAATATACACCATTATCCTGTGATTATCCCATTGTTATCCTAAATGGTCCCTAATGCCCACCGTAGTCCCTATGTACAGACAGGAGAGCAGTAAACAGGGGTATAACTATGTGGTCCACCAGCAGTAGATAGGGTAACCGAGAAGTAAACCAATCTATAGAGAGGTGGTGAACCCGATGTAAGAAGGTTTATAGACCTACAGTAAATCAATAATTTAGTTAGTATCTAACGGCGTTTCATTATTGTTCAGATTGTACTCCTGTAGGAAGGCGGTAAATTCCCGAAAAGGCCCTTGAGATTGTAATAAAATTGAGGAAAAACTCACCTGCTGAAAGTTGTTGCATTATTTAATTTGAAAGAGAATAAAAGTGTAAACAGGCAGAGAATCGGGAGTAAACAATACTGTAAACAGGTGGAGAACCGAGAGTAAACAAGAGTGTAGACAGGAGGAGAACCTAGGGTAAACAAGAATGTAGTGAGGCGGAGAACCGTAGGTAAACAAAAGTGTAGACAGGTGGTGAACCGTAGGTAAACAAGAGTGTAGACAGGTGGAGAACGGGAGTAAACAATAGTGTAGACAGGTGGAGAACCGGGAGTAAACAAGAAGGTAGACAGGCGGAGAATCGGGAGTAAACAATACTGTAAACAGGTGGAGAACCGGGAGTAAACAAGAGTGTAGACAGGAGGAGAACCGGGAGTAAACAAGAATGTAGTGAGGCGGAGAACCGTAGGTAAACAAGAGTGTAGCCAGGTGGAGAACCGGGAGTAAACAAGAGTGTAGACAGGTGGAGAACCGTAGGTAAACAAGAGTGTAGACAGGTGGAGAACCGTAGGTAAACAAGAGTGTAGCCAGGTGGAGAACCGGGAGTAAACAAGAGTGTAGACAGGTGGAGAACCGTAGGTAAACAAGAGTGTAGACAGGTGGAGAACCGTAGGTAAACAAGAGTGTAGACAGGTGGAGAACCGTAGGTAAACAAGAGTGTAGACAGGTGGAGAACCGTAGGTAAACACGAGTGTAGACAGGTGGAGAACCGGGAGTAAACAAGAGTGTAGACAGGTGGAGAACCGGGAGTAAACAAGAGTGTAGACAGGTGGAGAACCGGGAGTAAACAAGAGTGTAGACAGGCGGAGAACCGGGAGTAAACAATAGTGTAGACAGGTGGAGAACCGGGAGTAATCAAGTGTGTAGACAGGCGGAGAACCAGAAGTAAACAAGAGTGTAGACAGGAGGAGAACTGCGAGTAAACAAGAGTGTAGACAGGTGGAAAATCGAAAGTAAACAAGAGTGTAGACAGGTGGAAAACCGAGAGTAAACAAGAGTGTAGACAGGCGGAGAACCAGAAGTAAACAAGTGTGTAGACAGGCGGAGAACCAGAAGTAAACAAAAGTGTAGACCGAAGGAAAAGCAGAAGTGAAGAAGAGTGTAGACAGGTGCAGAACCGAAAGTAAACAAGAGTGTAGAGAGTCGGAGAACCAGAAGTAAACAAGAGTGTAGACAGTCGGAGAACTGCGAGTAAACAAGAGTGTAGACAGGTGGAAAATCGAAAGTAAACAAGAGTGTAGACAGGAGGATAATTATGAGTAAACAAGAGTGTAGAGAGTCGGAGAACCAGAGGTAAACAAGAGTGTAGACAGGTGGAGAAACAGGAGTAAACAAGAGTGTAGACAGGCGGAGAACCGAAAGTAAACAAGAGTGTAGACAGTCGGAGAACCGAGAGTAAACAAGAGTGTAGAGAGGGGGAGAACCAGAAGTAAACAAGAGTGTTAACAAGTTGAGAACCGAGAGTAAACAATAGTGTAGACAGGTTGAAAACCGAGAGTAAACAAGAGTGTAGTTAGGTGGAAACCCAGGAGTAAACCAGAGTGTAGACAGGTGGAAAACCGAAGGTAAACAAGAATGTAGACAGGTGGAAAACCGAAGGTAAACAAGAATGTAGACAGGTGGAAAACCGAAGGTAAACAAGAGTGTAGACAGGTGTAAAACCGAAAGTAAACAAGAATGTAGACAGGTGGAAAACCAGGAGTAAACAAGAATGTAGACAGGTGGAAAACCGAAAGTAAACAAGAGTGTAGACAGGTTGAAAACCGAAAGTAAACAAGAATGTAGACAGGTGGAAAACCAGGAGTAAACAAGAGTGTAGACAGGTGGAAAACCGAAAGTAAACTAGAGTGTAGACAGGTGGAAAACCAGGAGTAAACAAGAGTGTAGACAGGCGCAGAACCGAGGGTAAACAAGAATGTAGACAGGTGGAAAACCAGGAGTAAACAAGAATGTAGACAGGTGGAAAACCAGGAGTAAACAAGAGTGTAGACAGGCGGAGAACCGAGGGTAAATAAGAATGTAGACAGGTGGAAAACCGAAAGTAAACAAGAATGTAGAAAGGTGGAGAACCAGGAGTAAACAAGAGTGTAGACAGGCGGAGAACCAGAAGTAAACAAGTGTGTAGACTGGCGGAGAACCAGAAGTAAACAAGTGTGTAGACAGGCGGAGAACCAGGAGTAAACAAGAGTGTAGACAGGCGGAGAACCGAAAGTAAACCAGAGTGTAGACAGGCGGAGAACCAGAAGTAAACAAGTGTGTAGACTGGCGGAGAACCAGAAGTAAACAAGTGTGTAGACAGGCGGATAACCAGGAGTAAACAAAAGTGTAAACAGGTGGAAAACCAAGAGTAAACAAGAGTGTAGACAGGTGGAAAACCGAGAGTAAACCAGAGTGTAGACAGGTGGAAAACCGAAAGTAAATAAGAGTGTAGACAGGTGGAAAACCAAGAGTAAACAAGAGTGCAGACAGGTGGAAAACCAGGAGTAAACAAGAGTGTAAACAGGTGGAAAACCGAAAGTAAACAAGAGTGTAGACAGGTGGAAAACCGAGAGTAAACAAGAGTGTTGACAGGCGGAGAACCGGGAGTAAGCAAGAGTGTAGACAGGCGGAGAACCAGAAGTAAACAAGTGTGTAGACAGGCGGAGAACCAGGAGTAAACAAGAGTGTAGACAGGCGGAGAACTGAGGGTAAACAAGAGTGTAGACAGGTGGAAAACCAAGAGTAAACAAGAGTGTAGACAGGTGGAAAACCGAAAGTAAACAAGAATGTAGAAATGTGGAGAACCAGGAGTAAACAAGAGTGTAGACAGGCGGAGAACCAGAGGTAAACAAGTGTGTAGACTGGCGGAGAACCAGAAGTAAACAAGTGTGTAGACAGGCGGAGAACCAGGAGTAAACAAGAGTGTAGACAGGCGGAGAACTGAGGGTAAACAAGAGTGTAGACAGGTGGAAAACCGAGAGTAAACAAGAGGGTAGACAGGTGGAAAACCAAGAGTAAACAAGAGTGTAGACAGGTGGAAAACCAGGAGTAAACAAGAGTGTAAACAGGTGGAAACCAAGAGTAAACAAGAGTGTAGACAGGTGCAAAACCAAGAGTAAACCAGAGTGTAGACAGGTGGAAAACCGAAAGTAAACAAGAGTGTAGACAGGTGGAAAACCAAGAGTAAACAAGAGTGTAGACAGGTGGAAAACCGAAAGTAAACAAGAGTGTAGACAGGTGGAAAACCGAGAGTAAACAAGAGTGTAGACAGGCGGAGAACCGGGAGGTAAACAAGAGTGTAGACAGGAGGAGAACCGGGAGTAAACAAGAATGTAGTGAGGCGGAGAACCGTAGGTAAACAAGAGTGTAGCCAGGTGGAGAACCGGGAGTAAACAAGAGTGTAGACAGGTGGAGAACCGTAGGTAAACAAGAGTGTAGACAGGTGGAGAACCGTAGGTAAACAAGAGTGTAGCCAGGTGGAGAACCGGGAGTAAACAAGAGTGTAGACAGGTGGAGAACCGTAGGTAAACAAGAGTGTAGACAGGTGGAGAACCGTAGGTAAACAAGAGTGTAGACAGGTGGAGACCGTAGGTAAACAAGAGTGTAGACAGGTGGAGAACCGTAGGTAAACACGAGTGTAGACAGGTGGAGAACCGGGAGTAAACAAGAGTGTAGACAGGTGGAGAACCGGGAGTAAACAAGAGTGTAGACAGGTGGAGAACCGGGAGTAAACAAGAGTGTAGACAGGCGGAGAACCGGGAGTAAACAATAGTGTAGACAGGTGGAGAACCGGGAGTAATCAAGTGTGTAGACAGGCGGAGAACCAGAAGTAAACAAGAGTGTAGACAGGAGGAGAACTGCGAGTAAACAAGAGTGTAGACAGATGGAAAATCGAAAGTAAACAAGAGTGTAGACAGGTGAAAAACCGAGAGTAAACAAGAGTGTAGACAGGCGGAGAACCAGAAGTAAACAAGTGTGTAGACAGGCAGAGAACCAGAAGTAAACAAAAGTGTAGACCGAAGGAAAAGCAGAAGTGAAGAAGAGTGTAGACAGGTGCAGAACCGAAAGTAAACAAGAGTGTAGAGAGTCGGAGAACCAGAAGTAAACAAGAGTGTAGACAGTCGGAGAACTGCGAGTAAACAAGAGTGTAGACAGGTGGAAAATCGAAAGTAAACAAGAGTGTAGACAGGAGGATAATTATGAGTAAACAAGAGTGTAGAGAGTCGGAGAACCAGAGGTAAACAAGAGTGTAGACAGGTGGAGAAACAGGAGTAAACAAGAGTGTAGACAGGCGGAGAACCGAAAGTAAACAAGAGTGTAGACAGTCGGAGAACCGAGAGAGTAAACAAGAGTGTAGAGAGGGGGAGAACCAGAAGTAAACAAGAGTGTTAACAAGTTGAGAACCGAGAGTAAACAATAGTGTAGACAGGTTGAAAACCGAGAGTAAACAAGAGTGTAGTTAGGTGGAAACCCAGGAGTAAACCAGAGTGTAGACAGGTGGAAAACCGAAGGTAAACAAGAATGTAGACAGGTGGAAAACCGAAGGTAAACAAGAATGTAGACAGGTGGAAAACCGAAGGTAAACAAGAGTGTAGACAGGTGTAAAACCGAAAGTAAACAAGAATGTAGACAGGTGGAAAACCAGGAGTAAACAAGAATGTAGACAGGTGGAAAACCGAAAGTAAACAAGAGTGTAGACAGGTTGAAAACCGAAAGTAAACAAGAATGTAGACAGGTGGAAAACCAGGAGTAAACAAGAGTGTAGACAGGTGGAAAACCGAAAGTAAACTAGAGTGTAGACAGGTGGAAAACCAGGAGTAAACAAGAGTGTAGACAGGCGGAGAACCGAGGGTAAACAAGAATGTAGACAGGTGGAAAACCAGGAGTAAACAAGAATGTAGACAGGTGGAAAACCAGGAGTAAACAAGAGTGTAGACAGGCGGAGAACCGAGGGTAAATAAGAATGTAGACAGGTGGAAAACCGAAAGTAAACAAGAATGTAGAAAGGTGGAGAACCAGGAGTAAACAAGAGTGTAGACAGGCGGAGAACCAGAAGTAAACAAGTGTGTAGACTGGCGGAGAACCAGAAGTAAACAAGTGTGTAGACAGGCGGAGAACCAGGAGTAAACAAGAGTGTAGACAGGCGGAGAACCGAAAGTAAACCAGAGTGTAGACAGGCGGAGAACCAGAAGTAAACAAGTGTGTAGACTGGCGGAGAACCAGAAGTAAACAAGTGTGTAGACAGGCGGATAACCAGGAGTAAACAAAAGTGTAAACAGGTGGAAAACCAAGAGTAAACAAGAGTGTAGACAGGTGGAAAACCGAGAGTAAACCAGAGTGTAGACAGGTGGAAAACCGAAAGTAAACAAGAGTGTAGACAGGTGGAAAACCGAGAGTAAACAAGAGTGTTGACAGGCGGAGAACCGGGAGTAAGCAAGAGTGTAGACAGGCGGAGAACCAGAAGTAAACAAGTGTGTAGACAGGCGGAGAACCAGGAGTAAACAAGAGTGTAGACAGGCGGAGAACTGAGGGTAAACAAGAGTGTAGACAGGTGGAAAACCAAGAGTAAACAAGAGTGTAGACAGGTGGAAAACCGAAAGTAAACAAGAATGCAGAAATGTGGAGAACCAGGAGTAAACAAGAGTGTAGACAGGCGGAGAACCAGAGGTAAACAAGTGTGTAGACTGGCGGAGAACCAGAAGTAAACAAGTGTGTAGACAGGCGGAGAACCAGGAGTAAACAAGAGTGTAGACAGGCGGAGAACTGAGGGTAAACAAGAGTGTAGACAGGTGGAAAACCGAGAGTAAACAAGAGTGTAGACAGGTGGAAAACCAAGAGTAAACAAGAGTGTAGACAGGTGGAAAACCAGGAGTAAACAAGAGTGTAAACAGGTGGAAACCAAGAGTAAACAAGAGTGTAGACAGGTGCAAAACCAAGAGTAAACCAGAGTGTAGACAGGTGGAAAACCGAAAGTAAACAAGAGTGTAGACAGGTGGAAAACCAAGAGTAAACAAGAGTGTAGACAGGTGGAAAACCGAAAGTAAACAAGAGTGTAGACAGGTGGAAAACCGAGAGTAAACAAGAGTGTAGACAGGCGGAGAACCGGGAGTAAACAAGAGTGTAGACAGGCGGAGAACCAGGAGTAAACAAGAGTGTAGACAGGCGGAGAACTGAGGGTAAACAAGAGTGTAGACAGGTGGAAAACCAAGAGTAAACAAGAGTGTAGACAGGTGGAAAACCGAAAGTAAACAAGAGTGTAGACAGGTGGAAAACCGAGAGTAAACAAGAGTATAGACAGGTGGAAAACCGAGAGTAAACAAGAGTGTAGACCGGCGGAGAACCGGGAGTAAACAACAGTGCAAACAGGTGGAAAACCAAGGGTAAACAAGAGTGTAGACAGGTGGAAAACCAAGAGTAAACAAGAGTGTAGACAGGTGGAAAACCGAAAGTAAACAAGAATGTAGACAGGAGGAGAACCGTAGGTAGACAAGAATGTAGACAGGTGGAAAACCAGGAGTAAACAAGAGTGTAGACAGGTTATGAACAAGGTGTAATTAAATACCTAATGAAATACCAGTGAAACAAAGACAGTACACAACAAGACAAAGGATGAATTAACGGCGAATACATACAGATTCTGTAACAAATGTTAAACCATTTTAAAATATATTTTATCTTCAATACAACTTTGTCATTCCGAGAAAAACAAACTTCTATTTTTAACTACGTAATCTTTAGAAGTAAACCGTGAGGAAAACTGTCACTGCAAGCATTACTGAACTGACAAATATAAACTTAGAATAAACACAAGTCAGGGAGAAGACCTTCTTTTATAAAAGGACGGTTATACAAGCTTTCAGGCAAAACGCCCTTTACTTGTACAATATGATACTAGAGGCAATGGTGTATAATATATATATATGCGGTATGGTAGATTAAACTGGCGAAACCGCTGGGAGGGTTCACCACTGATGAGCCAGGCCCTCCCTTTAATTTTTCCATTGCAGTAAGGGCAATAGAAATTGTTTTATTTTAAAAAGAATCTTACGCGTCTAAAATAGTTTCGTAATTTGATAATATATATATATATATACCCTTTCATGAAATTCTTTGCTTATCCCTAGTAGACATGGTACAGGCCATGATAATCATGGTACGTAGTTATAGCGACTGCTTTTACTGTAAGTGTTCCACATGTCTACACATGTGAAAAGCAGTTCGACTTTGCACTTACAAATGTGCCAGAGCCCCGTTTGGTTATTTGCACTCGCTTCTGGGTTTGTTGGACTTTGGCTAGAATCGAGGGACATTGGAGCATTTTTTTTTAATCAGAAAAAAGTGCCCAATGCGGGAATCGAACCCGGGTCGTAGCTGTAGAAAACCAACGGTTTAGACCATCCTTCCACCGACCCCCCTTTCATGTAAATGTTTTACATCCATAAAGCTTGTACAATCGTCCTTTTATATGAAGGAGCTCTTCTCCCTGACTTGTCTTTCTACTTCTCTAGCGAAATAGGGAGGTTGTCTTCAATCCAAAAGTCTCCATTCACATATGTCACCGCAATACCTTATCTTAATCCCTCTTACACCAGACAGATATCAGAATACATTCTCTCTATGTTAAACACATTAACCCTCTTCTTAATTCCCTTTTCTTAATTTATGCACCTTATCCCAGTACAATATCACATTTGTACTATTTTTTTCACATTGTGTTGCGGTCTCACACAATTCTGGCCTTAACTACCCGTTTCATGATTTTTCAGGATACCTTGAATGACCAGTTTTTTGGTCGTTGAGGTACAGCTTGCACCACGCTGATGAGGGCCAACAGCCCGAAACGCGTCCGTGGTTAGCTTTTCTTGATTAATCAAGAATGGGTATTTGTCCAATTCTGGAATAATAAAAAATCAACGAGAATAGTTGATATTTATTCCGATAGATGGCACAAGCCATCAGCAACTTTCAGTTACACGATAAGGAGATGCCTTTTTTTTTTTAATTAACCCTCTATATTATGATACATTAGCGCGCCATCTGTTATCAAAATTCGAAACTATTATAGACATGTATGATTGTTTTTTAAAAATAAAACAATTTCTACTGTCCTTACTGCAATAGAAAAAATTAATGGGAGGGCCTGGCTCATCAATGGTGAACCCTCCCAGCGGTATGGTATGGTAGATTAAACTGGCGAAACCGCTGGGAGGGTTCAAGATTGATGAGCCAGGCCCTCCCATTAATTTTCCATTACAGTAAGGACAGTAGAAATTGTTTAATTTTAAAAAGAATCTTACGCGTCTATAATAGATTCGAATTTTCATAACAGATGGCGCGCTAATGTATCACAAACATTAAAAAGGCAAATTGTTTATTTTGAACATAGAACAATATCCTTACTTTTATCTCAGTGTGGTGGACAGTAGAAGTTGGTTTTATGTTCAAAAGAAACATTTGTGTCTTAATGTTTGTATTTTATATATATAGATGGGGCGTTATTGCCTTATACAAAGACATTATACATACAAGTATCAGAGTCATCAATTCTGTCATCGTTTGCTTTTGTGAATGGAATAAATACCCAAATATAGCCATTTCTTATAAGCATCGGTGGTTCAGTGGTAGAATGCTCGCCTGCCACGCGGGCGGCCCGGGTTCGATTCCCGGCCGATGCATTTTTTTTTTTTTTACAATTTTTAAAACTCATTTATATTATTATTTTATATATAAAAGTCAATGTCTGTTGTCTGTTTCGCGATAAACTTAAAAACTACTGAACCAATTGGTACCAAATTTTGCATGTCGCTTTTTATGAACCCGTATTGCTATTCTATGGCACTTCTACCATTTATTCTACCATATGATGTTATTTCAGTATGAAGGAAATTGCATTCGGGGGTATTCTCGGGCGAAGCCGGGTCATTCGTCTAGTTATACATAACGGCGAATAATATTATTACAGCGAATAATATTTCTATGAAAAATAGACACTTCGGCCAATTAGAGTTTTTTTATTTTTCTTATAAAAACTGGCCGAAACGTTGAAAAAATAAAAAAAACTCTAGCTGGCCGAAGTGTCTATTTTTCATAGAAATATGAATGCTGGCCAGGCAACCTCTATCTTTGTGAATAATATCATTACGGCGAATACACAATAATAGTAATAAAAGTCGGTGGACGAGTAGGTAACACCCTCGATTCCCGACAGTCATGAACCGGGATTGAATCTCACGTTAACATTTTGTTTAATACACAAAAAATCCTAAATAATTGCAATTAGATATTCAATGAATGAAAGGAAGACAAAATTGCAACGAGTTTCTTTATTCTGAATGCTGGCGAGCTTTCAGGCGTTAGCCTATCTTCAGGCCGATTTCGCAAAAAAATATATATACAAATAACACAAAATCTAAACTATATATAAGGTGTAGAACTAATCCTACCGGAAGTAAATTAAACAAATTGTAATAAAATATATTGTATACAACGATACATGCAAATATGCCGAAAACTTTAAATCTCTATCTCTATCTCTATATCTCTATATCTCTATCTCTATATATATATAAAAGTCAATTCCTGTCTGTCTGTCTGTCTGTTTCGCGATAAACTCAAAAACTACTGAACCAATTGGTTCCAAATTTTGCATGTCGCTTTTTATAAACCTGAGGAAAATTTTTGGCTACATTTTGCTTATTATTTTTGGCTATTTCTTTTTTTAATTTGAAGAACTATTTTTTTACGCGGACTAATCCGGAATGGAATGAATACCTAAATATGGCCATTTTTTTTAAAGCATCGGTGGATTAGTGGTAGAATGCTCGCCTGCCACGCGGGCGGCCCGGGTTCGATTCCCGGTCGATGCATTTTTTTTTTTTTTACAATTTTTAAAACTAATTTATAAAAATCTATATTAATAAAATGGAAATTTCATAAGTGGTGTTCGCTAAAAACTTTCGTTACAATGCATCAATTTCGACCAAATTTTCAACATTTATGTAAAACGAGATGGAGCAGGTTTTGCTTAACATCAAAATATTTTTCCTAACATTAACATGCGTAACTTCGCTGTTATCGATTAAATACAAAAAAAAAATCAACAGAGTTAATTTTATTTATATAAAATACAAAATTAAATTTCAACAGAGTTAATTTTTTTACATACACACACACTAGCTAATAATCTCAATCTAAAAAAAATATTCAAAACAAGTAAATTTTAAGATAACACCATATGTAAAACAGTCGGCCAAGAAAACAACTTCCCTCGAGTAAAACCCGGGCGGAGCCGGGTACACCCGCTAGTTAAAAATAAATTCTAAAACTATGAAATTTGAGATACGCTAAAATTGCATAAAAAGGACTAAAATAAGTCTTGGCAATTACAATAAGGCAAAAATAAACAAACCGACTATGTATCTATACAACTAACATAATTCTATTCCAACTCTCCGGGTGAGAAACCATGAATTTAGCTATGGAATATATGAAGGTACTGCTGCGGTATATCGATCCTTCTATTAATGCTCTTTTTATCGTTCGAAATCAAGGATTCAAGAATAAGTCTATTATATATATTTAGAGAATATATTCCAGAAGTAACACTTAACATCTTGTAGGTTAAAATGATGGCCAGTAGAATCCTCATGTTTATTATTTTTTTTTTTGCTTATCCCTAGTACACGTGGTACAGACCATGATAATCATGGTGGGTAGTTAGCGACTGCTTTTTTACTGTAAGCGCACCACATGTCTACACATGTGAAAGCAGTTCGACTTTGCACTTACAAATGTGCCAGAGCCCCGTTTGGTTACTTGCACTCGCTGGTGGGGTTGGACTTTTGCAAGAATCGGGGGGCCATTGGAGCATTTTTTTTTTTTTAACATAAAAAGTGTCCAATGCGGGAATCGAACCCGGGTCGTAGTGGTCGAAACCAAACGGTTTAACCAGCCTTCCACCGACCCCCCCCCTCATGTTGATAAATAAGAGATCTGCTATCTTGGTTCCTTACGTTCCTGATATGTTCTTTAACTCTGGTGCCGACTGTTCGGCCGGTTTCCCCCACGTAAGAAGCGGTACATTGTTGGCAAGATAATGAATAAACTGCATTTTGTTGGTCACTCGGTTCTGTCTTAACCTGGGATTTCGTAATCGGATGTCTGACTATTTGGCCAATGGATCGAGAGCCTACAAAAATAGGCCTAATCCCAAATTTCTTCAATACCTCTGCTAGCCTTTGATTAGTAGGGGGATACTGCAAATAGCAATTAGATCGATATACCTGCCGGTTTCGGGGAAGGAACCCTTTATAAGTGTGTTTCATCACAAATGAGGCTGGGAATCCATATCTCTGGAGGTTTCGGATGATGTGAATAACCTTCACATAATATTTATTGTTTCATTTATCATAAACTAGGTTGCTCTTGTTGAGCGGTACCTATTAATGTGATTTTGAACCAGGTACACAATAATACATAATACAAAGACATTATACATTACGGCGAATAATATTGGTATTTCAATTTTTTTGTAGTTTTCCGAACTTTTGGGACCACCTTGTAATACAATGTTTTCCTGTATTTCCACCACAAGTAATGTTGTTATTTCAGGACCCATCACTTACAACCACTTGCGGTTTACATAAACACCCACCAACAAAAACACCGAACGTCTATTTAAAAAGAGAAACCCATAAACTTTTGGCAACAGCTATTTTTTTCTGGTCGCCCCTGAGTTTTTTTCTGCCATTGGATTTAGCGTTCTGGCCTTGACATTTGTGGACCGGGTGGACAGTGTTTTGAAGAAAGCGTTTAACCAATAGAAGGGATTTGACAATTATCCCGCATGTGTTTCTTTTGAACGAAAAATCGAAATTTATTTAAAGGAGAAATAACGATTATTTCTAACCTTAGGGATGAAGTATGAAAGGATGAATTGTGAAGTGTAATGATAAACGGAAAAATAAAAGTATCCAGGGATGGGAATCGAACCCACAGTGTTCCGCTTACCGGGAAGATGCCATGTCCACTAGGCTTATTTTTCCGCTCATCATTACTTTTCACAATTCATCCTTTCATACTTCATCCCTAAGGTTAGAAATAATCGTTATTTCTCCTTAAAATAAATTTCGATTTTTCGTTCAAAAGAAACACATGCGAGATAAATTTTCAAATGTCGTTCTACAATCATAGGCCGCATTATATTGTATAAAAATAGAAGAGATGGAATTCAATAATTGTTTTATTCTGAAACTTTGGAGCTTTCGATAATATCTCTTTGTTCTACGGTTACACTGGGGCAGTACTAACACTTCTCTTCTGTCTTCCCAACAGTGCCAAAAATAGAACATATTTTACAGTAGTGTCAGCGTCGTTAGTAAGTTTATCAATAGCTTGTTGATTCTTTTGATCCTGTAACTGTCGGTTTTATATAAATATTGTGGGAAATCTTGAATTAATACACGCATGGAAGTTGTACCTTTCATCAGGGGATTGAGATAATAACTCTGAAAGACATTGTAACAAAGTTTTTATCAATTTTATTAACAGAGTGGTCTTTTCTTATGTTTATATTTTGCTACTCTGTAAACTTCCTTCTTTCGCTTAACTTTTGTTTATCATTCATAGTTTGTTCTTGTCTGAAATAAATTGCTGTGTCATCCTGAAGTTTGTCTTTGCCTTAATTTTCCACGTGGCAATATTACCATAGTTAATAATTACCATGTGTGTTAATTCATTATATACATAAAATTTAATTTTAAATGTTATAACACCTTGATAAAGGTTGGCGTTCAGCCAACTGAAATATTGGTAAAATAAATGATATTTTGATCCAATATATGACTTTTTAATTAAAGATTTATTTATGGATTACTCTACTTTCAAAACGATTTCAATACATAAAAGTATATTTTATTATTTCTATGTTGTGCAATATTTGAAATCCCCTTATTTATATTTTAGCGAAAAATTTATTATTTTATTAACAGAGTATCATTTTTTTATTATATTTTACTACTTTGTAAACTTCCCTTATCTTTGTTTATCATTCATAGTTTGTTCTTGCCTTAAATAAATTGCTGTGTCATCCTGAAGTTTGTCTTCCCTAATTGTCTACGTGGCAATTATCAAAACCTTTGGTAAAAAAAAATATTCTTTATAATAAATAACACCATCAAAATCAATATATATTTTTCAAATAAAATTTTAAAAAAACTTCTGCTGTCCTTAATGCGATAATAAATATTGAGAGGGCTTGGCTCATCAGTGGTGAACCCTCCCAGCGGTTTTGTCAAATTCAATCTACCAGGCTGCTGAGAAGATTGACTCCTGATGACCTAAGCCCTCCTAATATATTTCTATCGCAGTAGGTAAAAGTTTGCTTTATTTAATAAAAAAAAAAGAAAAAAACTTGCACTTAATAGCTTTATTTCCGACGTATAGATTGCGTGGTATAAATAATTCTTCTCTCTACTAATGTCCCGTGTCCTGACGAGAACCTTCGTTCTTCATTCCGCCGCAGAATCAGTGAATGATTTACATAGCACTCTAACATAGAGGGTATCACATATATACACTCATGGACAAAACTTAAGAAAGTGGAACGTTTTTTTATGTCACCGGTCGTCTATTTTTTTTAAGGAGACAGAATGAATTTTGTTCCCACTTGGTTATCTCGTATGTCTTCAATAAAGGTCACTGTAATATCTTTCAGAGTTATTGTCTCAATCCCGATATACATGCTGAAAGGTACAACTTCCTTAAGTTTTGTCCATGAGTGTATGTTATCTTGTGTGTCTTCAATAAAGGTCAGTGTAATATCTTTCAGAGTTTTTGTCTCAATCCCGATATACATGCTGAAAGGTACAACTTCCTTAAGTTTTGTCCATGAGTGTATGTTATCTTGTGTGTCTTCAATAAAGGTCAGTGTAATATCTTTCAGAGTTATTGTCTCAATCCCGATATACATGCTGAAAGGTACAACTTCCTTAAGTTTTGTCCATGAGTGTATGTTATCTTGTGTGTCTTCAATAAAGGTCAGTGTAATATCTTTCAGAGTTATTGTCTCAATCCCGATATACATGCTGAAAGGTACAACTTCCTTAAGTTTTGTCCATGAGTGTATGTTATCTTGTGTGTCTTCAATAAAGGTCAGTGTAATATCTTTCAGAGTTTTTGTCTCAATCCCGATATACATGCTGAAAGGTACAACTTCCTTAAGTTTTGTCCATGAGTGTATGTTATCTTGTGTGTCTTCAATAAAGGTCACTGTAATATCTTTCAGAGTTATTGTCTCAATCCCGATATACATGCTGAAAGGTAAAACTTCCTTAAGTTTTGTCCATGAGTGTATGTTATCTCGTGTGTCTTCAATAAAGGTCACTGTAATATCTTTCAGAGTTATTGTCTCAATCCCGATATACATGCTGAAAGGTACAACTTCCTTAAGTTTTGTCCATGAGTGTATGTTATCTTATGTGTCTTCAATAAAGGTCACTGTAATATCTTTCAGAGTTTTTGTCTCAATCCCGATATACATGCTGAAAGGTACAACTTCCTTAAGTTTTGTCCATGAGTGTATGTTATCTTGTGTGTCTTCAATAAAGGTCACTGTAATATCTTTCAGAGTTATTGTCTCAATCCCGATATACATGCTGAAAGGTAAAACTTCCTTAAGTTTTGTCCATGAGTGTATGTTATCTCGTGTGTCTTCAATAAAGGTCACTGTAATATCTTTCAGAGTTATTGTCTCAATCCCGATATACATGCTGAAAGGTACAACTTCCTTAAGTTTTGTCCATGAGTGTATGTTATCTTGTGTGTCTTCAATAAAGGTCACTGTAATATCTTTCAGAGTTATTGTCTCAATCCCGATATACATGCTGAAAGGTAAAACTTCCTTAAGTTTTGTCCATGAGTGTATGTTATCTCGTGTGTCTTGAATAAGGTCACTGTAATATCTTTCAGAGTTATTGTCTCAATCCCGATATACATGCTGAAAGGTACAACTTCCTTAAGTTTTGTCCATGAGTGTATGTTATCTTGTGTGTCTTCAATAAAGGTCAGTGTAATATCTTTCAGAGTTATTGTCTCAATCCCGATATACATGCTGAAAGGTACAACTTCCTTAAGTTTTGTCCATGAGTGTATGTTATCTCGTGTGTCTTCAATAAAGGTCACTGTAATATCTTTCAGAGTTATTGTCCCGATATACATGGTGAAGGTAAAACTTCCTTAAGTTTTGTCCATGAGTGTATGTTATCTAGTGTGTCTTCAATAAAGGTCACTGTAATATCTTTCAGAGTTATTGTCTCAATCCCGATATACATGCTGAAAGGTAAAACTTCCTTAAGTTTTGTCCATGAGTGTATGTTATCTCGTGTGTCTTCAATAAAGGTCACTGTAATATCTTTCAGAGTTATTGTCTCAATCCCGATATACATGCTGAAAGGTACAACTTCCTTAAGTTTTGTCCATGAGTGTATGTTATCTTATGTGTCTTCAATAAAGGTCACTGTAATATCTTTCAGAGTTTTTGTCTCAATCCCGATATACATGCTGAAAGGTACAACTTCCTTAAGTTTTGTCCATGAGTGTATGTTATCTTGTGTGTCTTCAATAAAGGTCACTGTAATATCTTTCAGAGTTATTGTCTCAATCCCGATATACATGCTGAAAGGTAAAACTTCCTTAAGTTTTGTCCATGAGTGTATGTTATCTCGTGTGTCTTCAATAAAGGTCACTGTAATATCTTTCAGAGTTATTGTCTCAATCCCGATATACATGCTGAAAGGTACAACTTCCTTAAGTTTTGTCCATGAGTGTATGTTATCTTGTGTGTCTTCAATAAAGGTCACTGTAATATCTTTCAGAGTTATTGTCTCAATCCCGATATACATGCTGAAAGGTAAAACTTCCTTAAGTTTTGTCCATGAGTGTATGTTATCTCGTGTGTCTTGAATAAAGGTCACTGTAATATCTTTCAGAGTTATTGTCTCAATCCCGATATACATGCTGAAAGGTACAACTTCCTTAAGTTTTGTCCATGAGTGTATGTTATCTTGTGTGTCTTCAATAAAGGTCAGTGTAATATCTTTCAGAGTTATTGTCTCAATCCCGATATACATGCTGAAAGGTACAACTTCCTTAAGTTTTGTCCATGAGTGTATGTTATCTCGTGTGTCTTCAATAAAGGTCACTGTAATATCTTTCAGAGTTATTGTCCCGATATACATGGTGAAGGTAAAACTTCCTTAAGTTTTGTCCATGAGTGTATGTTATCTAGTGTGTCTTCAATAAAGGTCACTGTAATATCTTTCAGAGTTATTGTCTCAATCCCGATATACATGCTGAAAAATAAAACTTCCTTAAGTTTTGTCCATGAGTGTATGTTATCTTGTGTGTCTTCAATAAAGGTCACTGTAATATCTTTCAGAGTTATTGTCTCAATCCCGATATACATGCTGAAAGGTAAAACTTCCTTAAGTTTTGTCCATGAGTGTATGTTATCTCGTGTGTCTTGAATAAAGGTCACTGTAATATCTTTCAGAGTTATTGTCTCAATCCCGATATACATGCTGAAAGGTACAACTTCCTTAAGTTTTGTCCATGAGTGTATGTTATCTCGTGTGTCTTCAATAAAGGTCACTGTAATATCTTTCAGAGTTATTGTCCCGATATACATGGTGAAGGTAAAACTTCCTTAAGTTTTGTCCATGAGTGAATGTTATCTCGTGTGTCTTGAATAAAGGTCACTGTAATATCTTTCAGAGTTATTGTCTCAATCCCGATATACATGGTAAAAGGTACAACTTCCTTAAGTTTTGTCCATGAGTGTATGTTATCTCGTGTATCTTCAATAAAGGTCTCTGTAATATCTTCCAGAGTTATTGTATCAATCCCGATATACATGCTAAAAGGTAAAACTTTCTTAAGTTTTGTCTATGAGTGTATGTTATCTCGTGTGTCTTCAATAAAGGTCACTGTAATATCTTTCAGAGTTATTGTCTGAATCCCGATATACATGGTAAAAGGTACAACTTCCTTAAGTTTTGTCCATGAGTGTATGTTATCTCGTGTGTCTTCAATAAAGGTCACTGTAATATCTTTCAGAGTTATTGTCTCAATCCCGATATACATGGTAAAAAGTACAACTTCCTTAAGTTTTGTCCATGAGTGTATTGAGAGACATTGCTGAGAGTGTTGGAGGGAAAGCTCGATGGGAAGGAGACAACAGGGATACACAGCTATCTAAAACAATGAACTGGACCTATGAGGAGATGAAGAGGATGGCGGATGAAGTATGGAGAGACCATGTGGCTCAGTAGAGGAAGGCATTGAAGCAGGATACTGTTTCATAAACACGATGAAGACAGTAGAGATTGAAAGATCACACGTCGGATCAAAGTTCCCGAATCATTTATCAACAGACACTGGTCCGCAAAATTAAAGGAACAACATATTTTTTTCATTTATCTCAAATTTTATTGAACATTTATCAATGAAATTTTATACACAAATTTATTATTCCATTATTGATTAGAATACCCGAAATCAAAGAATTCTAACACGTATTTTATGCAAATTAGCCAGTCAAGCAATGATCTTCTTGCAGTCAGTGCATAAATATCTTGGGTATTGTTGTTAATATGGGGTGTTATCGCCTTTAACTGATAGACAGGCTCTACATCGGTGACTCATACTAAGAATTAGGGAGTTTATCAGCTCCTGTGGAATCAACGCCCACTCTTGTGTTAAGGCTGTTTCTAGCTCATGAGTGTTTCTAGGAGAGGGTTGGAGGGATGAGATCCGCCGTCCTAGGTTGTCCCATACATGCTCAATGGGATTTAGGTCTGGGGATCGAGCTGGCCAATTCATCCGAGCAATTGCATGGTTTTGGAGAAAAGTGTCGACCACACCAGCCCTATGTGGACGGGCATTATCATCCATTAGAAGAAAGTTTTCTCCCATTTCCAATGCTTGAGGCATCACATATGCTGCCAGGATCTCGTCCCGATACCTCTGTCCAGTCAGGGTTCCTTACCGAAAAATATGGAGTGCTGTGCGACCGCCCAAGAAGATTCCAACCCAGACCATAAAACCTTGGCTTCTGTAGGGATCCCTTTCAACCATATTCCGGAGATTATTTCTGGTTCCTACCTCTTTCCAGACAAAGACACAACGAGAATCGCTGTTTAGAGAGAATCTGGACTCATCAGTGAACATTACACGCCTCCATTCATCTGGATTCCAGGCGACACGTTGTCTGCACCAATAGGAACGATACAGAGAAGATTAGCATGGCCCCTGTGATACCAGTTTGGCGGTACAACTACTACAATAGGAACGATACAGAGAAGATTAGCATGGCCCCTGTGATACCAGTTCGGCGGTACAACTACTACAATAGGAACGATACAGAGAAGATTAGCATGGCCCCTGTGATACCAGTTCGGCGGTACAACTACTACAATAGGAACGATACAGAGATGATTAGCATGGCCCCTGTGATACCAGTTCGGCGGTACAACTACTACAATAGGAACGATACAGAGAAGATTAGCATGGCCCCTGTGATACCAGTTCGGCGGTACAACTACTACAATAGGAAGGATACAGAGAAGATCAGCATGGCCCCTGTGATATTAGTTCGGCGGTACACCTACTACAATAGGAAGGATACAGATAATATTAGCATGGCCCCTGTGATACCAGTTCGGCTGTACAACTACTACAATAGGAAGGATACAGAGAAGATCAGCACGGCCCCTGTGATATTAGTTCGGCGGTACAACTACTACAATAGGAAGGATACAGAGAAGATCAGCATGGCCCCTGTGATACCAGTTCGGCGGTACAACTACTACAATAGGAAGAGGACAGCAAGGCATGGACTTTGCAAGATGACACAAAATGGTGAAACCAGAATCATCTGATTGCCCACAAATGCAGCAATATGACAGCCAACAAAGCGCAAGTTGTCTAACTCCATCCAGACACCGGCCTGAGGGGATAGCTACAGGTACATAGTATGGTGGGAAGGACTCACCCCTAGACGCCCGAGGGTCCGGGTACCTCCGCCGCGCGGTGTGCAGGAAGGCGCGCGGCATGTCGGGCGCAGGTTGTCTGAAGTTGTGCGGTAAATTTAGACTCCGCACTCCGCGCCTTTTTTTAGCCCCACGTGACGGGGCACAGGTGACCGCGTTGACGACCTTTGAAGCTCTTCTTTTTTATATTTTTATCACAGCCCCCACGCGTGCCTGGGGCCCTAGATTGGGGGCCACTGAGCACCGGGTTGGGTAGGATCTTGTTGTTGTCTTTAGCTGCTCCGCAGTTCGAGAGACAGGACTTGCCTCCAATATGTATCAAACCTGGCGGGCCAGCGGTGTTGTTCTGTCCGCCAGCTGAGATACGGTTTGAGGCTTTTTGTACATAGAGAGAAAAGAGTAAAACGTCTCTTTAGCGACCAGACGTCTCTTTAACGACTACGTCTCTTCAGCGACCACATATCTTCAGCGAACACATATCTTTAGCGACCATGTCTCTTTAACGACCGTTTCTCTTTAGCGACCATGTCTCTTTAACTTCCACGTCTCTTTAACGAAAACGTCAGGTTAACGACCACGTATCTTTAGCGAACACGCCTCTTTAACATCCAGGCCTCTTTAGCGACCACACTAGGTTAACTTATATGCCTTTTTAACGACCGCATCAGGTTAACCTCCACGCCTCTTTAACGACCCCGTCAGGTTAACGTCCACGTCTCTTTAACGACATCACGCCAAGTTAGATACCATTTCTTGAATCCTCTCCTTTAAGTCAATCTCCTGAATAACGGCCAGTACCTTCAACACACCAGTGTGATATTGTTCCGTAAATTTGTCAGAAATGGTCCAAACTATGCTTTACCACGTTTGTAGCATTAGAACAAATTGCCTTGTGTTCCTACCTCATAACGGCCATTCTGATACTGAACTACACTCATGAACAAAACTTGAAGTTGTACCTTTTATCATGTATATTGGGACAATAACTCTGAAAGATATTACAGTGACCTTTATTGAAGACATACGAGATAACATACACTCATGGAAAAAACTTGAAGAACTTTTACCTTTTATCATGTCTATTGAGACAATAACTATGAAATATATTACAGTAACCTTTATTGAAAACACATGAGATAACAAAAAAAAAAAAAACAGACGACCGGCGGCATCAATAACTTTCCACTTCCTTAAGGTTTGTCCATGAGTGTGAATACCTCACAAAGAACCAAACTTCACTCCGCTGTCGTACAAGTAGCGTGTTAAATTCCACAATGTGGCATTTAATTATAATCCACTAATTAGCTTCAAGGATTACAATTACAATTATTTTATTTACAAAGCGCTATATCCCGCAAGGGATACTTGCGCCAAACAAGGAGAAAAGTTTATTTACATAAGTTATTTACATTATTCAACGCATGAAAACATTAGAGATCCAGATTTTGTAGAAAGTTTAGAATGTATTTACAAAATGAATTGAACTTTAAATATGATTTTTTTTATCGGAAATCAAATCGTTAAGTTCACAAACAACTAGTTCATTCTTCATTCTATAATCTTGAAATGCTGGGCAATCGATCAGTAGATGTCTTGAGGTTTGTTCCTCAATACCACAAAAGCAACTTGAATCCTCCACTGCCTTTATTCTATTTAAAAAAACTTTTGAAATTTCCGTGGTTTGTAACAAATCGAGTATTATAAAAATTTGGAGGAAGGTATTTAGGTTCAAGGACAATGAGGATATCTCTGGGTCCACGTGATAAAACACAAACTTTATTTCGGTGACTGTTCCTACGTCTTTCTCAGTGTTTGTTGATAATTCAAACCATTTTATTAATTCTTCCAATCTATTGTTACAGAAAGAAAGATCAAATAAAGTGTAATAAAGGAGTAAATAACGTGTAGATAAAATGTAGGGAAATATAAATATACAGTTGTTCTAAAAAAGACAAAGGTCGCCTCTCCCGTCAAAATAGACGTCAAAACTAGACGCCATCTATTGACCGTCGCTGCCAACTAGCGGCCTAGAGTCGGTGACAAAGCCGACATTTGACGTCTATTTTGACGGGAGAGGCGACCTTTTTTAGATCAATATTCTTCCGGCAAAATTTCCATCTATATATAGTTATATGTTAAAAATAAAAATAAAGGAATATCCTGACCAGGAGCACATGTGCTTTACGGAAGGCAGAGCGCCATCTGGTGGAACAGAAATCAACTAAACATTGATTTAACCTGTTCCCTTGATATTTGGCCAACCCAATTTCTTGATAAATCAAGAAAAGCCATTCACGAACGCGTTTCGCGCTGTTGGCGCTCGTCGTTTATTTATTTATTGTTTCTATTGTTTTTTCATAGATATATGTTTAATTAAAAAGGCATATATTGGATCAAAATATCATTTATTTTACCAATATTTCAGTTGGCTAAACGCCAACCTTTATCAAGGTATTATAAGATATTAATGTGTGTCAACAACACGTGATATTTTGATCCAATATATGCCGTTTTACGAAACTATTTTAGAGGCGTAATATTCTTTTTAAAATAAAACAATTTCTACTGCCCTTACTGCAATGGAAAAATTAATGGGAGGGCCTGGCTCATCAGTGGTGAACCCTCCCAGCGGTTTCGCCAGTTTAATCTACCATACCGCTGTTATATTTCCATTGCAGTAAGGGCAGTAGAAATTGTTTTATTTTAAAAAGAATATTACGCGTCTAAAATAGTTTCGTAATTTGATAACAGATGGCGCGCTAGTGCATCGTAATATGCCTTTTTAATTAAAGACTTATTTATGGATTGCCCTATTTTCAAATAGTTATATATATGTACAAATTTCTTCAGTAAGGGAGACTTTCCCACCTTGAGAGAGTTCTCCTCCAGACAAGAAGTCTTGAACACTCCTCAGTTCCACACCGAGGAAGTACCTATAGATGTGTGTCTTGGCAGACGTCAGGATGGTGTCCTCCTCCAGGCCTCGCCCCAGCCCTGAAGGTCAGTGTTAGCTTTTTTATAAGTTGTTTTTCATAGTGGTATGTAATTAAAGTAAGTAAGAAGGACGTAACCAATTTGACATTGCATATTATTTATTATTAATAGCAATTATACAAATCTTGGTATATATGTCTACATGAAAACAACAAAAACAATAAACATTATATACATACAAGTTCCTTTTCAAACACGAGCTCATCTATAGCCATTGTTACTCTGTGTAATATTCCAACACATGGATTAATCTTTAATTAAAAAGGCAAATATTGGATCAAAATATCATTTATTCTACCAATATTCCAGTTGGCTGAACGCCAACCTTTATCAAGGCATTATAACATTAAAATGTATGTATGTAATAACTTTAAAATGTTATAACACCTTGATAAAAGTTGGTGTTCAGCCAGCTGAAATATTGGTAAAATAAATGATATTTTGATCCAATATATGTCTTTTTAATTAAAGATTTATTTATGGATTGCTCTATTTTCAAAACATAGATTAATATATTTGTATTTTTGACCAGATGACAGGGTTACTTGGCACGTATATATTTGGTTTTAGAAAGGATGTAAATTAGTTAGTTAAGAAAGGAAATTAAAAAAAGTATTAATTTCTTCGTGGGGATTACTCTGCTCGATGTTGGGAAGTCTTATCTCCCAACAGTCAGTGTTTATTGATCTGGTATATTAATTAATATAAAGGTCACCTCTCCCGTCAAAATAGACGACAAAACCTGACGCCATCTATTGACCGTCGCCGCAAACTAGCGGCCTCGGGTCGGTGACAAAGCCACAACACCAGCTTTGGCAAACTGAAATGCGTCCACCTAGAGGCCGCTAGTTTGCGGCGACGGTCAATAGATGCGTCTATTTTGACGGGAGAGGCGACCTTTGTCTCTTTAGATCAATATCCTCCCGGCAAAATTTCCATCTATGTTAACTAATACATATAATGTAGCAAGAGAGGCACCTCTCCCTTTAATTCTACATCAGAACTGTGTTCGTCCAGTAAAAACTTAACACCAGTTTTGACAATATCAGACCTGTATACCGTGGTTTCTGGATATGACACTCATCAGTACAGGGGCGGCTTCGATTTCATAACATTCTATGATGACAAAAGGTTACTTTATACGGTTTACACACAAAAATAAAACTAGGGCCTGAAGTAACACAGAGAAAACACTCAGAAATACGAAGAAAGGACGTAAGTAAAAAAACACACACACAGGATTAGTTATAACAAAACCAATACTTAGCTTTTATTGCAGCGTTGATAAGGAGCGGACACACAGGTATGTGAGTAGATCACCAGACACAGAGAACACTTTAAACGTCTCCACACAACATATATATATATGTGTTTTTTTATTTTATTTTTTCTTTCGTTTTTTAATGTGCTAAGCGTATTTACGCAAGTTTGGCCTTAAATACCCATTTCTTGGTTTTTCAAGAAGCCACTGGGACCAAAAAATATTTTTTGGTCGCAGTGGTTCAGCCTACTCCACGCTGACGAGCGCCAAAAGCGCGAAACGCGTTCGTGGATGGCTTTTATTGATTTATCAAGAAATTGGGTTGGCCAAATATCAGGGAACAGGCTAAATTAATGTTTAGTTGATTTCTGTTCCACCAGATGGCGCTCTGCCTTCTGTAAAGCACATGTGCTCCTGGTCAGGATATACCATTTTTAATATTGATTTCAACACCTGATCTTTTTATCTCTTTTATTTTTTCTTTCGTTTTTTAATATATATATGTATATTTACCAGGTCTATTAGTATGAAACGCGAAAATTTTCAATGAATTCAAAAGTTCACCAATTCCATACAACAAAATATTTTTTATTCAAAGTAACTGCCCTGATTAGCTATACACTCGGACCACTTTTCAGGCAATTTTCGAATTCCTTGTCTGAAAATTTCTATTCCTTTTGAGTCGAACAAGTCAACAAGCTATTTTCGGAGTATGTCTGAGTTCGAAATTCCTGGTTTTTTAGGGCGTGTCCTAAAGATGTGAAAAGGTGATAGTTCGACGGCGCTAAGTCTGGTGAGTACGGCGGGTGGGGTTAGAGTTCCCAGCCCAAGTCTTTTATGGTGTTTTTGACCACCGTAGCGTTGTGGGCTGGAGCGTTGTCATGCTGCAGTATCAGGTTGTTGTGCTTTTCACGCCATTCCGGTCATTTTTCATTCAACGCCTCTCTCAAACTGTGCATTTGTTGTTCGTAGCGACTAGTATTGACCATTTTTCCAGGTTTCAGGAGCTCGAAATATACTACGCCGGTCTGGTCCCACCATATGCAAAGCATTGCCTTTTTTCCGAAGCGATTGGGCCTAGGCGTCTGTTTTGGAAATTGGCCGGGCAGGCCCCACGACTTTTGGCGCGTAGGATTGCTGAAGTGGATCCATTTCTCATCAGAAGTTACGATTCGGTGCAAAAATGACTTCTTTTCATGCCTGGCGAGCAGCCCTTCGCAGGTTACCAGACGCCGTTATTGCTGCCTTTCGCTCAACTCGTGGGGGACCCATCTGGAAAGCTTTTGGGTCATTCCGAGGCTGTTTAAACGTAGAGAAACAGCACCTTGAGACACCTGGAGCTGTTTTGCGAGTTTCTCCTGCATTTGGGTACTGTCCTCATCCAACAAAGCTTGCAGTTCAGCGTCCTCGAACTTTTGGGGCGGTTTTCCATGTTCCATTATCAAGTTCAAAATCGCCACTTAGGAATTTTTTTAAACCACCTGTAACACTGCGATTTGCTCAGAGCGTGGTCGCTGTAAACTTCCTCGAGCATTCGGTGGGCTTCAGTGGCACTTTTCTTCCAGTTGAAGGCGAACAACAAAACTTCCCGCAAATGGGCACTTTTTGGCTCGGAAATCGCCATTTTCCACAGGCTCCAGAAAATTTTCACGATTTGAATTTTTCTAAAACTGCACGCATGCTGATGCCACGTGAGTCAAAGAAAAAAAACGCCTACAACAGCGCCACTGTCGGCTCAAATAAAGTTGCACAGCGGCCTCTGGCGCCCATTTTCGCGTTTCATACTAATAGACTTGGTATTAATTATTTTATATATTTATATCTATTTATTCATATATTTATCATTACAGTAATCCCTCGTTATCACGAACTCGGATTATACGAACTCTCGGTTTGCGCGAACCGTTTCTTTTCCCCCGTTAAATTTCAATGCTTTCCAAAGAGATTTTGCCGGTTAAGACGAAATATTCGGTTATGACGAAATACGAATTAAATTTAGCCCCCAGCAGAACTAATCAATCGGTTAAAACGAATTCTAATATGTTTTTAAAGGCGAGTTATAAGTAAAACAATAAACTATTAAAACAACAAAAACGCCGTTGATATCAAGTATTGGCTCTCTTTGTCTTTTGTGTAAACATTCGTCCTTTGTTTGTTATGATGACTCATTTTCTATGAAACCATCCCCTTGGGGTCGTTCCATGTACTCAATCAGTGGAAAATTTCGACTCTATTGTGCCAGTATTGCTGTTTTTCTCGACTGATAAATGTAGGGGCCATGGTGACCCCTGCCAGCCAGCAGCCAAGGAGCGCACGCTTTCACAATCCACATTATCAACCATTCTAAAAAACAAAGAAAAAATAGATGCGGCTGTTGCCTCAGGGTCTTCGAGCTCTTCAAAACGACTTCGAAAAGCATCCCATCAAGACGTGGAAGATGAGCTTTTATAATGGTTTAAAAAAAGTAGACAAAATAATATTCCTGTATCCGGCGCACTTGTCAAAGAAAAGGCTAAAGAAATAAGTGTCTCATTGGGTGTGGAAAAAACAGCTGATTCGTTTTCACTTCCAGAAACAATGCTTGATGAGCCTGAAGAATGGACCAAACTCCTTTCAGCTACAAACCCAGCTGAGACTTTGACTTTCCTGGAGTATGTTGCCCTGGATGAAGGGTTGGAAATTTGCGGTTCACCCGAATTAGAAGAAAAGAAGAAAGAAGAAGAAGAAGAAACAGAAGACGATGAGGTGAAAGAAGAGATAATGATGCCTACTAGAGGGGAAGTAATCGCGGCCCTCGAAACCCTCCAGAAGCTGTCCAAAACCTTTGCGGATATTGATGTTCATTTTGAAGATGACCTGGATAAAATAAGAAGGGAGTGTCTGAAACAGTGCCCAATCAAATACCACCAAAAAACTATAACAGACTTTCTGAAGCCTACAGAGAAAACCCAGATATAGGATACTCTATGCATACTGCATATGCTGCATACACATAACATTGTATGTACCAAGTATATTATGTAAGCTGTTTCTTTTGTTGTTCTTTTTTATTTGTGTTTTAAAATAAACTTATATTCTCATGTTATTGCCTTACATTGTGATTATATTATCCATATTGTCTTTTAAAATAAAATACTTTATGTACATACATATACATAATTGTTGTTCCTTAAAATTATAAAATATTTTCATTAATATTGTTTTCAAATAAATGTATTCGTTATTCCTCAGAAATGTAGTTTTCTTACTCATCAGTAGTACATAAGTACAACCCCCGGATACCACGAATTCAATTCGTCTAATACGAATTCGGTTTATACGAATTCGGTATATATTCTTTTAAGACGAAAAGGGTATTTCGTTCTCTCGTTGAGTTCGTCTTAACGAGGGATTACTGTATATAATTATATTTATTCATATTTATATTTATTCTGTATTTAACCTTATATAATCTTATATGGACTTTGTAATAAATCAGTTTCAATCTCTCAATCTCCACACAACAACTCTCACCGACTCCTCACATCCCGTTTCAACCATTTTTATAAACAAACATGGCCGCATTGGTCCAATGACGTGGGAGATCACTTAACAACATTCTTCACGCATAACTGAGAAGCTTAAAACTGCTTATGCTTGTCAAAATAATGACAATGAAATCGGTCCACTTTGTTAACAGGTGTTTAATCTGGTGAAATGGCAAGGATAGATTTTCAGGCAATAATACAACATAAAGTAGCGGGAGGATGAAAGTCATGTACCAAAACTCTGTACTGTACTTTTTATTTCGACTTAGAGCGCTATGTCCCCCTAGGGACACTTGCACTTTAAACATAAACAAAACATTGAAAGAAAAGAAAGAAAGATATTTTGAAATATTGTTACATCAATTTTAATGCGTCTTACATTTATTCAAAATATTCTATGATATTTAATATTTATTTAAAACAGGATATTTAGATTATCATCATTCCTTTTTATAGTTTCATTCCTTTTGTAATATTTATTGTACACTAGACGAATGACCCGGGCAATGCCCGGGTTTACCCGATTAAATGTTTTATTCAAACACTATTCGTTACAATTATAAATTGGCGCCGTGGATGTCACTCTTGTGAAACGTCCCGCTCCAAACTTTACATGTACATTAGGTCAGCTGATATTACCTCCCATCTTCACCGCTAGAGGCGCTGCTCGCGAGCTAAGTAGAATAATTTGAATACATAGTTTTAATAATTGATTATATATATATATTTTTTTTAAATAGCCTATCGTCTTCCCCGTATTTTTTTTTTACCTATGTATGGAAATTTTGGTTTGAATTAGTGAACTACTGCGAATTTGTATACCGGACATACAAACAAACAAACAAAAACATACAAACATTCATTTATATATATAGATATATCTTGATTGGTTATTGGAGCGAGAGAGGACCTAGACGAAGACTGCGGATCACGACCTACGAGGAAGACAACGAATAAATAAACACAATAACGTTGAAAGGTAATTTATTTTTATTTGCTTTTCTTTATTTGCTTTGAATATGGAAACCCGCTCGGTGTATAACACCAAGAAGGAAGAAATCAAGGTCGACGATCCTGCAAGCTGCAACTTGGTTCAACAATATATACAAGAATTAGTATGCAAGTTAGATGAAAAGAGAAAAAATATCAACACAGTTGAAATATGCATAAAGGGTTGTTATGCAAATTTAGTCAAATGAAATCAAATTGTATTGTGTGTATTCGAGGAAAACAATTTACAGATTGGAAAAGGTAAATATTAACAAGACAGATGATTCCAGGAAATTAAATTTAATGAGAAATATGATTATTAATATGTTTCTATTTTATTATTTAATTAAAAATTCACTGACATTGAGCCATTTTCTTACTCCAATAGCGTCTGGCTGTAGAGACGTTATTTGAACATGTCCACCTGGTCGGCTTATCATGGTATGGTTTGATCCTGAGCACCTGGACAAGGTCTTTGTTTTGTCGCCTGCAGACTGATGTGACTACAGGTTCGTAGGTAACTGTACTGATGAGTGTCATAGCCAGAAACCATGGTATACAGGTCTGATATTGTTAAAACTGGTGTTGTGGCTTTATCATCACTAGTAAAGTTTTGTTACTTGGACAATTGACAATTAGAACAACTTTTATTGACATCTTGTCAATATTTACACTCAAAGAGAGTTATAATAGTAAAATAATATAATAATAAATAGGAAAATATGTACAAAAAGTTATACAATAGAGGATATGGGGAGGCATCCTCGGCGCGCGAGTGTTCTCCTCCAGAGCGGGGTCCTCCACTCCACCGAGCCCAACCTGGACAAAGTGGCGGTAGATCCGTAACTTTGCCGACGTGAGTTTTGTTACTTAGGGTGATGTACAGTGTATCGTTTTGATGTATAATTAAAGAGAGAGAAATGTTTATTTTGGTACAATGATTAATTTTCTGAATATAGTGCCATCCATAATACAAATATTTTTAAAAATAAGGCTTATTTTGGATCTAATAAGTGTTAGTTTGAGTTGGTTCAAATTCACATTAATAGGTACCGCTCAACAATCGCAACCTAGTTCATGATGATTGAAACAGTGAAGTGAAAGTTATTCACATATTAAAACAAAATGTTAACGTGGGATACAATCCCGGTTCATGACTGTCGGGAATCGAGGGTGTTACCTACTTGTCCACCGACTTATTTGTTAGTTTGAGTCAAAAGACGATCCATCAATTAAGTTTATATAAAAGGGCGTACCTGGGTCTGTAAAGAAAAAAAAAAAACAACGTAAAAGTACGCCCTTGTACGCCCTTTTATATAAGCTTAATAAGTTTTATTAATCCAATATTTCGATGGACCAATTGTCCATCTTTTACGAGTTTTTTTTTTTTTTTTTTTTTGTAGCATACAGCAGGTCGCGTGCTTCAGACATATACGTCGGTGGACAAGTAGGTAACACGCTCGATTCCCAACAGTCATAAACCGGGGATTGAATCCCACGTTAACATTTTGTTTAATAAGTGAATAACCTTTACTTATTATTCATTGTTGCAATTATCATAAACTAGGTTTCTCTTGTTGAGTGGTACCTAATAAAGTGATTTTGAACCAGGTGCTTCAGACGAGCTTATTGGGCTGTAAGACGTCCGTGGCTCACCGCGACCTACTGTGGGCTTCAAAACAAAAACCTCGTAAAAGATGGACGATTGGTCCATATAAATATTGGATTAATAAAAAAACTTATTAAATCCAAAATAAGCCCTATTTTTTTAAAAATAATTAATATGTTTAAACAAAGGTAACAATTCTTCTAAATATTTTGTATTTTAACTCAGTGATAAAGCAACAGTTACCCTCGAATAAAATAATGGATAATGAATATAATAAGGTATCACACAAAAATATCTTCTTTTTTTTAACAATACGGGCTATAACAAGTTCACACTGATGCCTCGGCAGTAACGCGTCATATAAGGGGAACATAAGAAAAACAAATTTTTTGTTTATTGTTAATTTTTGTTCGGTAATAGCTTGTTATATTGACAACATATTATCAAATCAATATCAATTTACTCCAAGATTTAGTTTAATCTCTATAAAATCTGTTGAGTAAAAATATCATTCCTCCAGGGAAAAGTATCTTTTCAAAAACCTTTTTAATCTCTAGCTTTCAGGCACGGATGTCAATCTACAGGAGAAAACATAACATTATACCATGTCTTCCTTCACCATGTTTTTCGTCTAATTTCAATCCAGGGGAAGAATTCTTTATCTATATTTGTAAATTCGTTATTACTCCATATCTATGAATCTCTCCACGAGCGACATTAATTGGTACCTATGGTTAATTCATAAGAAATCTCTACAACTTTCGCGTTGGAGATGCCACCTTAGATTCAACCGTCTCTGCAAAATAAAAGAAACTCGTCTTCCTTCACCATGTTTTTCGTCTAATAACTTTCCCTGGAAATATATTTTCACTCAACATTGATCCAAGGGATTTTTCTATTGAACAATATATAATATTTATAATATGATGCACTAGCGCGCCATCTGTTATCAAAATTCGAAAATTAGCAAGGCCCTCCCATTAATTTTTCCATTGCAGTAAGGGCAGTAGAAATTGTTTATTTTCAAAAAGAATCTTACGCCTTTAAAATAGTTTCGAATATACATATTAATTAAGCATTTAAACACAGATTTCTGGAGATTGAGTTTCTTTTCATTTTATTAAAGCTTTCAGGAATCTCTGAGCTTCTACAGGAGTACATGTATAAATACAGTCGACTCTCGATAATTTGAAAATCGTAAATTTGAATCTCTCGATAATTTGAAACTCGTTAATTTGAATCTCTCGATAATTTGAAACTCGTTAATTTGAATATCTCGATAATTTGAAACTCGATAATTTGAAACTGGTTAATTTGAATCTCTCGATAATTTGAAACTCGTTAATTTGAATCTCTCGATAATTTGAAAAATTTTCCCGGTCCCTTTAAAAATACTCGATAAGTTGAATAAATTCAATATTAATTGGTTCCCTCGGTAATTTGTGAAGTTGAACAAATAATAATTTTGCCACAATTGAACATTTTGTAAATAACTGTATAATTGTTTAAAAATAGTAAATCACGAATTTTGATCAAAATATTGTTTGAAAAAGGGCAAGACACGAAAGCTCCTAATAAATTTATTACTTTAAAAACACACTTGCAGTAAGTCACTTATTTAATCCTGTATCAACATAGTATGTATATCCCGAAACTTCAAACTCTTGTTTACTTGATTTTTTCCTCCCTCCCACTTGGTTGTTTAAACTCCTGTTATTTTGAACTCTTGATAAATTGAAAATTTTTCTATGGTCCCTTGAGTTTCAAATTATCGAGAGTTGACTGTTTTACTAGTAAGTTTCTCTCTCTCGACCCCCATCACCGCTATGATCAAACACCCGGAACTTTCTTACATGAGTCAGACAACACGGGGATCTCTTTAGTGACAGTAGAGCTCTGATAGCGCGGGGTACTGGAGTCCATACTGGTAGTGAGATAGGACTCCTGTCAGCCTAACTGATGGACTGAGAGTCCCGGCAGAGAAGGCCGCCAGATGAAGCCTCCTCCCCCCGAGGTCCCAAATCGGGACTCCCCCAATTACTCCGAGCTTCCCGTTTTTTTTCACCCACTTCCTCTACTATTAAAAGTAAGACCTTAACCCACTAACTGCTCCGCCATCTTCTTTCACGGGATATTCTTCAGTGGCGATATTCTCTGTACTTTGGTTAACTACCCTCATACAGTAGGGGGTCTAAACTATTGGTTTAGTAGTATATTTTCAAAAATTTTGTTTTTCAAACAGAAATAATATATTTTCTCTCTCAAATTATAATAAGTATCTAAAATATGTACATGTGGGGATCGTTACGAATTCCCTTTTGAAGTTGGTTGAGTTGATTGTTTGTGATGGGCGCAGTCGTTGTTGCTGAGTGGTAAGGTATTCACAAGGGAAAATAACGAAACACAGAGTTTGGTTTTGAAAAGGCTAGCAATCTAAGGAGAAAGGAGTTGAAGCTATTTTGGCGAAGTTGCTATTGACTATAATGGTTCACATTATTGAAGATGGGACTTATCTGATTGGTTGAGGAGATGGGATTGACTTCGGACTTGTTCCTTGGTCGATCCAGGTGCTAACTCGATCCTGTCCAGCTTCCCACTCTTCGCTGTCCAAGTTCCAACTGCTCTCTATGGGGCCACTTTCCTGACTCCTTAAACTCCGTTCCCGATTTAAGACAAAACTATTCCGGGCTCTCATTGGATGAATTTTCAGGGGTGCTCGATTTCTATTGGTTTCTAGCTAATTCCCTACTCTCTGATTGGGTCTTTGCTGTCCTTTTGTTCTGGACTTGTTCTAACCTGACCCAAGAAATGCTAGGTTCTTGAACCCAGTTTTATGAGTTCCGGGATAATAAAACCTGCTAATGATTGCTTCCTCTTTGATGGCCTTTCTCTAAATCTTTCTCCCAGATTTCTTAAGCCTTGTCTTTATTAAAATCTTTTAAAACATACATTGCATACATATTGGGGCGGGTTTGCATCCAGTTATGTACAAATTATGACATACACCTATCCCCCGATTTACACGGTACTTGTTTTACACGTTTTCGCTTTTACACGGTTTTCCAAATAAGTTTTTTTTTTGTTTTGTTTTTATCGCACTATACTAAATGCTACTGTGATTGAACACATGCGCTGTGTACACATCTCACGAGGAATCCCGAGCTTATGTGCTGACTTGCTGCACACGCACACTGTGTCTGTATTTCTATTTTTTTTTTAATTTTTAATTTTCGATTTACACGTTTTTCTCAGGAACGTATCTCCCGTGTAAATCGGGGGATAGGTGTATATAATAATGTGTATATAAAAAAAAATTGTATTTATTATTAAGTTGTTAACGTGATAATCGTGTTGAAGGACTGACAAGTCCGAAAGCTTGAAAATAAAAAGTTGCACAAGAGAACCCTGGAAGTTTTCCTTATTTTATAAGAAACATCATTTGTTCTGTTGGTCGTGTTTTCTCCTGTAGAAGATATTTCATGTCCGAAAGTTAGGAATTTGTGAATTAATATGTTTTAAATTAAACTTATCCTTGGAAAAGTTTATATAAAAAGAGTGTATACCTGGATCTGTAAAGACAAAAAAAAATCTCAAAATATTTCGAGAGACTGCTCTCTCTTTATCAGTATATTACACAATAAACATGTTTTATTGGTGTAAAAGATGTAAAAGATCGTTCGACATTTACAATCTTCTTCAGGTTCAAGAGATACAATTCACACACACACAAAAGCCTGGGACTATGGGACTTGCCCCATACAGATTCTCCCAATTGGGTAAGGTAATAATTGTGGTTTTTTTTTGCTTATCCCTAGTACACGTGGTACAGGCCATGATAATAATGGTGGGTAGTAGGCGACTGATTTTTACTGTAAGCGCACCACATGTCTACACATGTGAAAGCAGTTCGACTTTGCACTTACAAATGTGCCAGAGCCCCGTTTGGTTACTTGCACTCGCTGGTGGGGTTGGACTTTTGCAAGAATCGGGGGGCCATTGGAGCATTTTTTTTTTAACAGAAAAAAGTGTCCAATGCGGGGATCGAACCCGGGTCGTAGTGGTCGTAAACCAAACGGTTTAACCAGCCTTCCACCGACCCCCAATAATTGTGTTATTTACATAGGTAGTAAGATAGAACTGGCTTTACTCTTCATCTCAAAGTCATTCACTTGTTGACTGGTCCTTACATAATATAATGATCAAAAATAGAGATACAATGCTAACAAATCTCTTGAAATATTTTGAGAAAAAAAAAATTCCATTACAGATCCAGCTACGCACCTTTTTTATATATAAACTTATTTAATGGATTGTCTTTGGACTCAAATTATTCTTGAAAGTTTAATATTTTCATCTTAATAATATGAAACAAAAGTGAAAAAAGAAATAAAAAGGTCAGATGTTGATATTAATAATAAAGAAGCCATATCCTGATCAGTAGCGCATGTGATTTTTATTAATTTGGTTCTAATATCAGTGTGGCAATTACCGAAATAATATTTAATAATATAATATTCACCATACAATGTTTATCGTACCCAATAATATTGTAAAATATTGTAATATTAAAAAAGGCATATCCAGGAGCACATGTGCGATGGCAGAGCTCCTGGTCAGGATATGCCTTTTTTATTTTTTAATATCAACACCTGACCTTTTTATTTATTAATTTTTCTGTTTTTTTTTCATATTGTAATATATGTTTAATTAAAAAGGCATATATTGGATCAAAAAATCATTTATTTTACCAATATTTCAGTTGGCCGAACGCCAATCTTTATCAAGGTGTTATAACATTTTCTATTTTCTAAACGATTGTAATAATATATAAATTGCTTTACCTCCAATAGAAATCCCCTGAATGTGGTACAATTCTTATTTTAGGGAATAACATACAGTAGAACTACCTCCCTGTAAAGGACAACACCTAGTTACAGAGCTAAAGTGTCCTTTATGGAGAGGTGTCTTCTTACCGGAGAGTTGCTTCTTCTTCTTCTTTCTTATCTCCACTCAATCATATTAGGGTTTCAAGTTGTGACCCTTGATGGTGTCTGTTTGACAACCATCATGACTGGGTGAAGTAGAATGCCTTTGTCATTAAGACTGGGAGCACTACTCAGTGACAGGCCACTGACTTAGCTCCAATATGTCTGGCATGAGGAACAGACGCCATGTATACAGCCGCTCCTAACATGGAGTACAAACGCTGCTCATCCTGTATCCCTGGAGACCTTACAGGGTACTATCAGCATGGCCAGCTGAGCCCAGGTTTTTTACTGAGCTTGTTACTGCTCCCCCTCCTCCTTTTTCATCTGGGCTTGGGACCGGCAAAGGCGGAGTTCCGGAGAGTTTCTAAATAGTAAAAATGGTAATTTTGCAAATGAAAACTGTCCTTTATAGAAAGGTGTCTTCTAGTGGGATGTCCGTTAAAGGGAGGTTCTACTGTATATAGAAATACGTAAAAAACAAAATAAATTTAAAATTTTTAGAATATTAAATAATATCTTCTGTTTTAAAAACAATCAGACGATGTTATCATTTTTATCAGACGACAGCTCTTTAGCCAATCACAGAAGTGGAGCAAATGAGGTGGCTACAGTGCTGCCATCTTTCGGAGGAAACTTGAATCAATTTTTGTCGTAAAAACGTTCTTGCCGCTCTAGGCGCATTAACTCTTTCATTATTATTATCTTTTTTATTCTTATTAATTATAAATATATTTTTTATTTAAATGGGGAATTTATATATGAGTTTGTATTTATATGATGAGGGCCAACAGCCCGTGGTTAGCTTTTCTTGATTAATCAAGAATGGGTATTTGGCCAATTCTGGAATAATTAAAAAAAAACGAGAATAGTTGATATTTATTCCGATAGATGGCGCAAGCCATCAGCAACTTTCAGTTGCACGATAAGGAGATGCCTTAGTTTATATATCGTTTACAGGGATATTGGAAGTTATTCAAAATGTTAATATACTTCAAATTGAAAGAAAGACAGTATACACATTTGTTTTTAATAGAAAACCTGACCTATTTTTATTTTTTTATTCTTTTTTTTTCACATGTTCAGTGTATTTACGCAAGTTTGACCTTAAATGTCCATTTATTGATTTCTCAAGAAGCCTCTGAGACCAAATGAAATTTGGTCGTTGAGGTATAGTCTGTACCACGCTGACGAGGGCCAACAGCCCGAAACGCGTTCGTGGTTGACTTTTCTTGATTTATCAAGAAAATGGTTTGGCCAAATATCGAAGGGAACATGTTAAATCAATGTTTAGTTTATTTATTTTTCACTAGATGGCGCTCTGCCATTTGAAAAAACCCACATGTTAGTGGACAGGATATGCCTAATTTGTTTTTAACAGTTTACATGGGTTGCTGGGGGAAGCGTTCTATTGGTGGAAAAGGCGCAAGAGAGCTTTCGACCATTTAAACAATCTTCTTCAGGTTCTAGAGATACTGACAAAAGACGGGGAACGTCTGCCTATTTTATATTGTCTTAGAAATCTCAAATACCGATATATTACCGTCTGTTGTGACCATTTACATGATTTTATTGTTGTCAATATATGCACAGTCTGTACTATTATTGAGAGCTTTTATTTAACTTGCTTCCATGCCTGTCTTTTCACAAATCCTGTAATCAAATTTTAATCGGTTGCTACATATTAAATCAAGTTTGCCCGGTATAGCGATGTTAGCCCGGCCAGGACGCTCGTAGACTCACTGACCGATTGTTGGAGCCGCGGTACCCAGGGGAACAAAATATTATATATCCACTCATGGACAACACTTAAGGAAGTTGTACCTTTCAGCATGTATATCGGGATTGAGACAATAACTCTGAAAGATACACTCATGGACATAACTTAAGGAAGCTGTGCCTTTCAGCATGTATATCGGGATTGAGACAATAACTCTGAAAGATACACTCATGGACATAACTTAAGGAAGTTGTACCTTTCAGCATGTATATCGGGATTGAGACAATAACTCTGAAAGATACACTCATGGACATAACTTAAGGAAGTTGTACCTTTCAGCATGTATATCGGGATATTGAGACAATAACTCTGAAAGATATTACAGTGACCTTTATTGAAGACACACGAGATGACATACACTCATGAACAAAACTTAAGGAAGTTGTACCTTTCAGCATGTATATCGGGATTCAGACAATAACTCTGAAAGATATTACAGTGACCTTTATTGAAGACACACGAGATAACATACACTCATGGACAAAACTTAAGGAAGTTTTACCTTTCAGCATGTATATCGGGATTGAGACAATAACTCTGAAAGATATTACAGTGACCTTTATTGAAGACACACGAGATAACATACACTCATGGACAAAACTTAAGGAAGTTGTACCTTTCAGCATGTATATCGGGATTGAGACAATAACTCTGAAAGATATTACAGTGACCTTTATTGAAGACACACGAGATAACATACACTCATGGACAAAACTTAAGGAAGTTGTACCTTTCACCATGTATATCGGGATTGAGACAATAACTCTGAAAGATATTACAGTGACCTTTATTGAAGACACACGAGATAACATACACTCATGGACAAAACTTAAGGAAGTTGTACCTTTCACCATGTATATCAGGATTCAGATAATAACTCTGAAAGATATTACTGTGACCTTTATTGAAGACACACGAGATAACATACACTAATGGACAAAACTTAAGGAAGTTGTACCTTTCACCATGTATATCAGGATTCAGATAATAACTCTGAAAGATATTACTGTGACCTTTATTGAAGACACACGAGATAACATACACTAATGGACAAAACTTAAAGAAGATGTACCTTTCACCATGTATATCGGGATTCAGACAATAATTCTGAAAGAGTTTAAGACACACAAGATAATCAAGTGTGAACAACCTCTGTCTCCTTCAAAAAAAAAAAAAAAAAAAGCAGACGACCGGCGATATCAAAGACTTTCTGCTTCTTTAAGATTTGTCCATTAGTATATAGTGTTAAATATTTGCATAGTTCATCAATTATGCACATATCAGAAGAACCTGTTGAAGAAAAGACATGTCCGAAAGCTTATGATGCAAGAAATTTAAATACAAGAAACGCTTTTTAAGTATTTTTGTTTTAACGTTACAATCAAAACACTTTGGTTTTACACAATAAATAATTAATACCTAAAAGTTATAATGAAAGGTAGTATAGGTTCTGCAAAGTCCATCTCACCAGGACAATTGAGCACCTGACATTGATTACTGTAGCTTCAATGATGTAATTATAAAAAAAGGAACTATTTTAGACGTGTATGATTCTCTTTGAATTTAAACAAGTTTCTACTCCCTTACTGTAATGATAAATTAATGGGAGGGCATGGCTCATCAATGGTGGACCCTTTTTTATAATCAACTATGGACATAAGATTTGTGTGAAGACACAGTAGAAATACATATAAATATATAATATGCTTCAAGCATTGCTAACCCGCAAACATCAAATTAAGTCTTTTTAGGACAATTATAAAATGATGCATTAGCGTGCCATTTGTAATGAGAAATTTGAAATAAGAGGGTTTACCACTGATGAGCCAGGCCCATCCATTAATTTATTGTAGTGTATTTGCATATTGAATTATGGATATGCAAATATCCTGTTTTGCATAATAGTTTTAATAGAATTTTGTATATAAATAGCGACAGTTTTTAGCTACCAGCAGTCAGTCAATTTATGTTAATAAACGAGATTACTGGAGTCTGTTTGCCTCAGTTAAGCGACACCTCACTCTAGGCTACCTCCCAACCTTCTAGGATAAAACATTTATCATTGCTGTAAGTTCAGTATAAAATTGTTTTGCTTTTAAAATAATGTAAGGAGGTAGAAGAATTTAATTTTTTTATAACAGATGGCGAGCTAATGTACGAAATGATGTAATTGTTTGATAGTTCTGAACAGATACGGTGTGGGTGTCACTCAGTGATGTGTCGGACGCTGCTTCAGAATGGATGGATTGGATTGGTTCGGTAGAATGGGTGACTCCACGAGGGCGGGGAAGGTGGTGGCTACATGTATCCGCCGAGACTGCAAATACTCGCCGTGAGGTAGACACCTTTACCTACTTGGGCCGAGTCCAGCGACCTGATGTAACCCTGCTGAAGGCGTGCCTTGTCCCCCGCGCCGGTTATTTCAGGCCCCGCTCCAGAATCCATCACAATGGACTCCTCGGGACTTATTTTAGAGAAACGCTAATTGTTGCGGTGATAGCATGCTCTGATGGATCAGGGAAACTCCTGGAGGGGACGTGACAATCGGAGGAGAAACTGGAGAAAGATTTGGGTCGTAGTTAGGTGACAAGAGAACACCTGGTACAGGAAAGGATTAGGCTTTCTACTAATTGTATAAGTACATGAGATTTTATACATGCATTCGCTATTAGGTTTATACCTGCATTCGCTATTAGGTTTATACCTGCATTCACTGTTAGGTTTACACCTGCATTCATTGTTAGGTTTATACCTGCATTCACTGTTAGGTTTATACCTGCATTCGCTATTAGGTTTATACCTGCATTTATTGTTAGGTTTATACCTGCATTAATTGTTAGGTTTATACCTGCAATCACTGTTGGGTTTATACCTGCATTCATTGTTAGGTTTATACCTGCATTCATTGTTAGGTTTATACCTGCATTCACTGTTAGGTTTATACCTGCATTCATTGTTAGGTTTATACCTGCATTCACTGTTAGGTTTATGTCTGCATACGCTATTAGGTTTATACCTGCATTCACTGTTAGGTTTATACCTGCATTCACTGTTAGGTTTATACCTGCATTCACTGTTAGGTTTATACCTGCATTCATTGTTAGGTTTATACCTGCATTCACTGTTAGGTTTATACCTGCATTCACTGTTAGGTTTATACCTGCATTTATTGTTAGGTTTATACCTGCATTCTTTGTTAGGTTTATACCTGCATTCACTGTTAGGTTTATACCTGCATTCACTGTTAGGTTTATACCTGCATTCATTGTTAGGTTTATACCTGCATTCATTGTTAGGTTTATACCTGCATTCACTGTTAGGTTTATACCTGCATTCATTGTTAGGTTTATACCTGCATTCATTGTTAGGTTTATACCTGCATTCACTGTTAGGTTAATAGCTGCATTCGCTGTTAGGTTTATACCTGCATTCATTGTTAGGTTTATACCTGCATTCATTGTTAGGTTTATACCTGCATTCACTGTTAGGTTTATACCTGCATTCATTGTTAGGTTTATAATCATTCATTGTTAGGTTTATACCTGCATTCGCTGTTAGGTTTATACCTGCATTTATTGTTAGGTTTATACCTGCATTAATTGTTAGGTTTATACCTGCATTCACTGTTGGGTTTATACCTGCATTCATTGTTAGGTTTATACCTGCATTCACTGTTAGGTTTATACCTGCATTCATTGTTAGGTTTATACCTGCATTCACTGTTAGGTTTATACCTGCATTCACTGTTAGGTTTATACCTGCATTTATTGTTAGGTTTATACCTGCATTCTTTGTTAGGTTTATACCTGCATTCACTGTTAGGTTTATACCTGCATTCATTGTTAGGTTTATACCTGCATTCATTGTTAGGTTTATACCTGCATTCACTGTTAGGTTTATACCTGCATTCATTGTTAGGTTTATACCTGCATTCATTGTTAGGTTTATACCTGCATTCATTGTTAGGTTTATACCTGCATTCACTGTTAGGTTAATAGCTGCATTCGCTGTTAGGTTTATACCTGCATTCATTGTTAGGTTTATACCTGCATTCATTGTTAGGTTTATACCTGCATTCACTGTTAGGTTTATACCTGCATTCATTGTTAGGTTTATAATCATTCATTGTTAGGTTTATACCTGCATTCGCTGTTAGGTTTATACCTGCATTTATTGTTAGGTTTATACCTGCATTAATTGTTAGGTTTATACCTGCATTCACTGTTGGGTTTATACCTGCATTCATTGTTAGGTTTATACCTGCATTCACTGTTAGGTTTATACCTGCATTCATTGTTAGGTTTATACCTGCATTCACTGTTAGGTTTATACCTGCATTCACTGTTAGGTTTATACCTGCATTCACTGTTAGGTTTATACCTGCATTCACTGTTAGGTTTATACCTGCATTCACTATTAGGTTTATACCTGCATTCATTGTTAGGTTTATACCTGCATTCACTGTTAGGTTTATACCTGCATTTATTGTTAGGTTTATACCTGTATTCATTGTTAGGTTTATACCTGCATTCACTGTTAGGTTTATACCTGCATTCATTGTTAGGTTTATACCTGCATTCACTGTTAGGTTTATACCTGCATTTATTGTTAGGTTTATACCTGCATTCATTATTAGGTTTATACCTGCATTCACTGTTAGGTTTATACCTGCATTTATTGTTAGGTTTATACCTGTATTCATTGTTAGGTTTATACCTGCATTCATTGTTAGGTTTATACCTGCATTCACTGTTAGGTTTATACCTGCATTCACTGTTAGGTTTATACCTGTATTCACTTTTAGGTTTATACCTGCATTCGCTGTTAGGTTTATACCTGCATTCATTGTTGGGTTTATACCTGCATTCATTGCTAGGTTTATGTCTGCATACGCTATTAGGTTTATACCTGCATTCACTGTTAGGTTTATACCTGCATTCACTGTTAGGTTTATACCTGCATTCACTGTTAGGTTTATACCTGCATTCATTGTTAGGTTTATACCTGCATTCATTGTTAGGTTTATACCTGCATTCACTGTTAGGTTCATACCTGCATTCATTGTTAGGTTTATACCTGTATTCATTGTTATGTTCATACCTGCATACGCTATTAGATTTATACTTGCATTCACTGTTAGGTTTATACCTGCATTCATTGTTAGGTTTATACCTGCATTCACTGTTATGTTCATACCTGCATACGCTATTAGATTTATACTTGCATTCACTGTTAGGTTTATACCTGCATTCATTGTTCGGTTTATAAATGCATACACTGCTAGTAACATAGTTACTACACTGCTAGTTACTCAATCTCTAACATTCCGTCTTCCATATGAGAGCTATTCAATCTAACAGCTGATCCTAACTATGGCATATGTTCTTTTGACATCATCTACTCATATCTTAGCCTTCACATCTCTCTCTCTCTCTCTCTCTCTCTCGTTTCATATTATAATAATTAATTTAAAAGACATATTTTGATCCAATATACTACTCTGATCAAAAAGTTTCGACACTTTGCTCATAAGTTAAAAAAACTTTATTATTCTACCAAATTCAAATTGTCGCCTTCAAAGTAGGCCCCGTTGGCCGCGATGCATTTCAGCCACCTTTTTTCCAGTCGGCAAAACACCTCTGGTAGTCTGTTTTCGGGATCACCTTCATGGCCTTCTTCGATTCCACTTTGATCTCTTCTATTCTCTGAAATTCTGGCCCTTTAACTTTTTTTTTTTAGCTTTCCAAAGTGGAAGAAGTCGCAGGGGGCCAAATTGGTACTGTAGGGGGGTTGGGGGAGCACAGAGGTTGAGTGGTCCTGCAGGAACTTCGAAATTTTGAGGGCTGTGTGCGCCGGTGCGTTATCGTGGTGGAGGATCCACGACTTGCTCCTCCACAGCTCCGGCCGTTTCCGCCTGATCGCTTCCCTCAATCGCCTCAAAACTCTCAGGTAGGAGTCAGCAGTTATTGTAGAGCCTTGTTGTTGAAATTCATGATGAAAGTTGCCCTGGTAGTCAAAGAACACCGTCAACATGTCCTTGACTTTGCTGGGAGCCTTTCTCGCTTTCTTTGGTCTCGGCTCATTTTTGAAGCGCCACTCCGATGCCTGTTGGGTAGTTTCCGAATCAAAGCCGTAAATTCATGTTTCGTCTCCAGTAATGACCCTCTTCAGCAATTCGGGGTCGTCGGTTGTCGCTTCGAGATTGAGACTGGTCGTTTCTTTCCGGGCGTTCTTTTGATCAAAAGTCAAATCTTCGGGAACGAGAACGGCATTGAGTCTTCTCACTCCCAAAATGTCCTTCATTATCGATTGAGTCGACCCGAATGATATCCCTGCTTCTTCGGCGACCTCCCTGACAGTTATTCGTCGGTCTTCACGCACCAGTTCTAACACCTTGTCCACTTTTTCAGGCGTGTTTGATGTGGACGGTCTCCCGGAACGCTCGTTGTCGGCGGTCTCTTCCCGACCCTCCTTGAAGCGCTTGTACCATTTAAAAACTCGTCTTCGGCTCATGACGGCATCCCTGTAGGCTGTTTGCAACATCCAAAAAAATTCGGCACCTTTGAATCCGTTTTTCACACAGAACTTGATGCAAATTCGTTGATCCTCCATTTCGGTGACTAACGAAATCGAAGCACCGGCAAAATGGCTTCACTTCGAACAGCCGCTGCTCGCGCTGTTGTAGCGCGTGATTTTTGAAATATGGCAGGTCTCCATGCCAAGGGCGACGCTTGCGTTTGCCACAAACCGGGAGAAAATATATTGAGTTTTCAGGATTTTATGAGCAAAGTGTCGAAACATTTTGATCAGAGTAGTATGCCTTTTTAATTAAAGATTTATTTATGGATTGCTCTATTTAAAAAAAAATATATATATATATAGCGTTAGAATATTACGCACGGACCTAAATATTGGCACTCCCATCATCTGAAGGATTCAAGAGTTCGCAAAAAAAAACAAAAATAAAGTTCTTGGGACATATCTTCACCAGTGATGAAATAAAAACAGATGAAGAAAAAGTCAAAGCTATTGACAATATCAAGTCACCATCAAACAAAAAAGAACTACAAATACTTTTGGGAATGGTTCAATACTTACATAAATTCATCCCAAATCTCTCAGAGATAACATACAGAATGAGATTGCTTCTGAAGAAAAACACAGAATGGCAATGGGACAGCTTGAGGGACAAGGATATGGAAAGAATAAAAGACTTATTAAAACAAGCGCCAACCCTAAAGTATTATGATCCTAACAAAGATGTGGTACTTTCGGTCGATGCAAGCCAACATGCCATTGGAGCAGTCTTACTCCAAGAAGATCGACCAATTGCGTATGCTTCTTCTGCATTAAATGATGCTCAGAGGCATTACCCTCAAATAGAAAAAGAAGCTCTGGCAATTAAATTTGGTTGTAAGAAATTCCATACCTATATATATGGTAAATCTCTTTTAATAGAAACAGACCATCGACCGTTAGAATCCATTTACAAAAAACCAATGGATAAAATGCCACCAAGACTTCAAAAAATATTCATGGAAATTAATCAATATGGACCAAATATTAAATACAAGAGTGGAAAGGAGCTCTTGATTGCAGACTTACTGAGTCGAGATTGCAAATCATATGAGATTCTAGAAGAAAATCCAATATAAATCCTTTTAATCACTGCATTTGACAATAGATCAACAACCAACATCATGAAAGCTACAAAGGAAGATGCAGAATTGCAAGAACTAAAAGAAACAATAATCCAAGGATGGCCAGACCAAAAGTCACTAGTTCCTCTATCTTGCAGAAGATATAGGAATATAAAAGATGAACTTTCCATTCATGAAGACCTAGTTCTGAGGGGAACCAAAATAATAATACCAGAATCAATTAAAAAAAAACAAGTTCTCAAATGAAGGCCACCTAGGCATTACTGGTTGTGCCAAAAGAGCCAAAGACTCCATTTATTGGGCAGGAATGTCCAAAGATATCTCTGACATGGTAGAAAATTGCAAGACATGCATAGTTACACAAAGAGACAAACAAAAACAACCCCTAATGCTAAAAGAAATTCCTGAGCTCCCATGGGAAATTGTCGCATCAGATATCTTTCAATTTGAAGGGAATGAATACATTGTGATTTTAGACAGTTATTCTGGATTCATAAACTTTGAACCTATTAACACAATAAATTCAAAAGATACCATTGGATTTCTCAAAAGAAACTTTAGCATACATGGAATTCCTAAAGTTCTGGAGACAGATAATGGAAGAAATTATGCTTCAAGAGAGTTTAATGAATTCAGCAACAAATGGAAGTTTAATCACAAGACTTCAAGTTCACATTACCCTAAATCAAATGGACTGGCTGAAAGAGCTGTGCAAATAGCAAAGAACATTCTTAGAAAATGCAAATAAAGTGGAGATGATATCCAGATTGCATTACTCAACTATAGAAATACTCCAAGAGAAGACATGGAATCACCAGCACAAAGACTACTTTCAAGAAGAACAAAGACAATCTTGACAATCAGAAAAGAATTGTTAAGACCTTGCATCCAAAAAGATGTCACTTTAAAGCTAAGAAGATCCAGAAACAAGCAGAAATTCTACTATGACAAAGGATCAAGAGACGAACCAACTTTCAAGATCGGACAAGAAGTTTATCTAAGAGAAAACAGAAGAAACTGGAAACCAGCCACAATAGTTCGAGAAGATGGTCCAAGGTCCTATACAGTCCAGAACAACAAAGGACTCTACAGAAGAAACCAATCACATATTACAACTAACCAATCCCAAAGAGACCATGAAAGCATCCTTGAGCAAGAACCCAGTGGAAGTGCTTGTTCAACCATGGAGCAAGATCAAGAAACTCAGCCTAAAGGTTCTGACAGGATGGAGCTGCAGTCGGAATCTGATAATCCAGCTGGAGAGGGGGAGACCAGAGAGGAGCGGAAGTTCACAAGAAGCGGGCGCCATGTGAAGCCACCAAAAAGAATGGATTTATAAAAAAAGGAGAGATGTAATATAGTTAATATCGTACTCGGCAACACAGTTCAGTTCAATATAGAATGTAAATAAAATAACTAACGCTATCTAATACTAACAACAATCCTGTAAGTAAATAAATATATCCAATACCCCAATAAATAAATCTTATAATGCGTTTGCTAATTATATTACGTAAACAAAGATTTTACAGTAAGGAATAAAGAATAACGACTACACCATTTTAGGCGAATTCATAAGAAAAATAAACCTGTATCAAAGTTTTCGGGCTTTATCCCTCATCAGAACATGGGCGTCTTCGATTTTGTAACATTCTAGGAGAGGAGCAATGGAATCCAGTTGAATGTTATAAATATGTGCCAATTTTCAGGCCACAATACAACAAAATATGTGGAAGGATGGTGTTCAAGTAGTAAAATTTGCATCAAACTATATGCCTTTTGTTCGAATTTTCTAAAATTGGTTTTGTGGTTCATTCTTTATCATCACTATTACGTTTTCTACTGAGGTGATAAGCCAAATACATTTTCTTGATGCATTTTATAGGGGGGAGATGTCACTTTTGGAATATATACAACAACAACAAAAGCCTTTATTGAGGGCCTCTCGTCCTAAAAAGGATTCGCCAGTTTACAGAGTAATTGAAGAGAAGAGAACTAAGAATACAGTGAGAAACCTATTTGTAGTAGGTATAGTATAGTATTTTCTACACTGTGACTATATACAACAGCAGCAACAAGTCTTTTACTGGAATCAAAGTCCCATACAGGATTCGTCATTCTAATCCTGACAAAGATTATTTACATATAATTATTTACATCAATTAGATTATGTATATAGCTTCCCCTTCTCTTCAGCCGTCTTCCAAAATTTGAACAAGGCAAACGCTCCAGCTCTGTTTCTCACCACCTCATTCAACAGGAGCTCCAAAGAGAGTCCTTCAAGGCCTATTTGACTGAGGAGCACTTCTCGTTCATCTTTCAGCCCCATACATGAGAGTATATGGTGATGTAGCCCGGCTCCATTCTTGTCCCGCAAATCTCGCATGTCCATCCGTCTGTTTCAAATATTCTGGGGCGATCATCAGTAAAGAGCACCGAGAGGATTCTCAGTCCGCCAATACACCGTTTTACCCAGAGCGGGAAATCGCTGGACAGATAGTGTTCTGGTAACGAGTTGAGCAGATGTTTTTATAGTGGGGGTAGAGTCTTGAATTTATTATTCTTGTGTGATCCTTTTGCAGAGATTGATCTATTCCAGTCCTGACTTTTGGAATATATATATATAACAAAAAGTGAGGATGGATGGCAATCATTTCCAAATAGTGGCAACTCTCCTTATAAAAAATGCATCAAGACAATGCATATATAAAGATAAAATGGAGGGCTCTCCTCTTAATTATTATTGCAGTGGGGGCAATAGAAATTATTGTTTAATTTTAAAGGGTGCCATACGCGTCTAAAATAGTTTCAATTTCTTTTTACACTTTTTAATCACAAACACGGTGAATTAGCACAGATAGATGGCGCTCAGCCATCAGCAACTTTCAGTTGCACGATAAGGAGATGCCTTTTTCTTTTTTCATGATTTATGCACCTTATCCCAGTACAATGTTACATTTGTACTATTTTTTCACATTGTGTAGAGTCCTCACGCAATTCTGGCCTTAACTACCCGTTTCATGATTTTTCAGGATGCCTTAATGACCAATTTTTTGGTCTTTGAGGTACAGCTTGCACCACGCTGATGAGGGCCAACAGCCCGAAACGCGTCCGTGGTTAGCTTTTCTTGATTAATCAAGAATGGGTATTTGGCCAATTATGGAATAAAAAAATCAACGAGAATAGTTGATATTTATTCCGATAGATGGCGCTCAGCCATCAGCAACTTTCAGTTGCACGATAAGGAGATGCCTTTTTCTTTTTTCATAAAATATATATATTTTAAAATTTAACGATTATTATTTAAAATGAACAGACATATCAATAAAGTAGTTTTTCTCTATTTTTTTTTCAATTAAAAAAATAAAATATATAACCGTAAAAAAAAAAAAGTATTTGACAACTTCGAATTATCCTACCGCGATTTATAACTTTTGTTTCCAATTCTGCTGTTTGTTATTAAATAAGATGATGTTTGATTTTTATTTAAGCGAATGGTTCACGAGAGAGTAATCAAATATTTTTTCAAAACGATTTTTTAATAAAATTTAAATATATAGTTTAAATGGATACTTGAATACGCCTATATATACGCTCAAATATGAACAAAAATATTGATGAGCTATCAACGACCAAGTATATTGTCAAAAAATGGGAGGCAAATTTTGCAATCGAACATAAAAGAAAGCCAGAAAAGGTACTTTTGACAGCTATAAAACATGTTGTAAAAAGTTTAACGAAATGTTACAATTAAATAGCAAACGACGTTACAAGAACAGTAGAACCTCTCCATAACAGCATCGCTTGTGACTAAGATTTTATGTTAATTTTGATATTTAAAATCAATTGAAAATTAAAACTTTTAATACTTTATAATTATGATAAAATGACTACATTTCTGTTATAAAAGAGGCTGTTATAACAAGATTCTATTGTATTTATTTTTTAGGATTTTCAAACTATCGACTGATCAAATATTAATTTGTAAAGAATGTGGACTAACACATTTTTTTTTTTTTTAGCAAACTGTGATAACGGTTTGTACAGGGTAATTTTTTAAAATGTCAAGCCAAAAAATAGGCCAGCAATATTGGCCGTAATAAATGGAATAAAAACTTTAATATCCACAGACGAACACTATTATAAAGGTATGTTACTGTACTTAGGCCTAGTCACATTAATGAGCTTTCCCATCTAGTTTACTTACCAAATATCATCAGTTAAAACTTGGTAGCATATTTTACTGAAAGTTTATGCAAATTTTTAATGCCCCTGTTTTTTTTTCTTTGTAATTAAAAAATTTTGCCTAATTCAGTGTAGAACCACTCTGTAAAAGACAACACCTACACTCATGAACAAAACTTAATAAGGTTTCATATTTTGATTTTGCTGGTCGTCTGCTTTTTTTTTTTATGAAACAGGCAATTTTTTAAGAAAAAGGCTCCTGATTTTGCAACTAAAAGGTGCTGGTGGCTTGCGTTATCTGTCTAAATAAATATTAACAAGTTGTTGATTTATAATTATTCCAGATTTGGCCAAATATCCTTTCTTTATTAATCAAGAAGGTTAACCGTGTTTTGGATGGTTGGCCCTCATCAGCATTGTGCAAGCTGTACCTCAATGACCAATAAATTGTTCTTTCAGGCATCCTGAAAAATCATGAAACGGGAATTATCCACCTGATCCCAGTACATTTCCACTTTTGTACTGTTTTTTTCACAGAGGTAATTTTGTTCATACTTGATTATCTTGTGTGTCTTCAATAAAGGTCACAGTAATATCTTTCAGAGTTATTGTCTGAATCCCGATATACATGCTGAAAGGTACAACTTACTTTTGTCCATGAGTGTAGTTGCAGATCCAAAATGTCCTTTAGAGAGATGTGTCCTCTTACTGGAGATTTTTGGTGATGAAAACTGTTCTTTGTTGCTAAATGTTCGAGAATGTCCTCTCACGAAGGTTTGTTCTACTGTTTCATAGTATAGCAACCTGGAGACTAAATATATAGTGGGTAGGGGTTAATCATTGATGGGCTGGGCCCTCCCATTTTGTTTTATTGCATTATAAGATCTGTTGAACTATTTTACAGTTAAACCTCTCTTAGAAGTCACCTGTTTTGAGATTTTTCCTGTCTTAGAAGTCACCCATTTTGGAATTTTACTGTCTTAGAAGTCGCCCATTTTGGAATTTTTACTGTCTTAGAAGTCACCTGTTTTGGGAGTTTTCCTGTCTTAGAAGTCACCAGTTTCAGGATTTTTCCCTGTCTCTACAAGAGAAAACACACACACACACACATAATACACTTTTTGAAAATAGAGCAATCCATAGATAAATCTTTAATTAAAAAGGCATATATTGGATAAAAATATCATTTATTTTACCAATATTTCAGTTGGCTGAACGCCAACCTTTATCAAGGTGTTATAACATTCTAAAGTGTGTCAACAACAAACTCAGCGCCACATAATGTCAACAGCATTAAGTTTTTAAAAATATTTTAATGCTGTTGACGTTATGTGGCGCTGAGTTTGTTGTTGACGCACATTATGCTCAACCAACTGAAATATTGTAATGATATTTTGATCCAATATATGCCTTTTTAATTAAATAATACACTTTATTACAAATAAACTTATCCCTTGAAGCCTGATGATTACTCTTGTAATGAATTGAACATCTGTGTCCTACACTTGTGCTGATATTTGTGCAGGAGGACCTGAAGAAAGCTCCAAAGAACATCAGAGGTAATTGTCAGCAGTAGAGCCTGTCTGTATACACGAGTGTAGGGAGGTGGGATGTTTGAAGCCTTCTTAGAAATGAAAAATACCCCATCAAAGCTCACTCTTGCTAGAAGACACTTATCTACAAAGGACAGTTTTAAAGTTCGCTATAAAACCTAGGCTCAGCTGGCCATGCTGATAGTACCCTGTAAGATCTCCAGGGATACAGGATGTATGTTAGCGCGAGACACTTTGTTTTTGACTTTGCCCCCCCCACTCGCTTTTTGGTTTTTGTAACTATTGTGTTGGAGCGGGTCGCTCCTTAAATAAATGCATATATTAGTTAATAACTAAATGGAATCCTCTCTTTCTTTTTCCCAGTAAGAGACGCCTACGGAAGCCAACAGTACATAGACAGATAAAGCACATAGGCTATAGTTATTAACTAACATATGCATTTATTTAAGGCGCCAATTTATAATTGTAACAAATAGTATTTGAATCAAAACATTCAATCGGGTAAAACACGGGCGTTAATGATCCAACAGGTCCACGTGTCTAAATTAAAACACGGGCGTTGCCCTGGTCATTCGGCTAGTGAGTGTATATATGAGAAAATATATCGACATGTTTTGTATTTATTTAAATTCTATTAAAGGCATGCTTTGACATTTTTTTCTCATTCACTACTATTGTTTGATCATGGTAACAATGCCGTTGTTGAAATGTCACATACTATTTATTTATTTGGATTTGGTCTTATTACCTTGTGTTTCTAAACTCATGTGTAATCAGAATTCGGAAATTTTAAAATATAAATGGTAATAAGGTACAATTTGGATTATAGATTATAAACACAAGGTAATAAGACCAAATCTCCAATGATAAGGTACAATTTGGATTATAGATTATAAACACAAGGTAATAAGACCAAATCTCCAATGATAAGGTACAATTTGGATTATAGATTATAAACACAAGGTAATAAGACCAAATCTCCAATGATAAGGTACAATTTGGATTATAGATTAGAAAAACAAGGAAATAAGACCAAATCCAATTAGTGTGTATCGTTTCAGTAACAGCATTGTTACCATCTTCAGACAAAAGTGCTGTTACCGAAATGTTACACACTATTTATTTAATTGGATTTGGTCTTGTTACCTTGTGCTGTTTATTATTATTCATTTATGTACTCCTCTGTAGAAGGGCCGGAAAGCTTGAGATTACTAAAATGAAAAGAAACACATCTCCAGAAACCTGTTGTATTGTATTGTTTTATTTTATATCCAGTAGATTTAAATCAATTAGAAAGTATTTATAGGCCTACAGCCTTGTTGAGTTCACCATGTCACTGATGGTGTCCAGAGGCCTACAGCCGCTACTGTCATCTGAAGACAGCGGAGAACAAGCCTCCATCCTCTCCCAAGGTCAGTCAGTTACTGCTCATCACCTGGGACTTGTTTTTCTGTTCTGCCTATCACCTGTTTACCCACTATGTACTAAGTGTCAACCCCAAACCACATGAACATTGGTTCATCCATTGATTGGCTCTACTCATCTCCAGTATCCTGATATCCATCTCCCTCTCTTAACTCCGCCTTTGCCGGTTCCAAGCCCAGATAAAAAGGAGGAGGGGGAGCAGTAACAAGCTCACTAAAAAACCTGGGCTCAGCTGGCCATGCTGATAGTACCCTGTAAGGGCTCCTAATCCAGGGATACAGGATGAGCAGCGTTTGTACTCCATGTTAGGAGCGGCTGCACATGGTGTCTGTTCCTCGTGTCAGAGGCGGCCATTTCTTTTGGAGCTAAGTCGGCCTGCCACTGAGTAGTGCTCCCAGTCTTAATGACAAAGGCAGGCACATTCTACTTCACCCAGTCATGATGGTTGTCAAGTCTCAAGCTTTACAAGCTTGATACCCTGATATGATTGAGTGGAGATAAGAAAGAAGAAGACCTGGGACTTGGCTGGGTGAAGATAAGCCAGGTGGATACACACTACGACAGTAGTTTATCACATGACCCACAGTTCAACTAATTCAGAAAACAATGCAAACATCTGGTGAAATTCAGTTAACATTCCTAATCAAGATGTAATGTAATAAACTAATTCATAAAATGATAAGGTACAATTTAGATTATAGATTAGAACTACAGGGTAATAAGATCAAATAAATAAATAGTGTGTGATATTTTGGCAACAACCTTATTCAGTACTTTTGTCTGAGGATTGTAACAATGCTGTTATTGAAATGTCATGGACTATTGATATATTTGGATTTGGGTCTTATTATAGCTTGTAGTTCTAGTTCAGAAAACAATGCTAACATCTATCCAGCGAACATTAAGATGTAGTTTTGGTGGTATTAGAGAAATGTTAGAGATGTGTTACACTCTGTTGAATCACCCAATCTCAATTCAGCGGCAACAGGTGGATGTCCAGGAAGAGGAGGAGTCCACCTTTGGAGCCCATCTCAACAAGAAGCAGGCTGCAGGGAAGTCCAGGAGTGGTGGGGATCGGGACTGGAACAAGACCCAGACTCTCTACAGCCGGCTGAGACTCAAGTCCCTGGCACCGGACCTCTCCGCCAACAGGCTCAGTGCAGTCAAGGTAAACTGCTGTGCAACTCTCACTGAGAATTTGAAATATATTTTTTTAGCTTTGATAGTGCTGATTATAGATTAGAACTACAAGGTAATAACACCAAATCCAAATAAATAAATAAGTGTGTGTCTTTGGTAGTAACAGCGGTGTTACCTTCTTCAGACAAAAGTACTGAATAAATTTACTCTTTTGTCTGATGATGGTAACAAAATTGGTAACAAAATCTCACACACTATTTATTTAGAGATTGGGTCTTATTACCTTTTATTTTCAGCGCTTTTTTTTTTACTTAATATATATAATCAAAATCTATTTCTACAGCATACAGCCATTTCTACTATTATTATTAAAAATTGAAAGAGGGCCTGGCTCATCAGTGGTGAACCTTCCCAGTGGTTTTGCCAGTTTAATCTACCATACTGCTGTAATATTGCACATTTGGCTGTTTTCCTACTGATACTGAAGCTAAACTCTTGGAAATGGTGTTTTGAATCAACTATGGACATAAGCTTTGAGGATAGTAGAAATACATAATTATATGTCCTCAAAGATTATATCCATAGTTCATTTAAAATACAGTTTCCAAAAGAGTATAGCTTCAGTATAAATATAAAAAGAAAATTGCCAAATGTGCAATATTACAGCTGTTTGATAGATTAAACTGGCGAAACCTCTGAGGGATTCACCACTGATGAGCCAGGCCCTCCCATTAATTAATCATTGCAGCAAGGGCAGTAGAAAATTGTTCTATTTCATAAAGAATCCTATGTGTCAAAAATACTTAAAATTTATTATAAAAGATGGCGCGCTAATGCTTCATATTAATGAAGGTATTACTTTACTTATTTGGTCATGTTACTCCATGCTTCTCTTGGTCTCTATCCTAAATTGTACCTTTCCACCACTTTTATCCTTCTCTAAATAGGGAAACCAATTTTTATTTTAATCACACACAATTTATTAATTTGGTCTTTTTTTTTAAATGACAAGTTTTTAAAGTACAAATCAAGTAAATATGACAAAGTTTCTAAGAGTAAAAAAAAATGTTACAAAAGTGAAATTATACTGGGATCAGGTTGATAAATTAAAAAAAAAGACATCTCCTGATTGTGAAACTCAAAGTTGCTGATGGCCTGCACCATCTGTCGGAATAAATGTCAACTAATCCTTGGTTTTTAAAAATTAGTTCAGAATTTTGGCCAAATACTCATTCTTGATTAATCAAGAAAAGCTAACCAAGTCCACGTTTCTGGCTGTTGGCCCTCATCAACGTGGTGCAAGCTGTACTTCAAGGACCAAATTCTGGATTATTTAAAAAAATCAATGATTAGTTGATATTTATCATGAAGATAGAGGCCTGCATTCCTAGTTCTTAAAATTAAAGATACTTTGGCCAGTGTAAATCTTTATTATTATCTCAATGTTTTGACATTTTTCCTCGTCAGGAACAAATAAAAATTAAAGCATTTGGCGTTAAAAATTATTCTAAGGTTGCAAGGTTTTTAAGAACTAGTTGATATTTATTCTGATAGATGGTGCAAGCCATCAGCATCTTTTAGTTGTACGATCAGGAGATGACTTTTTCTTAAAGTTTCTAAGTGGCTCTGAGGATATCACTGGCCAACTGTGGCTAGAATTAGGTGATAGAAACACCCATGTACTGTTGTTGTTGTTTCTTATCCCCTTGTGTAAAGATTACACTACTTGTAACCAGGTTGGATGTACCCAGGATGTTGTACCCATGTACTATTTGTACCAATGTACTTGTACCCAGGTTGGATGTGCACAGAGGAAGACCGCTGTACTCGGAGGGAACCGCCAGCAGCCAACTCCGGAGTCAGCCGAGGACCCACCAATCCTCTCACTGCTCCAAGCCCCTCTCTCCAAGGAAGCTCTGCAAGAGGACCTAGCTCCCATCCAAGCCAAGGACTTCACCATCCGCCGGCTGGCCACTGCACAAACCAAGCTGATCCGGCCCCTTGCCTGCTCCCTGGAAAGGAACCCCTCCCACGGATCTGTGGACCCACTCTGGCTGAAGAGATGTGGCCAGTCCATGGAGGACTCAGGCATTGGTTCTCAGTCCACAGCCAGCTCCCAGTCCAGTCAGCCTGATCCTTTATTTAGCAGTGCAGGTATTTGCAGCGCAGATTCTCAAAGAGCAGATTCCCAAAGAGCAGATTCCCACAGTACAGATTTCCTCAGTGTAGGTTCCCATAGCACTGATTCCTGCAGCGCAGATATTCGCAGTGCAGCTTCTCGCAGCGCAGATTCCCACAGTGTAGATACCTGTAGCAGAGATTTCCTCAGTGCAGGTTCCCACAGCACTGATTCCTGCAACGAAGATTCCCATGGTACATATACTCGCAGCACAGATTCCCGCAGCGTAGATACCCGCAGTGCAGCTTCCCACAGTACATATACTCGCAGCACAGATTCCCGCAGTACAGCTTCCCACAGCGTAGATACCAGCAGTGCAGCTTCCCACAGTACATATACTCGCAGCACAGGTTCTCACAGCGTAGATACCCGCAGTGCAGGTTCCTGCAGCCAAATTGACATCATTTTCAGACATCTAGACCCAACTCTACCCCTAGAACCCGAGATCAAGCCGATCTGTCAGCCCTTGGCAATCAATGATGAGCCCAGGCAGGATTCCAGCACTCCAGACGTCCTCGATGCAGTCCCAGAACCCACTGCTGGACTGGGATCCCAGAGCACCACTCCCAGGATGGACTCTGCCCAGCATCCACCCACTAAAAGAAAGCTTCAAAGTCCAGAAGACCTGGAGTCAAGTCCGGCACCAAAGAAGCTACCTCGGACTTACAGCAGCCAGGTTTCTACACCCACAGCTTCCTTTGCCAGGGCTCGGCTGGAGAAGTAAGTTGCAACACTAAACAACACGTAAACACAAGGTAATAAGACCAAATATAGTGTGCGGGGTCTATAACAGTGTTTTTACCATCATCAGACAAAAGTACTGTGAAGCCTAGCAAAAATGATAAGGCACAATTATCTCTATATATATAAAAGTCAATGTCTGTCTGTTTTGCGATAAACTCAAAAACTACTGAACCAATTGGTACCAAATTTTGCATGTCGCTTTTTATAAACCTGAGGAAAATTTTCGTCTACATTTTGATTAGTATTTTTGGCTATTTCTTTTTTTCATTTAAAGAACTTTTTTTTACGCGGAGTAAATACGAGGCGAAGTAACAACACGAGGCCAATTAAGCGACCAATGAGCATTCTGCATTTCTTTTCAAATTGCTTGCGTACTTTTTTTTTAATATCTTTTTATACGAGTGTCACTTTTTTTTTACAAAAGTATTGAGAGAGAAATTTATATTACTAAGTTACGGTAAGTGCACACAATGCAATTTAAAAAAAAAACTTTACAAAATTAGCGTTACTGTATGTAAACAATGGCTTTCATATTTTTTATTAATTTTTGTTCTGGCCTTTGTTTTTTTTTTATATAATAAATAAAAGTTACAGTCAATATGATAATTCTTAAAATTGAACAAACAATAGTCAATATGCAAAAAATACAAACTAACTTAATAAAATATTCTAATATCAAACAATATGCAAAATCTCTCCTAATATTTAAATGTACATATTATTAGCATCTTAACGGCGTTTATTTGTTTTTATGTACTCCTGAATTCCCGGGTGAAGCCGGGTCATTCGTCTAGTAGAATATAAACACAAGGTAATAAGACCAAATCCAAATAAATAAATAGTGTATATAAATCAGTACTTTTGTCTAATGATGATAACAAGGCTGTTACCGAAACGTCACACACTATTTTTTTATTTTGTCTTATTACCTTGTGTTTATAATCTATATCCAAATTGTGCCTCATTAAACTCTAATACTGTTAACACACTTGAGATGTAAACATGAATTCTTTATGCAAAAAAAAAAAAGGGGACAAAGCCTACCATTGAATGTCTATTTATCTCATATTCTTTCCACCACTATTTTTCTACCACCCATATGCATATCAACGACCAGAGAGAACATTGTTATTGTTTCTTATCCCCTTGTGTAAAGATTACACAAATTACATGCTCCTCGAGCTGTTTGATGATAAGCAGCAGACTCTCCCAAAGGTCCTGTTTAATACATCTGATGCAATGTGTTCTGGAGCTGCAGGTGCCAAGCTACATTTTGGAGCAATGGGGTAGATTTGGTTGTTATCTTCTATCTTCAATGGCTTGAGATGGCCTGTTGTGAGAAGGTGCAAATACAGAGTGGTGTGCAGGAAGCTGGAGTCGGGCACCATCAATGAGAACTACGTGAAGGTCAACCTGAAGAAGAAGAAGTACGTGCGTGGCCACAAGCACCGCACCGGACAGCAGATCAAGAGAGCCAAGTGGAAGGCTATACAGAAGGGACGGTCTGGTGGCAAGAAAGGATCCTGCTTCAAGTGTAAGAAACCTGGCCACTGGGCACAGGACTGCCCGCAGGCCGGCGGAGGTATGGATGGTTGCGGTGTGTTGTACGCGATGGTCACCGCATTGTTTCAGGCTTGCTGCCTGTACTGGAGGATGGAGAAGAGGAGGAGGATGGTGATCTGGTCACCCTGGAGCAAGCTGCCGCCTCCAGCTCTGGCGACACAGCTGCACAACTTGTTGATGACAACTCCACACCAGGTGCCCCCCCCCCCCCCCCCCCCCCCCCCTCTCTCTCTCTTGCTATCTCTCTTAAAATTAATATCACATTTTGTTGTTGTTGTTTCTTATCCCCTTGTGTAAAGATTACATGAATTCCATGATCTGATGGAATGGGGTGTAGGGGTGCAGCTTTCGTTAATCATGGCATCATGATCCAGGCACACTTTGGTGAAAGTCTGACTTTGCCTGTAGTTTGAGGCCGTTCCTAACAAGGAAGCCTTTGCTGCCGACTCTAACATGAGTACAGACCTCCGTATCCCTGGAGAGGGACCCTTGCTGAGATTATCAACCGGGTCAGTTGACCTCAGGATGTTTAAAGAGGTGTACTCCTCTTCAATATCACATTTTAAACACAACCGTTGTTTCCTTTCCTAATACAGAAACAAACTATAAAGAGGGAAAGGTAATAAAACCAAATCCAAATAAATAAAGATATTGTTTGAATGATTAGAGAGGCAAGCGTGCAAATTGGATAGCACATAACTAGAGGAAGTATTGCTTCAGATTGTCAAACACCACTTTAGGAGGCTGGTGAGTGTCAACCTTCCTGACCAGCTGCATCTTGTCGTAATGCTCAATGATGGGCATGGTGTGTGTGACGTTTCGGTAATAGCGTTGTTACCATCTTCAGACAAAAGTACTGGAGGGTGTAAGGGTTTTTTTTAACCCCGTAAAAGGGTGTCAGGATTTTTTTGTACTTGTAAAGGACATCTTTGCCAAAAGCTTGTACAATCATCCTTTTATAAAAGAAATTCTTCTCCCTGACTTGTGTATCTTCTTCTACAGTGAATAGGGAGATTGTCTTAATGACATGTTGTCCGCAGCCACTCAAGATCCCCCAGTGATACCTGCCAGCCAATCAGAGCCTGAGATCACCACAGTGGTGGAGCCACTGTACCAGCTTCAGGAAGATGGTCAACCAATCGGTGAGCAGCTTATAGTTTTCTGTTTGTTTGTTTTCATTGAAAACCTTCCCCACATTGTAACACCCCATTCTATTCCAGTTTGTAGAAAAAATATGTCATAATGTAACTCTATTACAGCTAGAAGTTGTACCTTTTATACCATGTATATCGGGATTCAGACAATAACTCTGAAAGATATTTGATACAGTGACTTTTATTGAAGACACACAAGATAACCAAGAGAGAACAACCTCTGTTTCATCCTGACTTTCCACTTCTTCCAAGTTTGGCACATGAGTGTACTTTAATACCAACCAAAAATGGCAATCCACACATTGTCTAAGGAGTAAACTTGGAAACAATATCAATCTCCCCCTAACTATCCTATCTCCCCACAATTAAAGAAAGATGGGGATGTGCAATTTGTTAAACTCTCCTAGTTTTAACGCACTTAAGATGTAAACATGAATTCTTTGAAGCAAAAAAATAAGGGGACAAAACCTACCATTGAAAGTCTATTTATCTCGTATTCTCTCCGCCACTCTTTTTCTACCCTACATATGCATATCTACGACCAGAGAGAACATTGTTTCTTATCCCCTTGTGTATAGATTACACAAATTCCATGAGTTCAGGCTCCTTGAGCTATTTGATGATATGCAGCAGCCTCTCCCAAAGGTCCTGTTTAGTACATCTAATACAATGTGTTCTGGAGCTGCAGGTGCCCACTGTACCTATAATAATTGGTAAAGATCCTCGGAACAAAGCCAGTTCAGATAGGGGTTTGATACTTGGGCATTTTATACACTCTAGTGTTCATAATTCTTTTTATCCCTAATGATAAGGCACAATTTGGATTATAGATTAGAAACACAAGGTAAATAAGACCAAATAAATAAATAGTGTGTGGGTGTTTCGGTAACAGCGTTGTTAGCATCAACAGACAAAAGTATGGTGGTATGATGGTAACAACGTTGTAACTGAAATGTCACAAACTATTTATTTAGATTTGGTCTTATTACCTTGTGTTTCTAGCTATCTCCCTTGTTGACATAGATTCTCACAGTGACACTTCACTTAGAGAGTTCCTTCACTCTAATCCTTCTAGGTTTAATGTTGTTTTGATATATTTACATATAAATAACCCATTGTGGCAGACACACCTCTGAAGGTCAGTGGTGCCCTCTACAAGCTTGGCTTCGAGCAGTTCCGCGCAGGCCAGGAGGAAGCTGTGATGAGGATCCTCTCTGGTAGGTGGTGCAGTTGTTCCGCCATGTTGGTGCATGAATGAATGCTGGTGCGCAGGACAAAGCACCCTGGCTGTACTACCTACTGGTGCAGGCAAATCTCTCATCTACCAGCTGCCGGCGTATCTGTATGCGCAGCGTAGTCGCTGCTTCACCTTGGTGGTCTCCCCGCTGGTGGCCTTGATGGAGAACCAGGTCTCTGCGCTGAGTATAACCTGATGGGACAGTTGGGTGGAGTGGGATAGTAATCACTGAGAAGGTTTACCATTTATGAGCCAAGCAAATCTTCAGTTTACTCTTCCTCTACTTTCTTATCTCCACTCAACAACCATATCAGCGCATCAAGTCCATAGAGCTTGTTGATGGTGTCTGTGGCTGGGGATGCTGAGTAGAGCTCAACAATGGATGAGTCAATACAGTCAATGATGTGGTTTGGGGTTGTTGCAGGTTGACACTTGGTACATAGTGGGAAAACCTAGCAATTATTCTGGAAAGTCATGTTTTGTTGTTGTTTCTTCTTCATTTACTTCTTTTCATCTTGTTCATTTACCCTAAAACCTCCCTAAAGGCCAACACTTAGTCACTGTTTCACTAAGTTGCTGTTTTTCCATAAGAACCAATATTTAGTGATGGGTCAGTCAGTATAAGGCAACTCAAACTCCCACAGAATTCTACTTTATTGGGGCTGCATGACATTCTGGCACAGCCGTAGGGTTGTTGACTTCTGGTGCCAGCGATGGAAGGTGTTCATGACACCAATGTACTCAAGATCTGTTCTTTGGCCAATTTTGTCTTTGAAGGTTGAAGGTTCTTGATCAAGTCATTGAATTAACACAGTTTATGAGAAATGACTCCCTGCCATGTCTGGTTGTAAGAACTGTCAGCAGACTTCTAATTAAACCTTACACTCTTGGACAACACTTAAGAAAGTTAGACATGTGGTGCACTTATAGTAAAAGCAGTCACCAACTTCTACCCACCATGATTTTCATGGCCTGTACCACGTGTACTAGGGATAAGTAAAAAAAAAACTTAAGGAAGTTGTACCTTTTAGCATGTATATTGGGATTGAGACAATAACTCTGAAAGATATTGCAGTGACCTTTATTGAAGACACCCCAGATAACTAAGTGTGAATGAAATTGCCTTTGTCTCCTTAAAAAAAAACAGACAACCAGTGACATCAAAGACATCCACAAGTTGTGTCCATGAGTGAACATGTCCATGTTGCTGCAGGTGTTGGAGCAACCACCGGGGCTGGTAGCCGCCAGTCTCCACTCCGGACAAGATCCAGAGGTCCGCCGTGCCATCATGGAACAGATCAAAAACGGAGAAGTCCAGGTCCTGCTGACCAGTCCGGAGACCTTAGTGATGGGAGGGTGGACTCCCCCAGCTCCGGTGGCCTTCGCCTGTCTGGACGAGGTCCACTGTCTGTCCCACTCCCTGGCCTCCCACTTCCGCCCGGCCTACCTCCAAGTCCTCAAGGTCTCTTGGATTACACACTCCAACCTGTGATAAGGCACAATTTAGATTATAGATTAGAAACACAAGGTAACCACATCCAAATAAATAAATAGTATGTGACGTTTTGGTAACAGCTTTGTTACAGAAACGTCACACACTATTTATTTATTTGGATTTGGTTACCTTGTGTTTACACTCCAACCTGTTATTGTGGATCATAGTACCATGATCAACGAAAGCTGCACCCCTACACCCCATTCCATGAGATAGCTCGAAGAGCATGAACTCATGGAATTCGTGTAATCTTTACACAAGGGGATAAGAAACAACAACAACAACCTGTTATTGTTCCCATCAATCACTGTTTCAACAAGGGAGCCTAGATTATAATTCAAGACCCGGTCCAAAATCACTTTATTAGGTACCGCTCAAAAAGAGCAACCTAGTTTATGTTATTTTCAAAAATGAATAATATGTGAAGGTTATTCACATATTAAACAAAATGTTAACGCGGGATTCAATCCTGGTTCATGGCTGTCGGGAATTGATGATTTTAACCATTTGTCCACCGACCCAACACTAAAAGCCCTGTGTGTGTGATGTATTACAATCTGTGTGGTGTCTGGCTGAGATATCCCCAGCTGCCCATGGAACAATGTTGTAGAAGACTTCTGTTAATATTGGTGGAGATCCTCTATTGGTCTATGACAGTTAGGTTTTCTAAACACAAGGTAATAAGACCAAATAAATAAATAGTGTGTGATGTTTTGGTAACAATGTTGTAATTATCTTCAGACAAAAGTACTGAATGAGAAAATATATTGCAGAATGTTTTAAATAGTTACTGTTATCAAGTGTGTAAACAAGATAGCAGATAAGAAGGTAACAAAATGGTAACAATGTTGTTACCGAAACGTCACATACTATTTAGATTTGGTCTTATTTACCTTGTGTTTATAATCTATAATCCAAATTATGTGCGTTATCAGTTAGGTCTTTTATAGCATTGTTTCTCTCAAGGTTATTTTGTTGAAGGGCAGTAAGCACAAGCCTTCTTAGTTATAATTAAGAAACATCTTACTTTCAGTGCTGTATTTTGAATCATACATTGTAAATTCTACCTTTTTTTTAAATATGTTCTTCAGCTTCAGCTTTTTTTTTTTTAGCTTTGTTAAGGTCTCGGACTGGCTGTTGTTCTAGACCTGTTTGTAGAACAGGCCATTATTTTAGTTATTGTGTAAAGAAACTCTTTGTGATTGAATTCCTGTAGATTTCCCAAATGTACTGTGTGTATCAGCATAGAGCTAAGTTATAAGGCAGTTTACTGAGAGATTTCCCCTTGTATGACACCACACCTATAATGTCCTGCAGGTGCTGAAGGAGAGGCTGGGAGTCCGGTGTATCCTGGGCCTGACGGCCACGGGCACACAGCCGGCCATGGAGGAAGTGGCTCGACGGCTGGGTGGTGCGGCCATTGTGGGCTTCGACATGTCTGCCACCCCTGTGGTCCCTGCCAACATCCTGGTGTCTGTGTCCCGGGACCCTAACAAGGATCAGACTCTTGTGGAACTCTTCAACGGACCTCGCTTCAGCCAGCTGGACTCCATCTTGGTGTACTGCACTCGCAGGGAGGAGACAGAGCGGCTGGCCATGTTCCTACGGACCTCGCTGCAGGGAAGCTTCCGTAAGTTGCCACTGTAGCTATCAACACTACTGTTCATACACAAATGTATTCTGTACAGTAGTCTTGTATTCAGGAGGAATGTACCAGATCTGTTGTTGCTCCTTATCTCCTTGTGTAAAGATTACACAAATTTCATTAGCTCTTGCAGCTTTTTGATGATAAGCAGCAGGCTCTCACAAAGGTCCTCCTGGTGTCAGTTTCTCAATCCGGTGATTTCTTAGTTTTCTTACTTATTTCTTTGTTTTGAAACTGTACTCTTTGGACAGAGGAATGGGCTTTGGGCAGAGGAATGGGCTTTGGGAATTGGGATGGGCTTTGGGCAGAGGAATGGGCTTTGGGAATTGGGATGGGCTTTGGGAAGTGGGATGGGCTTTGGGATCGGGGATGGGTCTTTGGGAAGTGGGATGGGTTTTGGGAAGTGGGATGGGCTTTGGGAAATGGAATGGGTCTTTGGGAAGTGGGATGGGTTTTAGGAAGTGGAATGGGTTTTTGGGAAGTGGGATGGACTTTGGGAAATGGGATGGGCTTTGGGAACGGGGATAGGTCTTTGGGAAGTGGGATGGGTTTTTGGGCAGAGGAATGGGCTTTGGGAAGTGGGATGGGTTTTGGGCAGAGGAATGGGCTTTGGGAAGTGGAATGGGTCTTTGGGCAGGGGAGTAGTGGTGTGTCTAGAGGAGAGTAAGGAACTTTTGACTTCTTTAGAAGTTAAGTTCTTGGTTGGACACATTGCCCCATCTATACATTCCTTTGTCATCAGTGCTCTCAGATTATTTTGCTTGTACAAAAGAGACATTTCTATTGTCACTGAACATTGGATTGAGTGGCTCACTTGAGTGAGGGATTCTCCCATTGGTCGGCATCTACCAGACTTGTGTGTTAGGCGTCTATGGTCTTTGCACATCCACTCATGGAGACAAAACTTAAAGAAGTTGTACCTTTTAGCATGTAAATCGAGCTCGAGGAACATGAACTCATGGAATTCTTGTAATCTTTACACAAGGGGATAAGAAACAACAACAACAGCATGTAAATCGGTATCCAGACAATAACTCTGAAAGATATTAGTGACCTTTATTGGAGACATACGAGATAACCAAGTGTGAACAAAATTGCCTCTTTCTCCTTCGAAAAAATAGATGATGGGGATATTAAAGACTTTCCACTTCCTTAAAGTTTTGTCCATGAGGGAACTTTTTAGTCAGATGATGATGATAATATTGTTGCATCGTGTTTGATGGGAGGAAACAAGGTTCTTTCGCCAGCATTAGCTCGAGCTTAACATATATATATTGTTATAATGACGGCAGAAAGAAAGATTCTACTTGGTGGCAAGTTTAGCAGATGACTGTATTACCAAAACTTCCTTAAGTTTTGTCTATGGGTATATTTAATAAGAATACATCACACTTGAGGAAGAAGATGTTAAAATAACCATGTTGTTACCAAAGTAAAGTTTCACAATAAAGTGTGATGGGGGTTGTGCAGGAACTGTGGGCAAGAAGAAGGTCCATGCGTGGGACTGTGAGGCCTTCCACGCAGGGCTCACACCGTACAAGAAGAAGCAGGTTCAGCAGAAGTTCAGCTCGGGTCGGTTGCGTGTGGTGGTGGCCACAGTTGCCCTCGGCATGGGTCTGCATCACGCCAAACTGGGGGGTGTTGTGCACTACGATCTCCCTGCCTCGCCTGAACGATATGTTCAGGAGGTTGGCCGCGCAGGTCGGAATGGTAACCCAGCACACTGCCATCTGCTGCTCTCTCCGCAGGTCAGTTGACTCTCTCTCTCTTTGTCTGTTGCTGTGGCGTAACCAGCGCGCTGTGTCCAGGGCTGGGACCTGAGAGAGCTGCGCAGACATGTTTACGCCAACTCTGTGGATAGAAGCACACTGCGTCGGCTTCTCAACAAAGTATTCAAGACTTGCAACTGCCAGGTAACTGAAACCCCAGCTCACAGAGTATAGTCAAAGCTTTATTCTCTGTCTCTCTGGGCAGTCTTTCCCGCAGTGGGCATGAAGAATTTATATCTACAAGAAAATAAGACCAAATCCAAATAAATTAATAGTTTTTGAAGTTCTGGTAACAGCATTGTTACCGAAATGTCACACATTATTAATTTATTTGGTCTTATTTTCTTGTAGATATAATCTATAATTCAAATTGTGCATTATCACAGAAGACTTTATAAATTTTTCAATATCATATTTATATATTAACTGTTAGAGATGATCATCTTTTCATTAAATATAGGATACTATGTTATTTGTAAATTTAATTGTTTAAATAATTTGTATTTTTAAATTTAATTATAGAGAAAAAAAAAAAGTCAAAATTTATATATGTAAATTCTTGTCCAAAATTAATGTATAATAGAGGATTTGCATATTTTCTATTTTGTTAGAAAGAAAAGTGTTAGTTTTGTTGTGAGCAGAGAGGCTGGATGCTCTCAGGGCTTCAGGTATTAAAAAAAGGAAGATTTTTTAAAAGGTGTGTGTGCCATCTGTCCTACCTTCCACCCAACAAAGGTTATGGGCCTGCTTGCAAGCTTTTACCTGAATAATATAGCTATTTAAGAAAAAAATTGGCTAAGCTTTTGGGGCCGCATTAAAGTTTAAAAATGAATGATTCAAATTTCACGTTTCCTAAGCTGAATGCTTTTAACTACAATATCTGGAAAGTGGATATGAAGGTCCTTCTAATCAATAGAGGAAGCTGGAGTTTTATCATAGAAGATGAACTTGATCTTCCAGCTGAGGCAACAGCCAAAGATATAAGAGAATTCAAATGGAGGAAGGATAGGGCATTCACTACAATTTACCAAGGAGTAGAAAGAAAATACCAAACCTTGATTGCCAATGCTGCTGATGAAAAAGAAGCTTGGAATATTTTAAAGCAGAATTTTGAGCCAAATTCAAGGGCCAGACTGGCTGGTTTGATTGACAAATTTTATGAACTGAAATTTGCTCCTGATGAAGAAACTATTGGAATATTTATTAAAAGAGTCCAAGAGAAAAAACAACTGATTAAAGAAGCAGGATTTGATCTACCTGAAGTACTTGTGTGTTTTCAGTTGATAAGGAAATTGCCTCAAGATTATAATGGCATTGTCCAAGTTCTATACAGACTAGAAGAAAAATAATTCAATGTTGAAAACATTGAAGCCCACTTAATAACTGAATCTGGAAGAGTTCAACAAAAGAAAAAAGATGATGGACTTGATATTGTGGCAAACGCTTATCAAACAAAAACTCCCAGGATGTACCAAGGAAATAAAAAGAAAAATTATTTTTCTGCAAAGGCACAGTATAGCAGTGGAAGCATGCTGGAGCCAACAGTGCATCCAAGAACAGCAGGAACCCATGATATAAGAAATTGCTCCTTCTGTGGGAAAACTGGCCATCTTTTAAAAGACTCTTTTCTTAGAAACAAAAACTCTCAATGACAACACTACAGAAAGGATCAGAACTACAAGGGAAAATCTTCTGCATTTCACTCAGAAATTCTAAGCTTCCACCACATTAGTGAAAGAGCAAGTGATCCAACTAGTGAATTGGGAGAATGGCTGATAGACAGCGCAGCTACATCTCATTTTTGCAAATAAAAGGATTGGTTTGTGAACTACCAGGATATCCCCCCGATGGACGCTTTGATTGGAGATGTCGACTGCAAGTCAACAATCTTAGGTAAGGGAGATATCAACTTTGTTTTAAGAGACATTAATAACACCTTTGTAGAGGTAACTCTACTTAATGTTTTATATGCACCAAACATGAGAAGGAATCTCATTAGTGGATCATGCATAGACATAGCAGGAAATAAGATTATGTGGAAAAACGGTAAAATGACAATCTTTAAAAATAAGTTATATATTGTAAATGGATACCCTAATAGAGCCAAAGCTCAAAATTATTCAGTTTCTTATAACTCAAATCTTAATTTTCTCCATAAGAGATTTTGTCATATTAACTCAGAAATACTTAATTCTATGATTAAAAAGAATACTGTCAAAGGATTAGAAAAAGTTCAGGGTAATCCAACCACATGTGATATATGTAAAGTAGCTAAGATCACCAGATGATCATTTAAATTTAGCTATACAATTCTGACTAGAAAACCTTTAGAAAAAGTGCATATGGATATCTGGGGTCCTGCACCAGTGAGATCACTTGGTGGCAGTAGATATTTTCTTTCTATCATAGATGACTACTCTAGAAATGTTAATGTTTATTTCCTAAAAGAAAAGTCAGAAGTTTTTAACTATTTTAAGCATTACTTGCATGAATCAGAGAGAGCATTAAATGCCAAATTAAAATGTATTAGGACAGATAATGGATTAGAATTCTGTAACAAAGAATTTGAAAATTTTCTAGTAAATTTGGGTATTAAAATAGAAAGAACATCAACTTATAGTCCTGAACAAAATGGAATTGCTGAAAGGTTTAATCGAACTGCTATTGAAGGTGTTCGAGCAATGCTTTTAGATAGTGGGTTACAACCCAGATTCTGGGCAGAAGCCCTAAATACCTTTGTATATACTAAAAATAGATGTGAACATGCTCTAACAAAAGGAGTAAGTCCAATGGAATTATGGTTAGGACATAAGCTATCTGTAAGACATTTTAAAATTTTGGCTCATTAGCTTATGTACATGTCCCTAAAATAAAAAGAAATAAGTTACAACCTAAGGCCAATTCAGGCATAATGGTAGGTTATGCAACCAAAACAAAAGGTTATAGAATCTGGTTACCAGCAGATAGAAAAGTAATAGAAACCATTCATGTATTTATCGATGAAACTAAGAAAGGTGTAGATACTTTATTTGGTACTGCTTCTAGAGTACAATATGTTTTTTATCCACAGGATGATAACTACCCTTATGAAAATAATGATAGTGATAACCAGAATTTACATACACTTACCCCAATAGACATAACTAAATGGAAAAGACTAGAAGTACCTAGAAAGACAGGACCACGAGTAGACGTATACTATTATCCACCTTCTAGTGATGAAAAATTAAGATCATTTAATAATGTACAAAAATATTGCGAAACACAAAAGCTTGAATTTAATTCTGAAATGTTTTCATTTAGACCACAAAAACCAGATATAAGTGAGGAAAATGAAGTTAAAATAGAAACAAATTGTTTAGAAGATGATTTGTACGAAAGTATTTTCCATGAGGAAATCTATAATGTAGAACTTCCTAAAAACTTTAATGATGTACAACAATCACAGGAAAAAAGGAATTGGATTAAGGCAATGGAGGATGAACTTAAAGTGATGAAAGATAGGAAAGTATGGAAATTAGTAGATCCCCCACCTCAAGGTGTGAAAATATTAGGTAATAAATGGGTATATAGCGTAAAAAGGGATGATAAAAATAATATAAAAAGATATAAAGCTAGGCTTGTGGCACAAGGTTATAGACAGAAATATGGAATAGATTACACTGACATTTTTTCACCAGTTGTAAATTTTTCAATAATTAGATTCCTGTTTATAATATTAGTATCTTTGCTAAGATGGAAGCATGTCCAGTTAGATGTTAAATCAGCCTATCTTTATGGAAATTTGAAGGAAAAAATTTACATGCAACAACCTGATGGATTCAAACTAAAAGGTAGTGAAGATAAAGTTTGTCTTTTAGAAAAGACTATTTATGGGTTACATCAGAGTGGAAGAGAATGGAATAAAGAATTGGATTCAATTTTGAATTCAATAGGATTTGAGACCATTAAATGGTGCAACTGTGTATACAAAATGAATAATAGTGTTATCCTGATAGTGTATGTTGATTATATTTTGTTATTTGGAATAGAAACATCTGTAATTGGAAAAACTATTCAAATTGTTAGAGAAAAGTTAGATATAGAGGAATTAGGAACGGTCAAATATCTGTTAGGAGTTAACTTTGAAACTACAGACAAGGGCGTATACTTACATCAAGAAACATATATAAACAGACTTATAACTAGTTTTACAGATCTACCTAAGACATTGGTAAATTTACCTTTTAAAACAGGGTGCTGGTTACCACCAAAAATTAAGGAAGATGAAATTATTGAGACTGAACTCATGAGAAAATACCCATATAGATCAATAATAGGTTGTTTATCTTTCCTTGCAGACAGAAGCCGACCAGATATTTCTTTTTCAGTAAACACAATGGCTCAATTCTGTAATGGATACACATATCAGCATTGGAAAATCGTTGTAGATCTAATGAATTATGTCTTTAGGACAAAACATTATAAAATAAACCTATCAAATGTTAATAGAGGCATCTTAAATGCATATTCTGATGCAAACTGGGGAAGTCATTTGACCAATAGACACTCTACAAGTGGATACCTACTATATTTAGATGATACCCCATTTACATGGAAATCAAGAAAACAAAAGTGTATTGCATTAAGTTCTATGGAATCCGAATTTATAGCCTTAACTGAAAGTGTAAAAGAAACAATATGGTATTTAAACAATATGGTATTAAAAGAAATAGACTTACTACCTAATGTGGGAAAACCTATTCAATTTTGTGACAATCAGTCTGCTATATATTTCTGTAAGAATAGTGTAGAAAATATAAAAACCAAGCATATTGATATCAGACTACAATTCATTCGAAAACTTGTTGAGGAGGAAGAATTCACATTAAAATTTGTTAATAGTAATTTAAACTTAGCTGACTTCCCCTAACTAAACCTTTATCTAAAGAGAAACTAAGTCGTTTCATAGAGAAACTGTTTTGGAGATGAACTATCTACAAATTAATTCAAGACTCATCTTCAGATAAGACTGGACCCGAGGCAGGAGGGAGTGTGAAGTCCACTACTTGTACAAGTCGACAAGGGACTCTGCATCATCTGTAAATTCCTTCACTGTGTTGTCCTGTTTATTTCATTCTATCTCATTGTACTTTTGTGTAAATAGAGTTATGATGTTGTAAATCATGAGAAATGATCATGGGGCCGATTGTTAGAGATGATCATCTTTTCATTAGATATAGGATACTATGTTATTTGTAAATTTAATTGTTTAAATAATTTGTATTTTAAAATTTAATTATAGAGAAAAAAAAAAAATTGTAAATTTATATATGTAAATTCTTGTCCAAAATTAATGTATAATAGAGGATTTGCATATTTTCTATTTTTGTTAGAAAGAAAAGTGTTAGTTTTGTTGTGAGCAGAGAGGCTGGATGCTCTCAGGGCTTCAGGTATTAAAAAAAGGAAGATTTTTTAAAAGGTGTGTGTGCCATCTGTCCTACCTTCCACCCAACATTAACATATATATTTATTCCTATATTTTTCATTAATCTTATTTATTCATATACAGCTTGTACCACACTGATGAGGGCCTACAGTCTGAAACGCATACATGGTAAAGATATAAGAGTAACCTACATACGAGATAACCAAGTGTGAACAACCTCTGTCTCCTTCAGAAAAAAAAAAATATATAGATGACCAGCGACATCAAAATATGGAACTTGCTTAAGTTTTGTCCATGAGTCAATGTGTAACAAGACCAACTTGGTTGAGAGCTGGGATGTTGCAGGAAGATGCAGAGTGCCCAGGCCACGAGGTAGCTCTGCCTCTGGAGAAACTGGTGGAGGAACTGGACCTGAGGGAACAGAGTGAGTTTGTGGTCTCCTGGGAGGAGGGGAAGCTTTCAATATGGTTTAGTGGGAAGTTTAGAGAACAACAAACTAAACAACAGTGTCAACCCAAACCACATAATTGACTGTATTGACTCATTCATTGATGAGCTCTACTCAGTATCCCCAGTCACAGACACCATCAACCAGCTCTACAAGCTTGATACCCTGATATGATTGTTGAGTGGAGATAGGAAAGAAGAAGACTAAATCAATTTACACCTAAATCTTACTCTTATAGCTATTACAGTAGAACCCTCGGTAGAACTGACTGCTACAATCCCCAAGTGGCAGATAGGGGAACGACCTTCAGATATGAAGGCCAGTTACAAAACAAGCAGAATAAAAAATAAGCAGTTGTGGACCAACAGCATCATTTTTAGAAATAGGAGAAAGACCTCTTTAAAAATCCTGAGTTTAACTAACCCAGTTAATAGACCTCAGCAAGGGTCCCTCTTCAGGAATACAGAGGTCTGTACTTATGTTAGAGTCGGCAGCAAAGGCTTCTATGTTAGGAACAGCCTTAAATTACAGTCAGAATATCACCAAAGTGTGCCATGGTGCCATGATCAATGACAGCTGCATCCCTACACCTCCATTCCATGAGGTCTTGAGAAGCAAGGACTCAAGGAATCCGTGTAATATTTACACAAGGAGGGGAACAACAACAGTAGAATCCTCTCAATTGGGGTATTTGTGCTTGTTTCAGAGCAGTTCTTGGAGGTTGTGCTCATCCGGTTTTACTTCCAAAAACAATAAATTCCTGTATAACATCCCTTGAGAACAATTCCATCCAGGGAAAAGTTTCTTACAAAAAATATAATTGACTCGAGCCTTTGTGCCTTGGAGCTCTTCTACGGCAGTAAGGTTATATGGTGCCATCTTCTGTGTCTGTCATGGAAACCACAGCCTTGCCACCACATGCCAACCTCAGACAGTGTCAAACAACAAGATACAGAACAGGCCATCTCAAGCCATTGAAGATAGAAAATAACAACAAAATCTACCCCAGCATGTAGCTTGGCACCTGCAGCTCCAGAACATATATTAGCTTGCATTAGATGCACTAAACAGGACCGCTGCTTATTATCAAACAGTTTGAGGAACATGGACTCATAGAATTGGTGTAATCTTTACCCAAGGGGATAAGAATTAACAACGACTGCCATTGTCTCCATTTAACAATGTGTGAACTCTAGTTTATAGTCATATGTAACTATGGCAAGGCTGTCAAGAAATATTTGGAATCTATGGATAATTCCAGGAGGGATATGCCAACAATGTAGGTTCCAACATGGCTGGGTGCTGCAGCCATCATGACACTGCTGAGCTGGCTAGAGCTGGCGGAGCAGCGATGGCTGGAGGTGAAGCCGCCCATCACTGCCGAGTGTCTGCTGCGCTGTTACGGAGGAGCTTCCCAGATGGCAGCACTGGCTCAGAAGGTAAACTTTACTAGAAATGCATAAGACACCACACAAACTCTTTTTATTTGCATTAAAGAAAGCTTTCGGGCAAGCCATTCTTCAGCTAACTAAAATGTATAAAGGTTTAGAAAAAAAGTAAAAGGCTTCTCCTGATCATGCAACTAAAAGTTGCAATGGACCTTTGGGAGAGGCCGCTGCTTGTTATAAAATAGCATGGAGGAGCATGGATTCATGGAATTGGTGTAATCTCTACACAAGGGGATAAAGAACAACAACATTTTAAAGTTGCTGATGACTTGCCCCATCTATCGGAATAAATATCAACTAAATGTTGAATTTTAATTATTCCAGAATTGGTCTAATACCCTTTCTTTTTTTTTTTTGCTTATCCCTAGTACATGTGGTACAGGCCATGATAATCATGGTGGGTAGAGGTTGACGACTGATTTTACTGTAAGTTCACCACATGTCTACACATGGTACAGGCCATGATAATCATGGTGGGTAGAAGTTGGCGACTACTTTTACTGTAAGTACACCACATGTCTACAAATGTGAAAAGCAGTTAGACTTTACACTTACAAATGTGCCAGAGCCCCGTTTGGTTACTTGCACTCGCTGGTGGGGTTGGACTTTTGCAAGAATCGGGGGCCATTGGAGCATTTTTTTTTTTTAAACAGAAAAAAGTGTCCAATGCGGGAATCGAACCCGGGTCCTAGTGGTCGAAAACCAAACGGTTTAACCAGCCTTCCACCGACTCCCGATATTCTCTCTTAGAGAAGAATATAAAGGTTTATGTTTTAGTTAGCTGGAGAAGAACCTGCCTGAAAGCTTCCTTTAATTAATGTCTCCTTCTTCTTTCTTATCTCTGGTGAAGTAGAATGCTTCTTTTTGTCATTAAGACTGGGAGCACTACTCAGTAACAGAGGCTGACTTAGCTCCAATATGTCTGACATGAGGAACAGACACCACATGTAACCCGCTCCTAACATGGAGTACATCCTGTATCCCTGGATTAGGAAACCTTACAGAATACTTTCAGCATGGCCAGCTGAGCCCAGGTTTTTTAGCAAGCTTGTTACTGCTCTCCATCCGTGCTTGGGACAGGCGGAGTTTTTTTTTAATTAATGTAAATAAAAAGAGCGTCTTATACATTTTTTATGATTTGTTGAAATTTGCAATCCTGGAATAAGGTAAACTTTGATGGGAGTCTGTGCATTGCCGTCAACTTAATAATTGGAACGGGCAAAGCTGGAATTGTGTCCATTTTTAACCCAATTTAAAACAATCTCACAAATAATCCAACAAGAAAACACATCTTTCATCAATTGGGGATTTTTGCAAGTCCTTGTTTTCTAACTTAGTCCTAATAAATGATTGTGTTGTTCCACATCTGACTCTCTGGTCATCTACAGACAATGACAGAATGTTGCAAGGTACTATGTCGTTCGATAAAAAAAATCCCTTGAATTAATATTAAAATAAAAACATAGAGCCTCCAGGTACTATGTACTAAATGTCAACCCCAAACTACATCATTGACTGTATTGACTCATCCATTGATGAGCTCTACTCTTCCTCAGCAGACACCATCCAAAGTCTCAAGCTTTATACCCTTTTTTTTTTTTTATATTTGCTTGATACCCTGATATTATTGTTGAGTGGAGATAAGAATGAAGAAGAAGACATCAGACTCAATCAGACAATGGAATGTCACTCCCTAGTTTACTATTTAGTGCTGCTTTTCACATGTGTAGACATGTGTTGCACTTAACAGTAAAAGCAGTCACCTACTTCTACTCACCGTGATTATCATGGCCTGTACCACGTGTACTAGTGATAAGCAAAAAAAAACTATATAGTCACAACATCCTTCAATGGGTAGTCCAGAGTCAAATATACAACCTCTTTAACTCAGCACTTTTCAAATCCCAATCAGCCTATTTACTCACATGGACAAATCTTAAGGAAGTGGAAAATCTTTAATGTAGCCTGTCTGTGTTTTTTAAAGGAGACAAAGGTTGTTCACACTTGGTTATCTCGTGTGTTTTCAATAAAGGTCACTAATATCTTTCAGGTGGTCAAACCACTGTGAGGGTTCACCACTGAGGAGTCAGGCCCACCTATCAATTTATCATTGCAGTAAGGACAGTAGAAATTTGTTTAATTTAGAAAAGAATCATAGGTGTATAAAATAGTTCCAAGATTTCTGTTGATTTTGAATATCTTGAGGATTATGCTATTGTTTTTTTTTTTGCTTATCCCTAGTACACGTGGTACAGGCCATGATAATCATGGTGGGTAGTTAGCGACTGCTTTTTTACTGTAAGCGCACCACATGTCTACACATGTGAAAGCAGTTCGACTTTGCACTTACAAATGTGCCAGAGCCCCGTTTGCTTACTTGCACTCGCTAGTGGGGTTGGACTTTTGCAAGAATCGGGGGGCCATTGGAGCATTTTTTTTTTTTTTTAACAGAAAAAAGTGTCCAATGCGGGGAACTGCTATGGTAATGCAGTCGTAGTTAAAATCTTTAAAGTATAATAATAAAAATAGTAAAGATGATGTTTTATATATTCCTTTAGCTCGATTAAAGCAATCTCTGATATCCTCTCGACTAATATTATAAATAAAAATATTTTATGCTTGATTTTTGAATATCTTGAGGATTATGCTATGTCAATGCAGTTGTGGTTAAAATCTTGAAACCATAATAATAAAAAATGGTTTTGATCAGTAATTGCTTTAATTGATCTTACGGAAATATATAAAAAACAGAATTTGATAAATGTACTGCCTGGCTTGAGGCGTAAGAATAATAAAAAAAAAAAAACTTATTTACATAATGTACAAAAGTTTGAGCCGGCCATCGGGAAACAACAACAATGAGTTTATATAGGGGAAGCATGACCTCTGGCGGTCGATTTAACAGAGTATTTGAATCTATGAAATATAATTTTAAATAGAATAATATTTTAATATAACATATATATATAACAGAGTACCATGTGTGCAGGACCCAGTGGTGCGGGAGGCACTGTCTGGAAACACGGCCACAGGGAGCCTCACCTTCAACGTGGTGGATGTGGCCGCCAAGTTGGGGTTTGAAGCTCGCCACGTCAAGAAGACCTTGAAGCAGCTGGAGTGGGACAAACAAGGTAGGGGACACTTGAAGCATTCTGTCCTTGTTTTGTGGCTTCCTTCATCATGGCTTGCCCACTTCATTCTCTATTTAAGACTGGTGATAAGGTACAATTTGGATTATAGATTAGAAACACAAGGTAATAAGACAAAATTAAAGCGTCACACACTATTTATTTATTTGGATTTGGTCTTATTACCTTGTATTTCTCTAATCTTAAATCCAAATTGTACCTTTTTATCTGGAAGATAAGAGATTGCCTGGCCGGCATTCATTGTTCTTGAAATAATAGACACTTTGGAAAGAAAAGTTTTCATTTTCTCGACATTTCAACAAAAAATCTATTGTTCTCGTTAGGAAAAAGTAATTAATAAACTTTATGGAAATCTGATGTATGTATCCGATGTATAGTGTTTTCTCCTGTAGAAGGACTTCCATGCGCGCCTTAAATCTAGAGATTTGTGAATATAAAATTTTAAAAAGAACCCTATCCCTGGAGGTGTTTGATATTTCCATCTCTTCTTCTTTCTTATCTCTACTCAATCATATTAAGGTATCAAGTTTGTAAAGCTTGAGACTTTTGATGGTGTCTGTCGGGGAGGAGTAGAGCTCATCAATGGATGAGTCAATACAGTCAATGATGTGGTTTGGGGTTGACACTTAGTACATAGTGGGAAAACCCTGCAACCATTCTGGAAAGTCATTGTCTGTAGATGACCAGACTTAATTTATGGAAAGCCATTTCCTGATGAGGGCAAAATAATTTTTTGTTGAAATGTCAAAAAAGTAACTCGACTGAAATGTTGTTTTGAACTTTGAAAGAAACAGAAGTAGTTGCAACAAGATGGAATGGTGTAGGAGGTCGGTACCGGAGGTCAGGCTTCCTGGTGGAGTTCAGTGGACAGGCCGCCCACCTGGTCACCCGGCCTGGACTGGGACTGGAGGACAGAGACGCCATGCTGGACCACCTCCATGCCACAGTCCGGGAGCAGGAGTCCCATGGACTCAGGTGTCTGCTGCGGCTTCATGCCCTCTTCCACAGGTACCACAACCTGACAGCTAGTGGGAGTCACACGGCTCTATCTATCTATGTCATACATTGTCGCAGTGCAAACTATTTCTTTTTCTGGTTATTGTATCTTTAGAGATAACATACACTCATGGACAAAACTTAAGGAAGTTGTACCTTTCAGCATGTATATCAGGATTCAGACAATAACTCTGAAAGATATTATAGTGATCTTTATTGAAGACACACGAGATAACATACACTCATGGACAAAACTTAAGGAAGTTGTACCTTTCAGCATGTATATCAGGATTCAGACAATAACTCTGAAAGATATTACAGTGATCTTTATTGAAGACACACGAGATAACATACACTCATGGACAAAACTTAAGGAAGTTGTACCTTTCAGCATGTTTATCAGGATTCAGACAATAGCTCTGAAAGATATTACAGTGACCTTTATTGTAGACACACGAGATAACCAAGTGTAGCCAAAATTTCCTCTGTCTCCTTCAAAAAATAAGCGATCGTCAACATCAAAGACCTTCCACTTCCTTAAGTTTTGTCCATGAGTGTATATCATCCCATATAATACCTAGATAACAAAGAACAAATATGTGCTCACTCTATTTTATAGATTTTAAATTTCAATAATCTATCATTACAATCAATCACTGAGTAGTTGACATTTGTCCCATGTGTCCCCAGTATCTCCCAGTCCTCAGTGACAGACTGTCTGGAAGCCACAGACCCGGCACACGGCCAGCAGCTGCGAGAAGCCCTCCGCACCTACTTCACAGTGGGAGAGCTGCCGGAGCTGCCCACCAAGTTCGGACCAACCCCCCTGACTGAGGTCTGCTGAGGTAAGTCCCCTGGGACCACCAGACTGACAGGATTGTGTGACAGGAGGAGGAGCTCAACCTGCGGCGTGTAGTGTCCGCGCTGGTCGGCACCCATCATGATCACAGCTTCACCCCGCGGGCAGTTGCGCGCATCCTGCACGGCATAGAGAGTCCGCAGTTCCCTGCTGTAGTATGGGGAAGGGTCCGCGGCACCTGGAGGTCCTGCCTACACCTGGACTTTCCGGATGTCCTGCGGGTGGCAGCTCAGGAGATGAGATACCTGCGCGGCTGAGAGGTCCGTCAACTCCTTGTAAAATGTAATAAAACCTTCTGTACATAACTTGGTCCTGTTAACCCTCATCTACTAACTTCTTGTTTTATTGTGACAGTCCCTTGTTTTTGTGTTGTGTCTTATCCCCTTGTGTAAAGATCACACAAATTCAATGAGTCCTCTAGCTGTTTATAGACAGTGTTGCTGTTGTTTCTTATCCCCTTGTGCAAAGATTACACAAATTCCACAAGTCCATGCTCCTCCAGCTGTTTATAGACAGTGTTGTTGTTGTTTCTTATCCCCTTGTGTAAAGATTATATGAATTCCATGAGTCCATGTTCCTTGAGCTGTTTATAGACAGTGTTGTTGTTGTTTCTTATCCCCTTATGTAAAGATTACACAAATTCCATGAGTCCATGCTCCTCGAGCTGTTTATAGACAGTGTTGTTGTTGTTTCTTATCCCCTTGTGTAAAGATTACACCAATTCGATGAGTCCATGCTCCTCCAGCTGTTTATAGACAGTGTTGTTGTTGTTTCTTATCTCCTTGTGTAAAGATTACACCAATTCCATGAGTTCATATTCCTCCAGCTGTTTATAGACAGTGTTGTTGTTGTTTCTTATCCCCTTGTGTAAAGATTACACCAATTCCATGAGTCCATGCTCCTCGAGCTGTTTATAGACAGTGTTGTTGTTGCGTCTTATCCCCTTGTGTAAAGATTACACAAATTCCATGAGTCCATGCTCCTCGAGCTGTTTATAGACAGTGTTGTTGTTTTTCTTATCCCCTTGTGTAAAGATTACACAAATTCCATGAGTCCATGCTCCTCGAGCTGTTTATAGACAGTGTTGTTGTTGTTTCTTATCCCCTTGTGTAAAGATTACACCAATTCCATGAGTCCATGCTCCTCCAGCTGTTTATAGACAGTGTTGTTGTTGTTTCTTATCCCCTTGTGTAAAGATTACACCAATTCCATGAGTCCATGCTCCTCCAGCTGTTTATAGACAGTGTTGTTGTTGTTTCTTATCCCCTTGTGTAAAGATTACACCGATTCCACGAGTCCATGCTCCTCCAGCTGTTTATAGACAGTGTTGTTGTTGTTTCTTATCCCCTTGTGTAAAGATTACACCAATTCCATGAGTCCATGCTCCTCCAGCTGTTTATAGACAGTGTTGTTGTTGTTTCTTATCCCCTTGTGTAAAGATTACACCAATTCCATGAGTCCATGCTCCTCCAGCTGTTTATAGAGAGTGTTGTTGTTGTTTCTTATCCCCTTGTGTAAAGATTACACAAATTCCATGAGTCCATGCTCCTCGAGCTGTTTATAGACAGTGTTGTTGTTGTTTCTTATCCCCTTGTGTAAAGATTACACCAATTCCATGAGTCCATGCTCCTCCAGCTGTTTATAGACAGTGTTGTTGTTGTTTCTTATCCCCTTGTGTAAAGATTACACCAATTCCATGAGTTCATACTCCTCCAGCTATTTATAGACAGTGTTGTTGTTGTTTCTTATCCCCTTGTGTAAAGATTACACCAATTCCATGAGTCCATGCTCCTTCAGCTGTTTATAGACAGTGTTGTTGTTGTTGTTTCTTATCCCCTTGTGTAAAGATTACACCAATTCCATGAGTCCATGCTCCTCGAGCTGTTTATAGACAGTGTTGTTGTTGCGTCTTATCCCCTTGTGTAAAGATTGCACCAATTCCATGAGTCCATGCTCCTCCAGCTGTTTATAGACAGTGTTGTTGTTGTTTCTTATCCCCTTGTGTAAAGATTACACCAATTCCATGAGTTCATACTCCTCCAGCTGTTTATAGACAGTGTTGTTGTTGTTTCTTATCCCCTTGTGTAAAGATTACACCAATTCCATGAGTCCATGCTCCTCGAGCTGTTTATAGACAGTGTTGTTGTTGCGTCTTATCCCCTTGTGTAAAGATTACACAAATTCCATGAGTCCATGCTCCTCGAGCTGTTTATAGACAGTGTTGTTGTTTTTCTTATCCCCTTGTGTAAAGATTACACAAATTCCATGAGTCCATGCTCCTCGAGCTGTTTATAGACAGTGTTGTTGTTGTTTCTTATCCCCTTGTGTAAAGATTACACCAATTCCATGAGTCCATGCTCCTCCAGCTGTTTATAGACAGTGTTGTTGTTGTTTCTTATCCCCTTGTGTAAAGATTACACAAATTCCATAAGTCCATGCTCCTCGAGCTGTTTATAGACAGTGTTGTTGTTGTTTCTTATCCCCTTGTGTAAAGATTACACCGATTCCACGAGTCCATGCTCCTCCAGCTGTTTATAGACAGTGTTGTTGTTGTTTCTTATCCCCTTGTGTAAAGATTACACCAATTCCATGAGTCCATGCTCCTCCAGCTGTTTATAGACAGTGTTGTTGTTGTTTCTTATCCCCTTGTGTAAAGATTACACCAATTCCATGAGTCCATGCTCCTCCAGCTGTTTATAGAGAGTGTTGTTGTTGTTTCTTATCCCCTTGTGTAAAGATTACACAAATTCCATGAGTCCATGCTCCTCGAGCTGTTTATAGACAGTGTTGTTGTTGCGTCTTATCCCATTGTGTAAAGATTACACCAATTCCATGAGTCCATGCTCCTCCAGCTGTTTATAGACAGTGTTGTTGTTGTGTCTTATCCCCTTGTGTAAAGATTACACCAATTCCATGAGTCCATGCTCCTCCAGCTGTTTATAGACAGTGTTGTTGTTGCGTCTTATCCCATTGTGTAAAGATTACACCAATTCCATGAGTCCATGCTCCTCCAGCTGTTTATAGACAGTGTTGTTGTTGTTTCTTATCCCCTTGTGTAAAGATTACACCAATTCCATGAGTCCATGCTCCTCCAGCTGTTTATAGACAGTGTTGTTGTTGTTTCTTATCCCCTTGTACAAAGAAAATACAAATTCCATGAGTCCATTTTCCTGGTGGTGGTGTCTTGTCCATGGGGCAGATCAGATTGGTCCCCTGATCACAATACCAGCCAACAAAGGTGCCTTGTTCGTATGGATGTCCTCTTCTGGATTGATGTCTGTCATATAGAGGGCTGCAAGGATGGCCGGGTATATATGGTCCGGAGTGAGTTGGGTGTTGTAACAACAGTTCCTGTAGGATCTAGTCATGTCTGGGTTTATCTTCATTCCTTTAAAATGTCCTGTTCTGATTCTTGATACTGTTGCCGTTAATTCTCTGTTAATGTTGCATATGGGCTGTATGGGTATTTTGGTTTTTGTAATGAGTTTTGCTATTGTATTTGCATCTTTCAGTGTTGTTGAACCATTTTCCTCTAGCTGTTTATAGACTGTTGTTGTTATGTGTTTCTTATCCCCTTTTGTAAAAATTACACAAACTCCACGAGTTCATGCTCCTCTACCTGTTTATAGACTGTGTTGTTGTTTTTATCCCCATTGCAAATATACACAAATACCATGAGTCCATGTTCCTCTAGCTGTTTGATGATAAGCAGTGGCCTGTCCCAAAGGTCCTGCAGTTTCCTCCAGCTTGCTACCAGGAAATTAACACAGTTGGTATATCACAACCACAAACTCCCAGTGTGTAGATTACCTCTCTGTTACCTGAATTCACCCAACATTGTCCCCAGCTCCTCTACCTGCCTCTATTTGTCAAATTGTTATACAGATCACACTGCAGGAAATTATATCCACTCATGGACAAGACTTAAGGAAGTTGTACCTTTCAGCATGTATATCTGGATTCAGACAATAACTCTGAAAGATATTACAGTGACCTTTATGGAAGACACACGAGATAACATACACTCATGGACAAAACTTAAGGAAGTTGTACCTTTTAGAATGTATATCGGGATTGAGACAATAACTCTGAAACATATTACAGTGACCTTTATTGAAGACACACGAGATAACAATGTGTGAACAGCCTCTGTCTACCTAAAAAAATAAATGACTGGTGACATCAAAGACTTTCCACTTTCTCAAGTTTTGTCCATGAGTGAAATATAATACCCGCCTTCTCCCGGTTTTTACCTGAGTGAAAGTTTGTCTAACTAACATTAGTTATCATTTTATCTATTCTGTAATTTAAACACAGGGAATAATACCAAATAAATAGTGTGTGACATTTTGGGTAACAACGCTGTTACCAAAACTTCACACTATTTATTTATTTAGATTTGGTCTTATTACCTTGTGTTTATAATCCACAAAATGTTCCTTATCTTTTCTGTAATTTAGTTAATTATTAGTTTACTTTGAACAACCTGTTTAATTTGAACACTGCATATGCATATATACACTTACTTGTTACATTAATGGGTTTTCTAGAAGTTTTACTAGAAGATGTATATAAGTGTGTGATTGCATGACATGACTTGTCAGTGTTATCACCTGAAGAATCTTGTTTCTGACCATCAAACTTGATGCAACAAAAGTGTCTTCATCATTTTTTGACTAAACTATAAGAGAATAATTGGACTCAAAAGGAATTGGAAAGTCTTGATATCGCTGGTCTATTATTATTAATTTTTTTTTAAAGAAGGAGACAGGTTGTTTACACTTGGTTATCTCGTGTGTCTTCAAAGAAAGTCACTGTAATATCTTTCAGAGTTATTGTCTGAATCCTGATATGTTGTTGTTTCTTATCCCCTTGTAAAGTTTACACAAATTCCATGAGTTCATGCTCCTCCAAATTTTTGATGATAAGTAGTGGCCTCTCTGAGAGGTCCTGTTTAGTACATCTAATACAAGCCAAAATGTGTTCTGGAGCTGCAGGTGCCAAGCTACATTTTGGGAAAGTGGGATTTACATGCTAAAAGGTACAACTTCCTTAAGTTTTGTCTATGAGTGTATTTATATAAAAAAAAGTCATGCCTGATTCTGTGGAAAAGAATCATTTTTTCTCAAAATATTATGAAAGATTATTCCCTTTTATCAATTTATTTCACAATAAACTTAAATGTAATTTACAAAGAAAAATTTTTAGAATTGTAAAAAGAAAAAATTGATAAGGCACAATTTGGATTATAGATTATAAACACAAGGTAATAAGACCAAATCCAAATAAATAAATAGTGTGTGACCTTTCGGTAACAGCGTTGTTACCGAAATGTCACACACTATTTATTTATTTGGATTTGGTCTTATTACCTTGTGTTTAAAAAGAAAAAATGTTTCTATAGTTGAATAATTTTTTCCCCCCCCATTTAAGGATTTAAGATGCATAAGCAATGGCTCTTTCCATTTTGTATCTGCACTAAGACTGCTCCTATTCCATAGTTGCTTGCGTCAGTGTGTATTTCGGTTGGAGATATGTAATCAAAATGTCCAAGTGCAGGTTCGGATGTTAACGCTGATTTAAAAGCTTCAAATGCACGCTGCTCTTCCTGGTTCCAATAAATTACTGAGTCTTTCTTCAAAAAGTCATTCAAGGGTTGCGTTACGTTTCTTTTAATGACCTTGGTGTAGCAAAATCGCGGACTGCTCGAATATTTTCTGGATCAGGACGAATTCCATTTTCACTCACCTCATGACCTAGGACTGTGATAGTTTTTGCACCAAACTTACATTTCTTGGAATTAAGACATAATCCGGCTTGCTTAAGACAATATAATACAGGTTGAAGGCATCTAAATGTTCTTCAAAGCAATCTGAAAAAAAAAAAAAAACTGAAGTCATCGAGGTAACATAAGCAAATGGTCCACTTAAGACCCTTCAGAAGATTGTCCATTATTCTTTTGAAGGTATCTGGAGCATTGCATAGCCCAAATGGCATGAATTTGAACTCATACAGTCCATCTGGAGTTATAAAAACAGTCTTCTCACAATTCTTCCACGTCGATCTGCCAGTACCCACATTGGAGTTCCATGGAAGAATAAAATCTAGCTCCCCGTAAACAGTCCAAAGTGTCGCCGATCCTTGGGAGAGGGTAGACATCCTTTTTTGTTGTTTTGTATAGGCGGCGGTAAAATAGATGTAGAATCTCCAGCTTCCATCCTTTTTCCTGATCAAAACTGCTGGTGAGGCCCATGGACTTTCAGAAGACTGAATGATGTCAAGTTTGTTTACCTCATCCTGAATAACTTGGCGTTCTTCTGGTGCTACTCGGTAAGGTCGTTGTTTGGTTGGTAGGTGGTCTCCAGTGTTAATTTGGTGTTTAACATTGACGTCCTTGAATGGTTTCCTTTTATTGAATTTGAAAATATGAGTAATTTTTTAAAACAAATTTCTTCTTTTTTTTTTTAGATTCATTAAGTGAGTGTGTGTCATCTAAAAAATTCTGAAAGGTTTGGGTCTTCAGAATGTTTTACCGCAGTTTCAACTTGGCTACCATCAGCTATGTGCCCCATGCTATCTGCTATGTGTATCCTCTGTGGGATTAGCTTCGGATATGGACTCCAATTCACCATTCAAAGTTTACCTTGGTTATGGGAAAGTGAAATGACACAGAGAGCCAAAGGCTTCTTTCCAGCAATAAGCCTTTTTGACATTTGCCAACACAATTGCGTCATTTGTACGTCGCAACTTGCTACTTCAATTAGCTGGGTAGAGGCGGATTCTCTATTCTGTATTCCGAGTAGAGAGGTGACTGGCCTTGGGTACATCTTCGACCAGGTATTTTTTAATAAGCAATAATTGTCCTCTGTCACATATCGCTCTAAACAACTTCAAAAAGTCACATCCAAGAACAACATCCTGAGTGCAGTCTTTCAAAACGACAAAATCGAACATTTTCTTCAGTCCATTTAGGTCCAGTTTCACAGTGCAGCGTCCTTTTGGTCTAATTTTGCCGTTGGCCATTCTTAGACTGACGTTAGTTTCGGCGAACATTCTTAATTTGAGTCTGAATCTCTCGGACACGACGGAATAGAAAGCGCCAGAGTCGACAAGAGCACGTGTCATCTTCCCTTCTATTATCGTAAAGATAGAGGCTGCCTGACCGGCATTCATAGTTTTGAAAATTAAAGATACTTCGGCCAGTATAAATCTTTTTATTATCTCGACGTTTCGACAAAAATCTTTTGTCCTCGTCAGGATCAAACAAAAATTATATTATAACGTCTATGTAGTTTTCCTTCATTTTGGATGTAGTCGACAAGGGAGGACTTCTTTATACTGCGGCCTCACCCCCAAAATAGGTCGCATCTCCTAGTTTTCCGGGCGGGAACGGCGAGGTGACCGACAGGATCTCCAAACAGGCGACGAAAATGGTCCGTTTCGACCTGGGGACGGGCTTCGATAGCGGCTTTAATTTTTTGCATGTTGTCGTCATTCAACTCTTGAAAATCGGGCCGTGAGTTATAGAACGACCTTGGTTCTTGTCTTCTTTGGAAATATTCATATATCTTTTCCTCGTTTGTCTCTGTCTATCACGGCAATAACGGACAACGTGACCAGGGCATCTGTAGTGGAAACAAATCGGCTTTCCTTCAGTGGTCAGCCATTCGTTGGTGTCGCGTCTTCCTTCTTGATTTGGGGGACTGAGTTCTAGGAGAGGGGAATTCTGGGTTGAACTTCGTACCTAGGTTTTGATGTATGACATGTCTAGTGAAGTTTGGTCTTAATCTCGATTTCATACTAATATGAAAAGCATCTGATATTCAATTAATTATTAAAATTATATTTTGAATATACAGTTAAACCTGTCTATAGCGCCCCCTCTAAATAGCACTTCCCTCTCTATAGCGCCTGATTTTAAATACGTAGTACGATGCGATATTAACATTAAAGGTGACGTGTCTATAGCACCCCATCTCTATAGCACCCTATTTTGGTGAGTCCCTAGAGCTATAGACAGGTTTAACTGTATTTATCCGAAATAGACGGCGGATCTTCTGAATAAAGGTGAAATAATTGACCTCGTGCATAATAATAATACGTATTTAAAATATTATAAATTTCGAAGTGTTAAAATACAAAGTTTCGAAAATCTTTGATATGATGTTATTAAAATAGTACAAAAAGTCAATTAAAATGTTCTTGCAATATTTTGAATAGCCATTTACACTTTCTTATATATATTTTAATGTACAGTTAAACCTGTCTATAGTGCCCCCTCTTGGGACTCACCAAAATAGGATGCTATAGACAGGTCACTTTTAATGTAAATCGCATCGTACTACGTATATAAAATCGGGCGCTATAGAGAGGGAGGCGCTATTTAGAGGGGGCGCTATAGACAGGTCACTTTTAATGTAAGTTGCATCGTACTACGTATATAAAATCGGGCGCTATAGAGAGGGAGGCGCTATTTATAGGGGGCGCTATAGACAGGTCACTTTTAATGTAAATAGCATCGTACTACGTATATAAAATCGGACGCTATAGAGAGGGAGGCGCTATTTAGAAGGGGCTATTTAGACAGGTCACTTTTAAGGTAAATCGCATCGTACCACGTATATAACGTATCGGGCGCTATAGAGAGGGAGGCGCTATTTAGAGGGGGCGCTATAGACAGGTCACTTTTAATGTAAATCTCATCGTACCACGTATATAAAATCGGGGTCTATAGAGAGGGAGGCGCTATTTAGAGGGGGCGCTATAGACAGGTCACTTTTAATGTAAATCGCATCGTACCACGTATATAACGTATCGGGCGCTATAGAGAGGGAGGCGCTATTTAGAGGGGGCGCTATAGACAGGTCACTTTTAATGTAAATCGCATCGTACCACGTATATAAAATCGGGCGCTATAGAGAGGGAGGCGCTATTTAAAGGGGGCGCTATAGACAGGTCACTTTTAATGTAAATCGCATCGTACCACGTATATAAAATCGGGGTCTATAGAGAGGGAGGCGCTATTTAGAGGGGGCGCTATAGACAGGTCACTTTTAATGTAAATCGCATCGAACCACGTATATAAAATCGGGCGCTCTAGAGAGGGAGGCGCTATTTAAAGGGGGCGCTATAGACAGGTCACTTTTAATGTAAATCGCATCGTACCACGTATATAAAATCGGGGTCTATAGAGAGGGAGGCGCTATTTAAAGGGGGCGCTATAGACAGGTCACTTTTAATGTAAATCGCATCGTACCACGTATATAAAATCGGGCGCTATAGAGAGGGAGGCGCTATTTAGAGGGGGCGCTATAGACAGGTCACTTTTAATGTAAATCGCATCGTAACGTATATAAAATCGGGGTCTATAGAGAGGGAGGCGCTATTTAGAGGGGGCGCTATAGACAGGTCACTTTTAATGTAAATAGCATCGTACTACGTATATAAAATCGGGGGTCTATAGAGAGGGAGGCGCTATTTAGAGGGGGCGCTATAGACAGGTCACTTTTAATGTAAATCGCATCGTACCACGTATATAAAATCGGGGTCTATAGAGAGGGAGGCTCTATTTAGAGGGGGCGCTATAGACAGGTCACTTTTAATGTAAATCGCATCGTACCACGTATATAAAATCGGGGTCTATAGAGAGGGAGGCGCTATTTATAGGGGGCGCTATAGACAGGTCACTTTTAATGTAAATAGCATCGTACTACGTATATAAAATCGGACGCTATAGAGAGGGAGGCGCTATTTAGAAGGGGCTATTTAGACAGGTCACTTTTAAGGTAAATCGCATCGTACCACGTATATAACGTATCGGGCGCTATAGAGAGGGAGGCGCTATTTAGAGGGGGCGCTATAGACAGGTCACTTTTAATGTAAATCTCATCGTACCACGTATATAAAATCGGGGTCTATAGAGAGGGAGGCGCTATTTAGAGGGGGCGCTATAGACAGGTCACTTTTAATGTAAATCTCATCGTACCACGTATATAAAATCGGGGTCTATAGAGAGGGAGGCGCTATTTAGAGGGGGCGCTATAGACAGGTCACTTTTAATGTAAATCGCATCGTACCACGTATATAAAATCGGGGTCTATAGAGAGGGAGGCGCTATTTAGAGGGGGCGCTATAGACAGGTCACTTTTAATGTAAATCTCATCGTACCACGTATATAAAATCGGGGTCTATAGAGAGGGAGGCGCTATTTAGAGGGGGCGCTATAGACAGGTCACTTTTAATGTAAATCTCATCGTACCACGTATATAAAATCGGGGTCTATAGAGAGGGAGGCGCTATTTAGAGGGGGCGCTATAGAGAGGTTTAACTGTATATATAATTTGTAGATTTAAAATATCATCATTAACATAGCGCCCTCTATCGCCGAAAATTATAGACATATTTACATATATCTCTCTCTTGATGTAACAATCCGGATTCCTGGAGTCACCAACTATCCCGGTTGTCTAATGGTGGACATCCAGTTAATCTGATGTACTTGGTTCTGTACAGGGGTGAATATTCCTAGGAGGGTGGTGGCTGTTTGGAGGTGGTAGGCGGGATATCTGAAGAGAACATATATATATGGGGGGAAAATATATATATATAAAAATGAATGTATGACTGTTTGTTTGTCCTTTATGCCTGACCAAACCACTCATTGGATCGCCATGAAACTTTGGGAAGTTATTTAGTATAGTTGTGTGGAATGGTGGAGATCCATTATCCCGGACGCAGCCCAGACAGCTGTGTAAACACGGCGGCCCCTGCCTGCATCAAAGGAGCCGCGACATAAACATTAGAACACGGCTGGTTTTGCTACCCACCAGTCGCGTGTTTTCCTCTGTCCTCTTAATATGTATTAAATAAAGTTAGTTAGAAGGAGATTTTTACCCCCTCCTTTCTGCTATTTAGTGATCTTATTTAAATCCTTGCAACAGCCCACAAAGAATCATCACAGCGAATTCTTCTACCGAATCTCGCTCAGTGTTTTGTGAACCGACTACCCTACATTTCTACACAAAGTGGCGTCCCCGCGGGTGGGCTTCCGACAAGGCAAGATCAAGTGGATTAACGGCGGAGTACAAGTTCAAGACTTAAGATAAGTACCTTTTGTTTTACCCTCTGTTTATAGTGTTTTTTGAAAAATGGAAATTTTAAAAAGACATAGAAATTTACTTAGAAAGCGACTAACTCGCATCTTGAAGACGACAGAAGAGTTTCTGTCAGGTACTCCACCGATACTTGTAGAGGACATTGAATGTAATAGAGAGATAATTGAAGAAACTCACAGTGAGCTTCTTGTGATCCAAGGCAAGATAAGAGACTTCATGCTAACTTCAGACGTTAGCGAAGAGGAACTAGAGCAAGACGATGAGGAAGCCTTGCAATATACCCAGAGATATAAGAGGATATATAAAAAATGTCTCGCTCTTGTTGAACCCAGGATCACTGCATCCAGTCCCACGACCAGTGAAGTGAGCTTCGCTTCTAGCTCACACCATAGAACTGTAAAACTACCCAAGATAGAATTAAAGAAGTTTACAGGAGAAATAAAAGATTGGTTGGGATGGTGGGCACAGTTCAACAAGATACATGTCGATCCTACTTTAGAAGACAGCGACAAGTTTCAATATCTTGTACAGTCTATGTCGCCGGGAACCAGAGCTAGTAAACTGGTTGATAGTTACCCCCTGACTGCCGAGAATTACCCCAAAGTTATAGAAACTTTGACAGAAAGATTTGGAAGGCCTGAACTGTTGCAACAGGTCTATGTCAGGGACCTTATATGCCTTATGATCGATTGCTCCTCCAAACAACAGTTGAAGGTGACTTCGTTTTATGATGAGTTGGTGACTCATTTGAGAGCATTGGAATCCTTAAAGATTGAGGCCAGACAGATGTCTGTATTTATATTTCCAATGATTGAGGCATGTCTCTCAGAGGAACTCATGAAGGCTTGGCAAAGAAGCCCCCTCCATGATGTCAAGATTGATGCCAATGATTCGACTCAAACTAGAGTTGACCTAATTATGGAGTTTCTCCAAAAGGAAGCTGCAGCAGAACAAGACAGAGCCTTAGCTGGATCCAAGTTTGGACTTAGATCTCTGAAACAAGATAGAAACGTGGGCAGACAATCACATCCTGCTAAGATACCTACGGCCTCTGGACTCTTTGCTGGACGTGCCCAGAAGTGCATCTTTTGTAATAAAGATAATAAAAACACAGAATGTCTTGCTGCGCGCAGAATGAGCATTAAAGAAAGAAGAGAGCGTATTAAAAACGCTAAATGTTGTTTCTCCTGCCTCCAACCAGGTCATATCTCTTCTAATTGTAGAAGGCGCATAACTGAATGTAATCGATGTAAGAAGAAGCACCTTGATATTTTATGCCCTCTTAATGCTCCTGCACGAGAGTCAGCGGATGAAGACAAGGAACAGGTGGAAGACTGTGACGCTTCTCCTACAGTTGAAAACGGAGTTTCATTCTCCGGTCTTAGCGCTTCGTCTCTGATTTTGCTACAGACTCTGAAGATTAAGGTCGAAGGTGCGACTTCGGCGAAAGTAGTGCGTGCCCTCCTTGATACAGGTTCCCAACGATCCTATATTTTGTCTAAAACTGCCCAGGATCTCGGACTATCTCCCATTGGTCAGGAATCACTTAAACATGTGGTGTTTGGAGGTCATACTAGTGAAAGTGTCCACCAAGAATACAGAGTCAATTTGGGTCATGCATCGGGGAATTTTAAGATGGTAGCGAAGCTTCTTAACCAACAAAAAATCTGTGGTAGCCTACCAAGATTGAGCCGCGGGCCATGGTTTAAAGAACTCAAAGCCCGCAGAATATGGGTTCCTGATATTGGAAAGGATGACATGGAAATTGAAATACTTCTAGGATGCGATGTATTGGGATCTATTTTCATGATGAAATCTTGTGTGTTGTCAAATGGCTTGACTGCGTCGCAGACGCGTTTCGGATGGACTTTAATGGGAGAATGTCAGCCAGGTAGTGACGTTTCACTCGCTCATCATGTTACAACGATGACAATTTCGGAGAGCAGTGTAACCAATCTGTGGAATCTCGATGTTCTTGGCATTATGGATCCTATTGAGGTTAAACAGAGAGATCAGAGAGACGCACTGGCGCGTCGACATTTTCTAAAAACAGTCCAACATTCTGTTTCAGGAAGATATGTTGTTTCCCTCCCGTGGACTGTAGAGAAAGCTAAAATCGCGGACAACAGGGAGGTTGCTCTGAAGAGATTAGAACAAACGACTAAGAAATTAATCTCTTTGAATCTTTATGAGGACTATGATGATATTTTCCGAGGCTGGTTGGATGATGGGATAATTGAGAAAGTCCCAGCTGAACAACACGACGCTGAGGCCTTCTACCTGCCTCATCGTCCTGTGGTGAAACTCTCCAGTGGGACTACGCCTATCAGGCCTGTCTTTGATGCTTCTAGCAAAGTCTATAGATCCCCATCTTTAAATGACTGTCTTGAAAAGGGACCTAACCTCATAGAGATGATTCCCAACCTTATGCTAAGGTTTAGAAATGGCAAGTTTGGTGTCGTGGCAGACATTAAGAAAGCGTTTCTTCAGATTGAGGTAAATGAAAGGGACAGAGATTACCTGCGTTTTCTATGGTATTCCCAAAATAGAGAAAAGACAGAAGTATTTAGACATAGACGTGTCGTTTTCGGCGTTAACTGTAGTCCTTTCATTTTGAGGGCAGTAATAGAATACCACCTGTCTAATGTTCGACCTGAACATAAACCGTTAGCTCAGAGGTTGCAGAAATCCTTTTATGTGGACAATTTAGTCACAAGCGTGAACTCTTTTGAAGAGTTACAAGATCTCAAATTGACCGCAACGTCCATCATGGATAATGCTAGGTTGGAGCTAAGCCGTTGGGAGCATAGTCTGGACGTGGCCTCCGATACTTACCCCTTTGAAAGAGCAGAGATATCCAAAGTGCTTGGTATATGTTGGGATAAAAGGGAAGATTGTTTGTCATGTGAAATTCCCGTAACCCTACCCCCCAAGATAACCAAAAGGAGTATCCTGTCCTGCTTAGCTCAGATATATGACCCTATTGGATTTCTGAGTCCAATATCAATAAAGCCTAAAATTCTATTGCAAAAAGCTTGGACTCTAAAGTTGGCATGGGACGATGAATTGGACCGTCACTACAAGGATGAACTAAGCCTATGGTTCGACGACCTTCAGCTGCACAAAGGCATGGCAATTCCTAGGAATTTCAATCCATTGATGGTACCGCAGAAGGACTGGCAGATACACACGTTTGTTGATGCTAGTAGTGAAGCTTATGCTGCTGTGGTCTTCCTTCGGACTCGGGTTGGTGACAAAGTTGAAGTGCATATGATGGCGGCTAAGTCTCGAGTCGCTCCTCTCAAGAGACCTACGATACCAAGACTTGAACTTTTAGCCTGTGTTGTAGGAGCACGATTAAACAAGATGATCTTTGAAGCTCTAGAGTTAAAAGATATCAAAAATGTATTCTGGTCTGATGCCACAACAGCCCTCGCTTGGATAAAGCGCGATGATCAGTGGGGTACCTTTGTCGGGAATCGCGTGAAGGAGATATGCAGACTTAGTGATCCTGGAAATTGGAGATATGTTCCTAGCGAGTGTAATCCAGCTGATTTACCCTCCAGAGGATGTAGCCTCTCCCGACTGATACAGTCTAGATGGTGGGAGGGCCCTTCCTGGTTAAAACTCTCCGAAGAATTTTGGCCTTCCAGGTATAAAGACCTGAATGAAGAAGAAATCTGTGCGGAAAGAAAGAAAATTGCTGTTGTGACAACAGTTAAGAGTACCGATCATTGGTACATGAAATATTTCTCCTCGTTCATAAAAAATGTGCGGATGATGGCGTGGATTAGAAGGTTCATCAACAACCTCCGATCTTCAACGAAAGTAAAGGGCGAACTTTCTGTGAAGGAGATCGATGAAGCGGAGCTGGCGCTTTTGAAATTAGTTCAGGCCGAGTGTTTCCCTAGCCACTCTATACCTGGTCTGAAGGTATGTGAAGTAGAAGGAATCCTGCGTGTGAAAACAAAATTGATTTACAGCAGCGACGAATATGGCTTCCGTTTGCCAGTACTATTACATGGGACTCATCCGTTGATTGAACAAATGATATGTGATTCACACGTTGAGAATTGCCACGCTGGTGTACAATTTTTGATGAACAAACTTCGGGAAAAATATTGGATAGTAAAAGCGAGACAGACCATTAAGAAAATAGTGAGAAGATGTGTCACATGTCGCCGCTTCTCCGCTAAACCCGTTGTGGTGGAAGACGCTCCATTACCTGCCACTCGAGTACATAATGCCAAGGTATTCGAGGTGGTAGGGATTGATCTGGCGGGCCCGCTCTATCTGAAAGATCAGACCAAGACCTGGGTTGTTCTCTTCACCTGTGCTGTGTACCGCTGTGTACATTTGGAACTGGTAATATCTCTCAGCACAGAAGATTTCCTAATGGCCCTGGAGAGATTCATCAAGAGACGAGGACGTCCATCCACCATCTTCAGCGACAACGGAACAAATTTTGTAGGAGCCAATAACTTCTTTAAAAAGGTTGACTGGGAACGCGTTTCTAACGACGGGAAAGTGAAGCGTATTGAATGGAAATTCATCCCGCCCACTGCTGCCTGGTGGGGTGGATGGTGGGAGAGATTGATTCGTTCCCTCAAAGACATACTAAAAAGAATGCTTGGAACATCAACATTAACATATCAACAATTGATGACCCTGCTGTGTCATGCAGAGGCAGTGATGAATGGAAGGCCCATGACTTATGTCAGCGACGATCCGAATGATCTTGTGACTATATCACCTTCCATGTTTCTACAAGAACAGACAGATGTCGAGTTTCCCGAGTGCCAGAATATGGGATCTAATCCAACGACACAGAAACTGCGCTATTTGAGCAAGCTGAGGGAGGAGTTGAAATCACGATTCAGGAAGGAATATTTGTCCCTCCTGGTCCAGAGAAACAGACGCATTTACAATCCAAAACTCCAGGCTGGGGATGTTGTCCTAGTTGGTATGGACAATAAAAAGCGTAACTTCTGGCCATTAGCAGTGATCGAGGAGATATTATTTGGAAGAGATGGAGTGAATAGATTAGTGAAGGTGAAAACCGCAGTAGGAACCTTCCTAAGACCTATTCAGAAAATATATCCCTTGGAAATATCAACAGCAACTTCTTCGCGTTTGCTGAACGATAAAGTGAAAACTGCAAAAATACAGACTAGATCGGGAAGAACCATTTGTAAACCCAACCGATTGGACGATTATTTGTGTTTTTCTGTGTGCCTAGATAAAAACAGGTGGGAGTGTGTGTGGAATGGTGGAGATCCATTATCCCGGACGCAGCCCAGACAGCTGTGTAAACACGGCGGCCCCTGCCTGCATCAAAGGAGCCGCGACATAAACATTAGAACACGGCTGGTTTTGCTACCCACCAGTCGCGTGTTTTCCTCTGTCCTCTTAATATGTATTAAATAAAGTTAGTTAGAAGGAGATTTTTACCCCCTCCTTTCTGCTATTTAGTGATCTTATTTAAATCCTTGCAACAGCCCACAAAGAATCATCACAGCGAATTCTTCTACCGAATCTCGCTCAGTGTTTTGTGAACCGACTACCCTACATTTCTACACAATAGTACTGGGAAGGTTTCTAGCAAATAAAATTTTTGAAATAACTTTTCGCCTAGAAATAATCAAGATAAATATTCTAATTTATCTGTTATAATTCAACAATCTGCTCTAAATATTATCATGATGATACGACGATTTTGTAATGTAGAAAATTAGGAAAGACAAAATTCAGGATGACACGGCAATTTATTTGAGACAAGAATAATGATACAATTCAAAGGCAAGATACTATTCCTTTAACTTCCAATTACCGAGGGAACCAATTAATATTGATTTTATTCAACTTATCGAGTATTTTTCAAGGGACCGGGAAAAAATGTTCACTTTATCGAGAGATTCGTTAGACAAACCTTTACTCAGGTAAAACCCGGGCGAAGCCGGGTACATCCGCTAGTAAAATATAAAAAAGGTCAGGTGTTGATATTAAAAACAAAAAAGGCCGCTCATATGAGCATTTTAGATGGCGCTCTGCCATCTAGATGTACAGCCTGCACGACGCTTACGAGGGCCAACAGCCCGAAACGCGTACGTGGTTGGCTTTTCTTGATTAATCAAGAAATTGGGTTGGCCATATATCACGGAACAAGTTGAATAAACGTTTAGTTTTTTCCCCCCATTATAGATGGCCCCCTATTATCTAAAATATTCATGTGAGCGCGATCAGGATATGCCTTTTCCCCCCCTGTTTTTCAAACATATTTATATTCTGAAACCAATTTTACTGTATACAATAGCAAGTGTGCAGGGTATGTATATAAGTAATTCAATCCAATACAATAATGAAGCGGTCTGGAGATTAAAATGTAACATTTATAAACTTTGTGGAAAATTTTTAAATTTTTTTATTTAATAATGTTATTTATCGTTTGAATTTTTTTTTTTACTTTTAAATCTGTGAATATTATAATGAATAGAGTAAAATATAAAGAACAAACGTTGGTGCTGTTCAATGCCTCTGTAACCCGGCTATCGTGGAACGGGTGAGAAAATAATTTTAATTTGCATAGAGTGACAGGGTAAAAAACACAGTTGTTATTTCTAGTAATTTCGTGAAGATTAGTAAAAAAAAAACGTCCATAGATTTTTCTAAAACTTGAATAAATTCAGCTGAGAGACGATTTGCCAAATCTGACTAAAGAGAAACAATAAATATTTCATCTGTTTCTAACCAATATTTTAAGAGAAAGTGACACAGGGAAAATGGAATCTCAGAAGAATATGTTAAACCTTAAGCAAATGTGGCTTAAAAAAAAGAGGGAGAAACTTGAAAGATTATTCGCACCGTACGCAAAGTTCGATTTCTTTGGACGCCTCACCTGCTCCCTCTGCGAGATGACCATCGAGTTTGAGGCATTGCTGAAGACCCACATGCTCAGCGAACAGCACAAACTCAACTTGGAAAATAAGCTTCCTCCCCAACAAACCTCTGTAACCGCCCAACCGAATTCCTTCCATTTAAACGTACTCAATAGGCAACTACGCAACAATAAGCGACCTTTCCCAAAAGATGCAGCGGCACACAATGTGAAAAAGTTGAAGATGTCCCAGCCTGAAGTCAATAAGGAAACACTGTCCCAGACTGTAGAGGAGGAGAACAAAGCTGATACCAATGCGACAAACTTCCCTGAAAATGACTTTAAGGATCTTAAGCCAAAAGGGAAAAAAAGGGTAATATACAAAGATCCCTTATACGAGAAGATTATGAAAATCAAGAAGGACCTGTTGGAAATGATGTCAGAGGAGGAGATCAGAATGGCCCATAGACTTGCAGATCAAAGGGAAAGTTTAAAGAGCCGGAGAAGTCTGCCCTTGAGGAAATAAGGATGAATCAGGAACGGTGAATCTAGTGACGACTTTGACCAAGAAGACATTTTAGCTTTCAATTGGAGAGACAGCAATCTGTGACGTACATGTAAATACTGACATTTATATAAACATATGACAAATCAAAATGACGCCAGCATAACTTGTAATATATACTTGTAAAAACTAGATGAATGTCCATTTAAATGAAGAGGTCTAAAAATAACGGTCAATCTCATTGGCCTTTTCATATTTTACCTAAATAAAGATATAGGTGTATGATTTTATATGGATTTTGACTATTTAATGCGTAGTTACAGCAATCGTAAAGATAAAGGCATTCATAGCTCTTCAAATTAAATATACTTCGGCCAGTAAATCTTTTTTATTATCTTGACGTGTTTCGACAAAAATCTTTTGTCCTCGTCAGGAGCGAACAAAAATTAAAACATTTGGCAAAGCGTTAAAAATTATTCTATTGCCAAATTTTTTAATTTTTGTTCGCGCTCCTGACGAGGACAAAAGATTATTTTGTCGAAGCGTCGAGATAATAAAAGATTTATACTGGCCGAAGTATCTTTAATTTGAAGAGCTAGTTACAGCAAGTTATTTATGTTTTAATAAATTCTGTAGCTATTTCTTTTTACACAGTGTGGCAAATAATTTTTAAGACTCGCGCTAGATAAAGGCCAATAGCAGAGCCAGTTATGAAATTGTGCATGCGTATATATATTCGAAGCCTTATCTAGCGCGTGGCTTTGTTTCAGCCATTTTGGTTAACTCTTTAAAACCATACAGGCGATTTTTGAAAAGTAAAAATTTTTGTTCGTCGGAATTCTGAGATGGAACAGAGAGCGGTCATTAAATTTAATGCAAAACTTGGTAGAAGTGCATCGGAAACATATTTTGATGAAGCAAGTTTATGGTACGTTATGTTTGAGTAAATCAAATGTTTTCATTTGGCACAAACGTTTTTCGGATGGAAGAAATACGCTAGAAGATGATAAGCATACTGGACGACCAAGTTCTTCGAAGACACCAGAAAGTATAGAAAAAGTGCGAGAATTTGTTGCAAACAATCGCAGTGCATCCCTGAGAATGATGGCAGAGGTTTTACACATCGACAAAGAAACGATTCGAACCATTCTGCATGAAGATTTGGGTAAAACTAAAGTCTGTGCTAAATTTGTTCCACACACTTTAACGGGCGAGCAGAAATTATTGAGAATTGCACTTTGCAGGGACATCATTTCTGCCTATGAAAATGATTCAAACTTCCTGAAATCAATTGTTACGGGTGATGAAACATGGTGTTTTCAGTATGACCCAAAGACAAAGTGCCGAATGGAAGTCAAAAAACTCTCCACAAGCCAAAAAAAACGCGAAAAGTGCCATCAAAAATCAAAACAATGCTGATTACCTTTTTCGATAGTAGAGGTATTATTCACAAAGAATTTGTTCCCGCTGGACAAGCCATTACTGGAGAGTATTATTTAAACGTTTTGAAAGGTTTGATTGCCAGAATTCGTCGCATTCGTCCAGAATATCGCGATGAAGACAGTTGGTGTTTGCTGCATGATAATGCACCGAGTCACTCCTCACTCATTGTTCGTCATTTTTGGCCAAAAATAACATCTCTGTGTTGGATCATCCTCCGTACTCGCCTGATTTAGCACCATGTGACTTTTATTTATTCCCAAAATAAAATTGAAGTTAAAAGGTTGTTTTTTTTTAAATGATATCCCGACCATCCAGAGAGCTGCGACGAGCACTTTGGAGGCGATTCCTCAAAGTGGCCTGCAAGAGGCATTTAATTCCTTATTAAATCGTTGTAACATATGTATTGAATCCGGAGGGGATTATTTTGAATAAAAAAATAGTAGAAATTGAATTAGCTTGTTTCTGTTTTATTTTACAAACCCATTCTTAAAAATTATTTGCCACACTGTGTATGATGAGCGCCGACACCCTCTCGTCTTTATTATTAGTCATTTAAAAGTGTAGATTTTGAAAGGTTTAATGTAACCCTGACCATTTCAGATTTCCATTTGCTCACTCACGATGCCAATGCAATTTTTTGGATAAATATTTTGTTAACAAGTCGTGTATTTTATAATAATAGAACGATGACCGGTTTGATTGGAATATATATAAGTGATTGATGTGGCGAAATCAAAGTTTACATCTCTGTCAATGTATTTATTTATTTTTTTATGTGGTTTCTCAATATTTAACCAATCTGGCGCATAACAGGAGTTAAGTTTGGAACGAGGATTTGCAACCAAGAGAAATTAACCAAGTACAGGACGAATTTACTTATTTTTAGTCAAAAAATGATGATAGTTGTATCAGGTTTGATAAGCAGTAACAAAGATTGCTTCGGTGAAGCATTCTTCACTCGAGCAGATTACAGGCGGAGCCAGGGTATATATCTCCCATGAGAGACCACCTTAAAACAAAACTAAACCAGATCTTTCCTGGAGGTGGTCTCTCATTAGAGACTCTGGCTTGAAAGTGATTTAACCTGACTTGAAAAGAGTCTCCAGTATTTAATAACTAGCCGAATGACCCGGGCAACGCCCGTGTTTTACCCGATTGAATGTTTTGATTCAAATACTATTTGTTACAATTATAAATTGGCGCCTTAATTAATTGCATATGTTAGTTAATAACTATAGCCTATGTGCTTTATCTGTCTATGTACTGTTGGCTTCCGTAGGCGTCTCTTACTGGGAAAAAGAAAGAGAGGATTCCATTTGGTTATTATCTAATATATGCATTTATATAGGGAGCGACCCGCTCCAACACAATAGTTACATAAATAGCGAGTGGGGGGGGGGGGGGGGGGGGGGGGGGGCAAAGGTGGCGTGACCGTAGCCAACCAATGGGAGGGCGCCATTCCAAAAAAAAAGCAAACGGTGACAGAGAGAGATGACTGATTAGGAGATGAGGAAAGACGCTCGTAACTGTATATAGAATGTTTTTAGCGGTCTCTCATGGGAAAATACTGTACATTCATGGACAAAACTTTGAGAAAGTCTTTGATATTGCCGCTCGTCTGTTTTTTTTTTATAAGAAGACAGAGACTGTTCACACTAGGTTATCTTGTGTGTCTTCAATAAACGGGAAAGGCGCCGTATGTTTTTATAGGTTCTTTCGCTCGAGCAGAATATACACTCATGGACAAAACTTAAGGAAGTTGTACCTTTCAGCATGTATATCGGGATTGAGACAATAACTCTGAAAGATATTACAATGACCTTTATTGAAGACACACGAGATAACCAAGTTTAAATAAAATTGCCTCTGTCTACTTAAAAAAAAAAAAGTGGACGACCAGTGACATCAAATACTTTCCACTTAAGTTTTGTTCATGAAGGTAACTTTTTAGTCAGATGATGATGATAATATTGCTGCATCATGTTTGATGGGAGGAAACAAGGTTCTCTCGCAAGCAGTAGCTCGAGCAGAAAATATAGTTAGGGTGACGTCAGAAAGAAAGATTCTACATGGTGGCAAGTTTAGCAGATGCCTGCCAGTAGCTATAGTTCAGGGGGGGTGGCCGCGGGTGAAGGAGGAAAACGATATCTTGACGAGAGAAGTTCTCCCAAATTAAAGCTTTTAAACTATCTATATTTATAGAACGAAGTTTGACAATTATACCGCAAGTGTTTCTTTTGAACGGAAAATCGAAATTTATTTTAAAGGAGAAATAACGTTTTTTTCGTTCAAAAGAAACATTTGCGGTATAATTGTCAAACTTCGTTCTACAATCATAAGCCATATTATATTGTATTATATCTTTATTTATAAAAAATTATAAATATTTGAATGTAATTCTACTGTCCTATAAGCTTATGTCCATAGTTTACTTGAAAACCATTTCTAAGATTCCATCCTTCAGTGTAGCATATAAAAGCAGAATTATCCAATACAGTATTAGAGCTCTGAGAAGCGGTCTGGTGGATTAAATTGGCGAAACCGCTGGGAGGGTTCACCACTGATGAGCCAAGCCCTCCCAATATATTTTTTCATCGCAGTAAGGACAGTAGAAGTTTGTATTATGTATAAAAGAAACATTCGCGCTTTTAAATCCTTTTATTTTATATGTATAGATGGCGCGTTATTGCCATGTGTTTATTTATGTTCTGTTAACTTCATTGTGGTAGACATTGAGGAAATTATCGTGAAGATAGAGGCTGCCTGGCCGGCATTCATAGTTCTAGAATTAAATATACTTCGGCCAGTGGATACGTTTTTTGAGGAAATTATTTATACATTGTAAAAATGTCGATTAGTTTATGAAGTGTTTAGTGTGTGGCTAAAGAGGTACAGCATATGGGAGGTCAGCAATGTGTAGAAACAAAGATGGTTGAATCCCATGTCACATTGCCATGAAGGAGCAAAGACGCGAAAGCCTTTGCTTCAAATTATGAGGAACTTGTGGCTGCTTACTTTTCTGAAGAGCTGGAAACCATCGCCAATAACATCCTGCCGGGGACCCGCCCAAGCGCTTTTCCCAAATAAGATTCTATGATGGGCCGTGCGGAGGTTTGAAATGACCGAGTCCCCAATCTCCGTTGGGACCACCTTGCGAATCCTGTCCTCTTCGCTACCGGGGTGGAGTACGGCGTGCTGACCCCGGCGGTGATTCTACGAGAGTTGGAGGGTCCAGCCCCCCTCCCACAACATCCGGGACCTCCTCAGCCGGGGTAGGCGGCAAAACTAAGACCGTTTAAAGGGAAGAGGAACCGGGAGGATAATAGAAATGTCGGAGGCGAATTTTATGACCGGGTGACTCCGAGGTGATCCTATATTTTAGCTTGGAGTTGGTTCTAACATTGTGGCGTTTATGTGGAGACTCCTGGAACGCCATCGCCAGGAGAGCGGCCTGTCAACATCGCCCTCTCGTCCCCGTCCGGACCAGGCGCCAAAGCCGAGGTACGTACCTCGTTATTCCCACGGTAACCCTGCCCCTGTTGAATGTCCCACACATACCATTCTATAACATGTAAACCTTCCTACATGTTAGGCCAATTTCTCCGCTATTCGTCACGACTTAAAAAAATAAAATACAATAGAACTACCTCCCTGTAAAGGACAACACCTAATTGCAGAGCTAAAGTGTCCTTTAGGAAGAAGTGTCCTCTTACCGGAGAGTTGCTAAATAGTAAAAATGGTAATTTTGCAAATGAAACCTGTCCTCTCATGGAGGTTCTACTGTATATATTAAAAAATAATAATAAAGAGGTGTAAAAAAAAACTTTATCCAAAGGCAGTTTCTTCATCTTTGAAGCCAAAAATGATCTTTCATTTTGCCTTCGATTGTGGGTGATGGGTCTTACAAACTTTCTCTTCAATAAGAACGTTCCTTCAGTGTCAATTTTCCTTCATATTTGCCCTCAGCCATCACGAGATAACATACACTCATGGACAAAACTTAAGTAAGTTGTACCTTATACCATGTATATCGGGATTGAGACAATAACTCTGAAAGATATTACAGTGACCTTTATTGAAGACATACGAGATAACATACACTCATGGACAAAACTTAAGGAAGTTGTACCTTTCAGCATGTATATCGGGATTGAGACAATAACTCTGAAAGATATTACAGTGACCTTTATTGAAGACACACGAGATAACATACACTCATGGACAAAACTTAACCCTTAATTACTCGCGCCTATATTTGTTACGTAAGTACTCGCGTTGAGATCCAGGTCTCACTTTTAAAAAACCGAAATATATGTTAAATATTAATATGTGTATTGAAAATTAGGCTGCATTATATTCGTAATTGTGTGTAGTTTATGACACATGTGTATTAAGGGAAAAAATATTTTTAAATTTATTTATTTTTATTGAAACAATGACTATAGTAAAAACAATGAATGTTTGACATAGTTTTACAAATAGGCTACTATTAAAAGTTGCAGACGGATATTATTCGCAATCTTTGCAAATATTCGAAGAATGACGTTGACAGATGTGTCTCCTGCATTTGTAGCAAATAATTTGTGTCATACTACCTTTGGTACTTGGGCAAACATAGCACCGTTTTCGCTTCTTAGGTTCTGACTCTACACTCATTTCGATCTGTGGTAAACAAAAGATTGTTATGTTTATCATTTTAAATAATTTTATGAAATATATATAACTTATCTCTGGACTTTCAGCTTTCTTGCAATGCAATATTATCAGGTCATGGAGACTTCTTGGCAAGTTTTTCAATTGGGATCGAATTTTTAAATGATCCTGGAATATTTGTAGGGAAATATTTTTCAAAAAGATTCTTCTTGGAACTCGAGGTGAATTTATATTTAAAGACTTGAAAATTATTTCTGAATTTATGCCTGCAACATTTAGTAGGTCGAAAAATAGGCATAGAGGCCATCTGTTGGTTCGACGGCCAACAGAATAAGTTCCACACATTTGGTTCACCATGTCAACCCCGCCTTTAGTCAAATTATAAAATGTTACAATTTCAGGTTTTAATTTGAATCCACTTTCTTCGTCAATTGTGGGAGTTGAGTGCATTGCTGAGAGCAATAGAACAGCCTTGCTCTTTTTTGGGACATAAGATACAAGGGTGGTATTCTGAGTGAAGCCAAATATACTATTATATTTTGGTCTATTCCTATTTTTTTTGGGCAGAAATATTTTAGGGATTTCCTTTTTATTTATTTATTTTTTCAAAGTGCCAACTAAAGTGAGTTTATGTTCTGTAAGAAGATCTTGGGATAATTTATAACTAGTGTACCAATTGTCTGTTGTTATGTTTCGGTTTGTCCCAAATATTGGAGTGATCAATCTTTTTACGATATCATCCGGTGAATTACTTTTTTTATATGGACCATCGGGTTGTTTTCCACAATATATTTCAAAATTAAAGGCATAAAATGTTCTTGCATCACTAATGGTATAAATTTTGAGCCCATATTTTGCAGGTTTGTTGGGCATATACTGTCTAAAGCCACAGCTGCCACGAAATGGAATGAGCCTCTCGTCAATTGTATTATATTCACCTGGAGCTTTTTACAGTTATATACAAAGGCTTCTACAAATTCTCTAATTGGAGCAAGTTTGTCCAGCTTTTTTCGTTCTTTCCTTGTTGTAATATCATCAAATCTCAAGCAACGTAGAAGAAATAAAAAACGTTCTTGTGACATAATTGCTCTCACAATTTCTACTCCTGAGCCATCCACCGCCCATAGCTCTTTATAAGTTAAATGAGCAGCTCTTTTGACACCAGACATTATCAAAAGTCCAAATAAATCTAGGATTTCTGTTACAGTAGTTAATTTGGCATCTCTTTCTCTAGAGAAATCTTCATTATCAATTATTTTTGTAAATGCATCCGATTCAGATTCTATCGATTTTGCTTCAGATTTAGGCCCTGGCAATTGAGAAATTATATTTACACTTCTTGTACGAATCTGGGTTTTCTGCCACATTGTCTTTTTCCATTTTGTGACACCATCCTTTCCAAAATAAAATTCAGAATCATCATTTGGTAATTCTTCATCCGCCTCTGAATTCTGTTCAGAGTCTGTGTCATGATAACTATAAATTTCGGTATCAGAAGTATCGGATAAATCACAAATTATTTCATCGCAATTCATGTCGGATTCACTCTGATTCCTCACAGAAGTACTAGCCATTTTTTTATAATGTAATATATATTTTTGGAAATATTTAGTATTAAAATATTGAATAAAAATAAATAAATTCTAAATACCTAAGAGAGACAGAGAGAGAGAATTTAGGATATTTAGGGACAAAAAATATACTTAGAAGAAGAACAATAACTTACTGTTTTACGAAGATAGAGCCAGCCGGAAAATGAAACCTAAACCAAAATTATTACGCAAGTACTCGCGTCGAGACATTTGTCTCGGCGGTGGCTTTTTTGTTTTATTTTTCCTCCTTCTAGGGGCCAAGCGATAGAACAAATGGTCTAAAATATTTATTTCGATGCTATCTTAAGCTACAAAAACTTACAAATTATTTGGACTCGAAAATCGTATTTATTTTTTCGATTAAAATTTTAGGTGAGACCTGTGTCTCGACGCGAGTAATTAAGGGTTAAGGAAGTTGTACCTTTTACCATGTATATCGGGATTGAGACAATAACTCTGAAATATATTACAGTGACCTTTATTGACGACACATGAGATAACATACACTCATAGACAGAACTTAAGGAAGTTGTACCTTTCAGCATGTATATCGGGATTGAGACAATAACTCTGAAATATATTACAGTGACCTTTATTGACGACACATGAGATAACATACACTCATAGAAAGAACTTAAGGAAGTTGTACCTTTCAGCATGTATATCGGGATATAAACAATAACTCTGAAAGATATTACAGAGACCTTTATTGAAGACATACGAGATAACAGAGTGTGTACAACCTCTGTCTCCTTACAAAAAATCAAATCAAAGACTTTCCACTTACTTTTGTCCAAGAGTGTAGTCACCAAACGTCAAACTTGACAAGATGGATGTTATCAACAACCTATGTGTCCACAAACAGTGGAGTTCCATGATGTAAGAAAATATTTTGATTACAAATTTGGAAACGTCTTTCACTGTAGCTTCCGAGACTGGAGCAGAGAAAATGACGCCATTCAACCCTAACAAACACAATAGGAGAATATTTCACAGATTTGTGATAGATGTGGATCTATACAATGTTATTAAGGTATTTTATTGTGAAAAGTTTGTTAGTGTTTCATATTTGAATAAGTAATTTGAAATGTTTATAAAACTTTGGGCCAACTCTATCCTCATTGTTAACATTCCACCATGGTCAAATGAAATTTTATATTATTTCAATTTTTTTCTATGATTTTGATATAAATTATCAACTTTGTCTCAGTGTCCAACATGCTGCAGAGTCTGCCTTTATTCCTATGTCAACCCTGAAAATTGTATAGCAACATTTGCAGTGTTCTTCACAAATTGGAGAATTTACTATAATTTTTTAAATATAAAAATATATTTTAAAAATAGGGCTTATTTTGGATTGTAAAAATATTTTTTTATTAATCCAATATTTATATGGACCAATCATCCATCTTTTACGAGGTTTTTGTTATGAAGCACACAGCAGGGCGCGGTGAGCCACGGACATCTTACATATTAGATGGTTTATCGCCCAATAAGCTTGTAAGACGTCTGTGGCCCACCTGAAGCATGCGACCTGCTGTATGCTTCATAACAAAAAACCTCGTAAAAGATGGACGATTGGTCCATTGAAATATTGGATTAATGAAAAATCTTATTACAATCCAAAATAAGCCTTGTTTTTAAAATATATATATATTACAGATTGCTCTATATTCAGAAATATGTAGTAATATAGGTCAATATATACTAGATATGTACCATAATTATAGTGTAACAGCCCCAATAGGTAGATAACTTCAACACGCCAGCTTAGCCACAATGTAATTACAAGCAAGGCAATAGTTTTATTGAGAGTCTGCTAAACCAGGGAAGGTGAGGTCTAGTTTCATCAAGATTTCCTCCCAGGGAACTTCCACAAATTGTTAGGGAGTTTTACGACCAGCTGGACAACCACAGATCACCTTTCCCACTCTTGTAGGTTACTCCACCCTTGCCGTGTCTTAGGTAGCTGAGGTCTTGGTAGCTGTGACTTAATTCCTGTCTCAGTGAATCTTCCTGAAGTATCAATGAAATTTGTTCATTTTGTCTGTTCATGGGAAGTTTTAGTGCATTAGTGAGCCATTTGTTATAAGATATATAAACCATTTTTGACATACAGTAAAACCCCTCTATAGTGAACCCCAATGGGACAGAGCTTTTGGTTCACTATAGCCACGGTTCACTATAGCCACGGTTTGGCTAGTTTTTTTTTACTTTTCAAAATTTTTAGACCATATAATTAAAGGACAAGCATACACACAAGAAGAGACTGCCTCTTAATAGTGGTCACTATGTATTAATTCCCATAATTGACCTATTTCTTTACATTAATACTGAATAATAATAGAAATCATTAGATGATAGATTCTTCTTATCATTAACATACATGTACCTCTATGTCTAATTTAAAAATAATGACAAATCCTAGGCAAAGTTTTATTAAATATATATTCAAAGATATAAAATGATTTTAAAACATCATTATCACATTATATAATACAATGTTTACTTGAAAAAATGGCTCTAACACCTTGTTGCTTCAAAGCATTCTTCAAGCATTGCACCATTCAGATAAAGTTGGTGTTTTTCTTCCATTTCATGTTTCCACATATTCTTCAAGGTCTAGATTTCGTTTTTTAACCTGTCATGCAAAACATTGCTGACTTTAAAAATCACCATAGTTAATGGTATAAAAATAATGTTTGTTTCATCACGGGATCGTTTATTTGAACTTTTTTTTTAGCCCTAAAACGTACGATCGCGATCGCGGCAAAAGTTGGGGTTGATTCCTCTTTGTAACAATTTTTAATATCTTTATATTTTATATTTTATAATAGAAAAGTTATATTCTCTTATTTTAATATGTTCTTAACATTTTGCCTGTGTTGTTTCACTTTGAAAAGTTCTGAAAATGGCCTTTTTTAAAAAAAGAAATAACACTTTTGTTTTTAAAATACCTTTGTTTTCATCATTTTGGAAGCCATTTGTATTTTTATATTTCAAATTTAATGGATGCAAAGATATTCTATTTAATAAAAAGTATAATGTGTAAAAATTTATACAACATACAGCAAAAATAAAGTGCAAAAATCAAAACAAACAATGCTGCTAAATTTATTGTTTTAAAATCGCGATCCGCGAGCTGAAACATGCTCAAAATTTTGTTGTTTTAATTTTTTTTTTTAATTACAATTCTAAGTTCGTTATAAGCATAGTATTTTTAATAGATTTTATCATTTTGGGACCGAAAATAGGTTCGTTATAGGGGTAGTTCGTTATTCTAAAAATCGCAAAGTTTGTTATAATGATGGTATTTTCAATGGAATGGAATTGGGAATCGGCGTGGGTTCGTTATAAGGGAAGGTTCGTTATATCCAGGGTTCGTATTAGCAGGGTTTTACTGTATATGATTCTTTTAGTAAAGGCAGTAGAAAATTATTTTAATTCAAAAAGAATCATACGTGTCAAATAGTTTAAATTTCTTATAAGTTTTAGTGTCATTACATGAGATAGTCAGAGATATTGTACCATTCATTTGGTCTTTCCAATTATGGGATGTCCTCCATACAGTGAGTGGATACAGTGCTATTATATAGACAGGTGGGTAAAATAATAAAAACATTTAATTGTACAGTTCATAATTTACAGTCATCATCAGTCCTACAAAGTGACCAGTTAGCTGGCGGCAGACTCCAGGGCAAAGTCCTCGTTGCCGAATGTCAGTCCTTGGCTGAAGCCAGCCTGGACAACACCGCTGTGGTCAACAGCCTCAATGTCTGCCGGACCACTTACCCTCATCTCTGACAGCTTCCTGTCGATGGCTCCAATGGCATGATCCAGGTCCAGCTCCCTGAAGTCCCCCATCTCAAATGGATCGTTCTGCCGCGGGTTGAACGGCTCAGCACCAAACAAGTCTCGTTCCGAGGGAGGACTGGAGCCCAGCAGGTCCAACTGTTGGATCTGGAATCCCCACAGTCATGTCA
>CP092863.1:86986534-87006186 GCA_030710605.1 Cordylochernes scorpioides | reverse complement strand
ATTTTATAATTTTTTTATATTATTTTCCTCTGCAATTTGTAATTATCAAATCAACCAAATATAATTTCAAAAGATTAAATTCAAATATAAATTTCGAACTAATTATAAAAAATTAGGTGAAAAAATTAAAATATGTATTAACACTGTGTGCAATAAAAATTATTTAATTATATATTCATTTTGACCAAATTTCACCAGTATTTTTAAATTCACTATTAGAATATATTTCTTTAATTTTGTACAACTCTCGTGTGTCTACTATTTAGTCATTTAAAAGATATTTTTATATATATTTGTTGAATAAAAATGTATAATCTAAAATATATAATGTCTGAATTTATATTTTTATTTCAACATTTACACACATATATAGAAAAATATGTACTCTCTAGGAGAACACCAAGTAAATTTTATCTACATATAAAACATATTAAAGATCAAAATTAGTTTTAGTAATTAAAAATCAATAGTATATTTATCTTTCTTGATTTTATTGAAAGCGCTATTAAAATTGAAAAGCGCATTTTAAAATATCAGCTCAACGTCCTCTATCGCTGAAAATGAGAAATATATTTCCCCTGCGCTATATTTTTAAACATATTTATTAAAGAAAATGAAAGTATTAAAACACGAATGTTTCTTTAACACATAAAGAGATATAGCCAAATTTAATAGGAACATCAGTGTCAACAATAAATAAAATAATAAATAAAGATTTAGGCCTAAAAGCTACAAAAAAAACATGCGGTTCAAAAATTATTTCAGAGCCATATTCGTCAGCGACACACTATCAGCAGATATTTTTATGAAAATTTCTTGGCTGCTGATAGATGGAAATTTATTGTTACATATGACGAAGCATGGGTATATTTAACCGATTGCGACAGAAAAAGAGCTATATACTATCAAAAAAGGGTGGAAAAATCTAGGCCAATTTGGGCGAAGGAATGTGCCGAAAGTTACCCCAAAGGATTTATGGTGGCATGCGGTATATAATATGAAGGAAAATTAAAAATAGGAAAAGTTGAAAGAAATGCCAAAATAAACTCGGAGTACTATCAAAACAACATTTTAGAACCTATATTTTTAAATGATATTCCCTCTATCTATGGAAAACAGAGTAACAAAGTCTGGTTTCACCATGATAACGCCACAAGTCATACCTCATCTTCAACCCAAGCTTATTTGGAAGATCTAAGGCAAAGAACAGGAATCAACACTATTCCAAAGAACAGAACCCCTGTAAAATCTCCTGATTCAGCCCCGATGGATTTTTGTATTTTTGGATGCCTTAAAAGAGCACTTGGAAAGAGAGACCCTAGGACAATTGAAGGTCTCTGGAAAGGGGTAAAGGAAGAATGGGATCTTTTGAGTATGACCATGATCAGAAAGTGTCTGCTATCGTGGAAAATCAGGTGTCGTTCTGTCAATAAACAAAAAGGCTTTCAAATAGAACATTTGAAAAATTTCAAATATGGTGTTAATTTTTAATATTTTATAATAAAACTTGTTTCCTATAAGTGTGAACACCCTCTGTATATCTTGTTGAGTGAAATGACAAGCTGACTTTTGACTATAAAGGTCACAATGGTCAAATAATATTAAATAAATCACAGAAACTTATTTAACACTATACTTAGTATTCGGTAACATTAAAATGGCTTAAATTTGTAACAAATAAATTTACTGGCAATGTGTTTCTTTTAAATAATATAATCAAATATTATCTCTACAGACCTTATAATAATAAATTTAGAGATAATATTTGATGATGATTGATTATAATATAATAAGGTCTTTTTGAAAATAGAGCAATCCATAGATAAATCTTTAATTAAAAAGACATATTGGATCAAAAAATCATTTATTTTACCAATATTTCAGTTGGCTGAACGCCAACCTTTATCAAGGTGTTATAACATTTTAAAGTGTGTTTGTAAGTGAGTAAGTGAGTTTGTTGTTCACACACTTTAAAATGTTATAACACCTTGATAAAGGTTGGCGTTCAGCCAACTGAAATATTGGTAAAATAAATGATATTTTGATCCAATATATGTCTTTTTAATTAAATAATAAATGTAGAGATAATATTTGATGATATTGTGGCGAAGAAATAATTTATTATTTAATTTAATTATTGTTGTATATATATTAATTATATATATTAATTGTTACCGCAGAGTGTGTGTAAGCTCACAGGTAAATAGGCGCTAACCGAAACAGAAAAAAAAGTTCCTTTGTTTAATATTAGTTTCCCTTTTATATTTTGTTCTCTCTCTTGTAAATCAATAAATATAATGTTTAATTAATAATTATTGGAATCAGTTTCATTAATAATTCTAAGCAAAGTCAACAATTATCCAATGAAAATATTTGGAAACAGATTTATTATTTGTAAAATCATCATTTAGTTGCCTAACTTGCTTGCTCGATATTCTCTACCTGTAGATAGTTTGGTTAATAATTGTCGACTGGTCGTGGTGACGTCATCAATAAATACTTTTACATCCCCAGATATAAAAAGACTTGATTTCTACGCTACAATATTATTTAAAAGAAACACATTGCCAGTAAATTTATTTATTACAAAATTCAACGATAGATGGCAATTAAATTTAATTAAAATGGCACAATTATAAGAAACAACAATGAATACATTGTTAAGAAGGGATAACGGTGAGGAATTTCTTTGTTTATTAACTTGGCCAGATTTCAGACGATAACTTCCTTCAACAGGCTGTAATTCGAACACAATAATGAATACATTGGTATTTACAGCATTGTCGTTATAAATGATCAAAAAATAATGATTAAATTTGCATTTATGGACAAAACTTAGTGGAACGTCTTCGGTGTCGCCGGTCGTCTTTTTTTTTTTTTTTTTTTTTTTTTAAGGAGACAGAGGCAATTTTGTACACACTTCGTTATCTCGTGTGTCTTCAATAATGGTCACTGTAATATCTTTCAGAGTTATTGTCTCAATCCTAGTATACATGTTAAAAGATACAACTTCCTTAAGTTTTGTCCATGAATGTATGTTATCTCGTGTGTCTTCAATAAAGGTCACTGTAATATCTTTCAGAGTTATTAAATTATAAAACTATTTTAGAGGCGTAATATTCTTTTTAAAATAAAACAATTTCTACTGTCCTTACTGCGATGGAAAAATTAAATTCCATCGCAGTAAGGACAGTAGAAATTGTTTTATTTTAAAAAGAATATTACGCCTCTAAAATCTATATAGATAATACCGTAACAGAGTTTTCCATTGTAAAGTCCTGAGCTATCTCCTCCGAAGATTCTGAACTACACATAACGATCTATATACCAAAATTTTCGTTATTTTTTTCTTCATATGATAGGCCTGTTTTTATTTTCCTAATGTTAACAGTTATTTTTATTTTTTAATTTAATCTATTTTACAATCGTAGATTTTTTGCATTTATCATCATCAAATTTTTTGTTTTGAAATGCGTTCTTTTGTCTTATTACTACAACCAATCGTGATGAAACTTTGGGAAGATGTTTAGTATACTACCGGGATGGTTTCTGGCTAATTACTCTTTAGAAATAACCTTTCGTTGCATTTTTATTTACGATAAAACGTAGATTCACTCGCAATCAGCGCCCCCTCGCGGCAGACGTATGGCCTTAAATAGCCTCGCATGATCTTATTTGTAACGTCAAGCTTAGCCTATACGTTAGGTACGCAGCTTCGTACCCCCGCAACCTAGGTTCGAGGCTCAGCGTGGGTGTTTTTTTTTTTTTTTCATTTCTTTTATATTATTGTAGCAAATTATTAAAAATATTATTTTATTTAAAATGTAGGCTTTTTAAAACAAAAATTAACATACACAATTTTTTAATAATATTTGTAACAAACCTAGGTTCGAGGCTCAGCGTGGGTGTCTTTTTTTATTTTCGTTTCTTTTATATTATTGTAGAAAGGTCTGTTTTTACAGCATTATTATATTTTGATTGGTTTATTTTTAATATGTTTGTTATGAAGGCTCTATGTAATACTATTTAGAGCACATTTTACATTTTAAACACCTAAGCCCCCCTCTTTTTAATATTGTAGCAAAGTATTAAAAGTATTATTTTATTTTAGATGATTGCCATGAAACTTTGGGAAGTTGTTTAGTATACTATCAGGACGATTTCTGGCGAATTATTTTAGAATAATATTTATAACAATAATTATAGCGAAATTAAGACATAGTTATTATATTCTGTGTTTGTGCATATATTAATATTTAACAGAAAATGTTAGAACGTTCTATTAGAATATCTCGAAAACAAAAAAACAATACATATAAACGAGTTCACTGACATTTATTAATGCAGTGATTATAATCAATGATTACAATGAAGGGCTATATTATCGATATATATAAAAAATCTCTTTCAAATTTTAACGTAACGTTCCATTCTCAATCCCGTAGGGCTTTAGATCGGCTAAAACATTTTTATCTTTATAAGTGAATATTAACTTTACTGTACTGAATAGTTTAGTATAATGTTAATTTAACATATTACAATTTAGCCACAGCAACGCGTGGCCGGGTTCGCTATTTATAATATATATTCTGATTCATTTGATTATGATTATAATTTGTAAGTACTTTGTTATAGTTTTTCATTTAAATAGAGCTCAATTTTTGTGTATGTTTTCTATTTGCAGTATCTTTCCTAATGTCTTTGGCAACGTTTTTTTTTCTCATAAATAGGCTGAGGTTATATTATTTTTCGAATTGTAGATTGAATTATTACTTTTATTCTATAATAATTATCTTTTATAAGTGTTTGTTATAGTTTTTCATTTGAATTTAGCACAATTTTTGTATCTGGTTATCTTTTTTGGCATCTTTTCATCTCTCTTTGGCATCTTTTTTTTCTCATTAATAAGACCTAATCCAAATAATTTAATAGTGTGTGACGTTTCAGCAACAGCATCAGACAAAAGAATAAATGAACTAAAGAATAAAATCTCATTTTTTCTTTTGTCTGATGATGGTGACATTTGGATTAGGTCTTATTTTTTTTTATTAATTTGTTATAGTTTTTCATTTGAATTTAGCTCCATTTTTGTGTCTTATTTAATAAATGAACTAAAGAATAAAATCTCATTTATTCTTTTGTCTGATTTTTTGTGTCTGATTTTCTTTTTTACAGTATCTTTCATAATGCCTGATTTGATTACTTGATCTGTTATAGTTTTTCATTTAAATTTAGCTCCATTTTTGTGTCTGTCGTTTTTTTTTCTTCTCATAAATAGGCTGATGCTGTATTTGTGTACTCAATTGTTGCTATTGTGTCTGGTTTCTTTTTTGCAGTATTTTTTTGGAATCCTTTTTTTTTTCATCAATTGTTTCCTCACATGCTTGGAATTTTCTTTTTATGCCTGTCCTGGCTTTCAGTTTTATAGTTTTCCTCTGCTTGGTTCTTATTTTACCTTTTTTTTTCAGCGTCTTCTGTCATGCCTCGAAAAGGCCGTGGAAGACTCACTCCCCTAACAGCTAGGCGTGCTAATATGACTCGCCGCAGACACAAAACCCCAATTGCTATTTCTCTTGTTTACTTTTTTACCAATGCCTATAATTTTTCACCTGAAAGATTTTTTATTTTATTTGTTATTCAATAAATTATTATCACTTATTTTTGGTCTTCTTTTTACTTACTTATTTTACTGGGGGTTGGTGGAAGGATGGTCTAAGCCGTTGGTTTTCGACCGCTACGACCCGGGTTCGATTCCCGCATTGGGCACTTTTTTCTGAAAAATTAAAAAAAAATGCTCCAATGGCTTCCGATTCTTGCAAAAGTCCAACCCCACCAGCAAGCGCAAGTAATCAAACGGGGCTCTGGCACATTTGTAAATGCAAAGTCGAACTGCTTTTCACATGTTTAGACATGTGGTGTACTTACAGTTAAAGCAGTCGCCTACTCTACCCACCATGATTATCAAGGCCTGTACCACGTGTACTAGGGATAAGCAAAAAAAAATTATTTTACTCATTGATCTATACATACAATTATTTGCATACAATTATTTACATACAAATATATGCATACAATTATATACATACACTTTTCTACATTTTTGCACTCTGCAGTCTAATATGTTGTTAACTAGACGAATGGCCCGGGCAACGCCCGGGGTTTACCCGAGTGCGAATATATTTTAAAAACGTTGACTTGGGTGGTCGCTATTAACAGGGTGGTCTGTATAGACAGGTGGATGTATCACACAGCTGATAACAGGGTTGTCTAGAGTGGTCGCTATAGACAGGGTGGTCTGTATAGACAGGTGGATGTATCACACTGCTGATAACAGGGTTGCCTAAGGTGACCGCTATAGACAGGGTGGTCTGTATAGACAGGCAGCTGATAACAGGGTTGTCTAGACTGGTCGCTATAGTCAGGGTGGTCTGTATAGACAGGTTTATGAGAGAGGCAAACTTACAGGTTGTTGACGCCGCAATCCCCAGAGAGAGTGTTTTTGTTGCATCATGCTGTGACTCACACGATGAGCCAAGGTCAACAGGGGTGGAGCAGCAAACTTAAGCCTATCTCCGTCGTCGCAATGGCGGCGCTGCTTGCGAGTTATATCTACAATTCTGCAAATAACTCTAAGGATATTCAAGATATTCAAGAAATTATTTTTCGAAAACCTTTCCGGGGATATACCTAATAATATCCCAGAATTTCATGGCGATTGGATGTATGGTTTTTGAATAACAGGGTTGTCTAGAGGGGGGCAGGGAGGACACGTGTTCCCTGGCAGCCAATGAGCGCGCATTCTATCCGTGAGCTTCAGACAAACAGACAAACAAACAGACAGAATAAGGCAAATATATAAGTAGATAATAGGGGTTTTAGACAAATATCAACTGTTGAAATTTGATTTTCCAAAATAGTTGAATTATCGAAAGTGTCGAATTAGTTTGTCATATGATAGGCCGTAGGTCGAGACATCCAAAAATGGTCGAATTATCGTGTGTTGAATTAATTAGATTATATTGTATATATAAAAATATAGAATTGTTGTTTTTAATGAGGTCTTTTAAATGAATTTATTCCTTTAATATGTTGTCATATCTGCAATTTTTTTTTTCATTTCCAAAATATTTATTTACACTTTCACCAATGCCTATAGGATCTTTGCGATGGAACAGGTATGGTGTTCTAGCGCATGTGCTCTCATGTCCTTGAAGCACATATACTGACAGTACCCAAAGTTGAACACACTGTATAATGTCTGAAATATATGACTATAAAGAGGGCTCAAGGCCAAACCTTTGCTACCAGAGCCTGTGTTTACGCACAGACGACTTTATGTGACTTTTTCAAGTGTGCGAACTTTGGATAGCATACATGTAAAGTTGAACCCAAGTATATATAAAATGTAGTTTTTAATGAGGTCATTTAAATGAATTCCTATTATAAATCGTCTCCTCTGAAATATAGTTTGTAAATTTATATTCTGATTTATTTTATCCTTTTTTTTTTTTTCATTTCCAGAATATATATTTACACTTTTCACCAATGCCTAAAGTTTCTCACCTGAAAGAAAAAAAACTCCGCCTTTGCCGGTCCCAAGCCAGGATGAAAAAGGAGGAGGGGGAGCAGTAACAAGCTCACTAAAAAAACCTGGGCTCAGCTGGCCCGGCTGATAGTACCTTGTAAGGGCTCCTAATCCAGGGATACATTCTTTTGGAGCTAAGTCAGTGGCCTGCCACTGAGTAGTGCTCCCAGTCTTGATGACAAAGGCAGACGCATTCTACTTCACCCAATCGTGATGGTTGTTAATTTCAAGCTTTACAAGCTTGACACTCTAATATGATTGAGTGAAGATAAGAAAGGAGAAAAAAATATTTTTTGTATTTTTTTTTTTTGGCAATAATCTATTTATTATCAATTAATTTGATTTTGGTCTTTATTTATTATTCCCCTGCTATATACATACATTTTGTACATTTACAATGTCAGCCATTTTCTCTGTAATACCTTTTTAGCAGTGAAGTTATATTTGAGCAACAAACAATTGTTGAAATTTAAAATGGTCGAATTATCGATAGTGTTGAATTACACTTTGTTATATGATAGGCTGTAGGTCAAGACAACAAAACATGGTCGAATTATCGAGGTTATATTGTATATATAAAACTAGAAATGTAGTTTTAATGAGGGCCTTTAAATATTTTCATTCCTTTTATATGTTGTCTTATCTGCGATATAATAGCATTTTTTGCAATTTTATTTGCTGATTTGTGTCATTTTTTCACTCAAAATATATTTATTTAAACTCTTCAACTAATGCCTATAGTTTCTTTCCTGAAATTGCTTAGCAAACATGAGTTGGTTGTATTGTTATGCTTCGGAGATATTTTAATCCTAAGCAGGGTCTTTACGAATGGTACACGTATGGTTACACAGTGCATGTGCTCTCATGTTCTTGAAGTAGTGTAGATGTGTTGTTTGCACTTTTATTTTCTGATTTGTTAGTATTTTTCTTCTTTTTTTCATTTTAAATAATTTTTTAGGCATAGGAACCAATGCCTATAGTTTCTCACCTGCGGGCCCTTCGAGTAAACCCGGGGCGTTGCCCGGGTCACTCGGCTAGTATATTTATAATTATATGTAATTCTGCTGTCCGAAAATCTTATGTCCATAGTTCATCTAAAATTCCCATTCGAAGAGTCAAGCATCAGTATCACCATAAAAGGAAATTCCAAAAATGCAATATAACAGCAGTATGGATGATTAAACTGGAGAAACCGCTGGGAGGGTTCACCACTGATGAGCCAGGCCCTCCCTTTAATTTTTCCATTGCAGTAAGGGCGGTAGAAATTGTTTTATTTTAAAAAGAATATTACGCCTCTAAAATAGTTTCGTTATTTGATAATGTCTTTGTGTTATGCATAAAGTAATTGTATTATGTACAGTTAAACCTGTCTATAGCGCCCCCTCTTGGGACTCACCAAAATAGTGTACTATAGAGAGGGGGTGCTATAGACAGGTCACTTTTAATGTAAATCGCATTGTACTATGTATTTAAAATCGGGCGCTATAGAGAGGGAGGCGCTATTTAGAAGAAGCGCTATAGACAGGTTTAACTGTATTATTATGTATTAGCCGTAATAATATTATTCGCCAGTAATAAGAAAAACAACGTTTTAAGAAAATACATACTTTTAGGACAACCTTATATATGTAAATATGCAGATATGTATATAGGAAATAACAGCATTAGAGTACGAAAGTTTCTTTTATACATAAAACAAACTTCTACTGTCCTTACTGTGATGGAAAAATATTGAGAGAAGGCTTGGCTCATCAGTGGTGAACCCTCCCAGCGGTTTCGCCAATTTAATCTACCAGACCGCTTCTTTAGAGTTCCAATACTGTATTGAATGGTTCTGCTTTTATATACTGCACTGAAGGGAATCTCAGAAATGGTAATAAAGTAAAAACTATGGACTTAAGGTTTTAGGACAGTAGAATTACGTATAAACACCATTGAATCTCAGAGCGGCCTGGTAGATTAAGTTGGCGAAACCGCTGGGAGGGTTCACCACTGATTAGCCAACCCCACCAATATTTTTCATCAAGGTAAGGACAGTAGATGTTTGTTTTTATGTACTGTATAAAAGAGATATTCGTACTTTAATGCTTCATCTCTTTTTTGCATTAAATATTTGGACCAATTTTACATATTGGTATATATACTGTTTTATATAAAATCTATGTAAAATGTTGCCGCAATATGTAAATAAGATCAACTTTGTGTCATTCCTCATCTCCTAATCGACTCTGTCACCGTTTGCTTTTTTTTTTTTTGGAATGACGCCCTCCTATTGGTTGGCTACGAACACGCCACCTTGCCCCCCCCCCCCCCCCCCCCCAATCGTGCCTCCCCCACCCGCTTTTTCGTTTTTGTAACTATTGTGTTGGAGCGGGTCGCTCTTTAAATAAATGCATATATTAGTTAATAATTGTAACAAATAGTATTTGAATCAAAACATTCAATCGGATAAAACACGGGCGTTGCCCGGGCCATTCGGCTAGTAGTTTTATAATTTGATAACAGATGGGCTCTAGTACATCGTAACATAATTGTTCTAATAAATTTCAGAGTTATTGTCTGAATCCCGATATACATGCTGAAAGGTAAAACTTCCTTAAGTTCTGTCAATGAGTGTATGTTATCTCGTGTGTCTTCAATAAAGGTCACTGTAATATCTTTCAGAGTTATTGTCTGAATCCCGATATACATGCTGAAAGGTACAACTTCCTTAAGTTTTGTCCATGAGTGTATGTTTTCTCGTGTGTCTTCAATAAAGGTTACTGTAATATCTTTCAGAGTTATTGTCTGAATCCCGATATACATGCTGAAAGGTACAACTTCCTTAAGTTTTGTCCATGAGTGTATGTTATCTCGTGTGTCTTCAATAAAGGTCACTGTAATATCTTTCAGAGTTATTGTCTCAATCCCGATATACATGGTAAAAGATACAACTTCCTTAAGTTTTGTCCATGAGTGTATGTTATCTGGTGTGTCTTCAATAAAGGTCACTGTAATATCTTTCAGAGTTATTGTCTCAATCCCGATATACATGATAAAAGGTACAACTTCCTTAAGTTTTGTCCATGAGTGTATGTTATCTGGTGTGTCTTCAATAAAGGTCACTGTAATATCTTTCAGAGTTATTGTCTCAATCCCGATATACATGATAAAAGGTACAACTTCCTTAAGTTTTGTCCATGAGTGTATGTTATCTGGTGTGTCTTCAATAAAGGTCACTGTAATATCTTTCAGAGTTATTGTCTCAATCCCGATATACATGATAAAAGGTACAACTTCCTTAAGTTTTGTCCATGAGTGTATGTTATCTGGTGTGTCTTCAATAAAGGTCACTGTAATATCTTTCAGAGTTATTGTCTCAATCCCGATATACATGGTAAAAGGTACAACTTCCTTAAGTTTTGTCCATGAGTGTATGTTATCTGGTGTGTCTTCAATAAAGGTCACTGTAATATCTTTCAGAGTTATTGTCTCAATCCCGGTATACAAAGCCCTTACTCTGATAGTGGTAGCAATGTTTTACAGAAATACCACACAGTGTGTGTGTGGGCATATAAGAATAGGTCCAATAATATAGATGTACATTGAACATACAGCTATATTACAATAGCTTTACTACAAGAAGAAAGACAGGCTATGAAATCATTAAAACATAATAAATATATTATTATAACATCTTCAGACAAAGGAAGAAACACAGTAATTATGAACAGATTACAACACTAAAAATTTGTCAATACGCCATGCAAGAACAATACAGCTATATCTACAGACAAGATATAAAGGCGTTAAGCAAGATGGTTCTAAAACATAAATTAAACATAAAGTCAATGACGATTCATGTTTCAAAAACATTCATGCTTAACGGTTTCACATTCTATATATAGTGTCACGTTATTGTCTTATGTTTGATTAAATCCTAACTGGTCTTGTCCTTATTGTTTGCAGAAAAGCATTGCTCGATGCAAATATTTATATGTAATTCTACTGTCTTATAAGCTTATGTCCATAGTTTACTTAAATACCATTTCTGAGATTCCACCCTTCAGTGTAACATATATAAGCAGAATGATCCAATACAGTATTGGAGCTCTAAGAAGCAGTCTGGTAGATTAAATTGGTGAAACCGCTGGGAGGGTTCACCACTGATGAGCCAAGCCCTTCTAATATTTTTTTATCGCAGTAAAGACAGTATAAGTTTGATTATTGTGTAAAAGAATTATGTCGAGATACCTCCTTTTCCAATCATTTTCTATTCTAAGCAAACGATACATTAGCTAATATGCAAATACACAAATGCTAATATATAAATACGAAATAGTCACTTAATGCAAATCTGAAAAACATATTGTAACAAAGTATTTATTAATTTTATTATTCTTATTAACAGAGTGGTCACCAATAAAACAAGCAGTATTCCCTATTCACCAGTATATGCTTCTATAGCCCGTCATCTGAAGAAATTTGGAATCAAAACCTTTTTTCAGAAACTCACCTAATTTAAATTCGTTACTAAGAAACCCCATAACAAAGAACAATACCATTGATTATCCTTCCAATATTAAAATACCATATACTCCATAGAATGCAACGAATGCAAAACCTAAAAATATGTCGGTGAAACTAGCAGACATTTAAATATTAGAGTATCAGAACATAAACGTCGATAATCAAGACAGTAGATCTTTAGTATACCAACATATAAGAGGCCATTCCTTCTACCTATCAGAAACAAATAATAGTTTCGAATTTTGATAACAGATGGCGCGCTAATGTATCATAAAAACAAGAGTTAAAATCAAATACAGAGAATGTTTACACACAGTTATTTGAATGCCAATTTAAACACCTTCTGTATTTGATTATATTGCAACGTAGAAAATTAAGAAAGGCAAACTTCAGGATGACACAGCGAAAATTTATTTAAGTCAAGAACAAACTAGGAATGATACAAAAGATAATAAAAAATATTTATTAAACTGGCGAAACCGCTGGGAGGGTTCACCACTGATGAGCCAGGCCCTCCCTTTAATTTTTCCATTGCAGTAAGGGCAGTAGAAATTGTTTAATTTCAAAAAGAATCTTACGCGTCTAAAATAGTTTATAATTTTCAAAAAAGATATATTAGCAAAATATAAACACACAAAAAAATTATACTCTGTTAATAAAAATAATAAATACCTTGTTACAATATTTAAATTCTTGTCCTATTGGTCATTTATTGTAGCGTGTTTCTCCTGTAGTAGGTCTTCTTTCGTGGCCGAAAATTAGAGTTTTGTGAATTCAAATGTTTTAAAAGAAACTTATCCATGGAGAAAAACAATAAAAAAAAAGTGACATTGTATTGTGATCAGATGGATAAATTAAGAAAAAGGCATCTCCTGATCGTAAAAATAAAAGTTACTGATGGCTAGCACCATCTATCGGAATAAATATCAACTATTATAATAAACTGATATTTGATCCAAGATAAAATGTCATTAAAGTGACAGATTCAACCGCTGTTAAATTCTCGCAACAAATTTCCTTACACCTTACACTGATGGACAAAACTTAAGGAAGTAGAGAATCTTTGATATCGCCTGTTGTCTATTTTTTTTAGGAGACAGTTGTTAGTAAAATATCAATAATTAGTCAAATACCCATTCTTGATAAATCAAGAAAAGCTAACCATATACGCGTTTCGGGCTGTTGGCCCTCGTCAGCCTGGTACAAGCTGTACCTCAAGCTATGGTTAGCTTTTCTTGATTAATCAAGAATGAGTATTTGGCCAATTCTGGAATAATTAACGAATAGTTAAATATGATGCACTAGCGCGCCATCTGTTATCAAAATTCGAAACTATTTTAAAGGCGTAAGATTCTTTTTTAAATTAAACAATATTTTCGGATGAGCGATTGCTCGAAGCATATTATATATTTATAATTATATATAATTCTGCTGTCCTAAAAGCTTATGTCCATAGTTCACCTAAAATACCCATTCCAAGAGTCTAGCATCAGTAACACTATAAAAGGAAGTTCCAAAAATGCAATATAACAGCGATATGGTAGATTAAACTGGTGAAACCGCTGGGAGGGTTTACCACTGATGAGCCAGGCCCTCCCAATAATTTTTCCATTGCAGTAAGGGCAGTAGAAATTGTTTAATTTAAAAAAGAATCTTACGCCTTTAAAATAGTTTAGAAATTTGAATAGTTGAATATTTATTCCGAAAAACAATTTTATTAATTCTTCTATAATCAATTGTTACAGAAAGAAAGATCAAATAAAGGACAATAGAGGAGTAAATATTGTGTAGATAAAATATAGGAAAATATATATTATTGCTCGGTTAGAAATCATTTTATTAGGTACCGCTCAACAAGAGCAACCTAGTTCATGATAATTGAAACAATGAATAATATGTGAAGGTTGTATTAAAACAAAATGTTAACGCGGGATTCAATCCCGGTTGATGACTGTCGGGAATCGAGCGTGTTACCCACTCGTCCACCGACTTTTAATTTATTGTTGTGTATTAAAAATGATGAAGACATATCCTGACCAGGAGCACATATGCTTTTTAGATGGCAGAGCGCCATCTAGTGGAACAGAAATCAACTAAACATTGATTTAACCTGTTCCCTGATATATAAAGTACATATGCTCCTGGTCAGAATATGTCTTCATTATTTTTAAAATCAACACCTGACACACTTTTTTTCCTATTGTTTTCTTCATGGTTGTATATGTGTACAATTTATTCCGATAGATGGCGCAAGCCATCAGCAACTTTTAGTCGTTGTTGTTTCTTATCCTCTTGTGCAAAGATTACACAAATTCCATGAGTCCATGCTCCTCCAGCTGTTTATAGACAGTGTTGTTGTTGTTTCTTATCCTCTTGTGCAAAGATTACACAAATTCCATGAGTTCAAGCTCCTCCAGCTGTTTATAGACAGTGTTGTTGTTGTTTCTTATCCCCTTGTGTAAAGATTACACAAATTCCATGAGTCCATGCTCCTCCAGCTGTTTATAGACAGTGTTGTTGTTGTTTCTTATCCTCTTGTGCAAAGATTACACAAATTCCATGAGTTCAAGCTCCTCCAGCTGTTTATAGACAGTGTTGTTGTTGTTTCTTATCCTCTTGTGCAAAGATTACACAAATTCCATGAGTCCATGCTCCTCCAGCTGTTTATAGACAGTGTTGTTGTTGTTTCTTATCCCCTTGTGTAAAGATTACACAAATTCCATGAGTCCATGCTCCTCCAGCTGTTTATAGACAGTGTTGTTGTTGTTTCTTATCCTCTTGTGTAAAGATTACACAAATTCCATGAGTCCATGCTCCTCCAGCTGTTTATAGACAGTGTTGTTGTTGTTTCTTATCCCCTTGTGTAAAGATTACACAAATTCCATGAGTCCATGCTCCTCCAGCTGTTTATAGACAGTGTTGTTGTTGTTTCTTATCCCCTTGTGTAAAGATTACACAAATTCCATGAGTCCATGCTCCTCCAGCTGTTTATAGACAGTGTTGTTGTTGTTTCTTATCCCCTTGTGTAAAGATTACACAAATTCCATGAGTCCATGCTCCTCCAGCTGTTTATAGACAGTGTTGTTGTTGTTTCTTATCCCCTTGTGTAAAGATTACACAAATTCCATGAGTCCATGCTCCTCCAGCTGTTTATAGACAGTGTTGTTGTTGTTTCTTATCCTCTTGTGTAAAGATTACACAAATTCCATGAGTCCATGCTCCTCCAGCTGTTTATAGACAGTGTTGTTGTTGTTTCTTATCCTCTTGTGTAAAGATTACACAAATTCCATGAGTCCATGCTCCTCCAGCTGTTTATAGACAGTATTGTTGTTGTTTCTTATCCTCTTGTGCAAAGATTACACAAATTCCATGAGTCCATGCTCCTCCAGCTGTTTATAGACAGTATTGTTGTTGTTTCTTATCCTCTTGTGCAAAGATTACACAAATTCCATGAGTCCATGCTCCTCCAGCTGTTTATAGACAGTATTGTTGTTGTTTCTTATCCTCTTGTGCAAAGATTACACAAATTCCATGAGTCCATGCTCCTCCAGCTGTTTATAGACAGTATTGTTGTTGTTTCTTATCCTCTTGTGCAAAGATTACACAAATTCCATGAGTCCATGCTCCTCCAGCTGTTTATAGACAGTGTTGTTGTTGTTTCTTATCCTCTTGTGCAAAGATTACACAAATTCCATGAGTCCATGCTCCTCCAGCTGTTTATAGATAGTGTTGTTGTTGTTTCTTATCCTCTTGTGCAAAGATTACACAAATTCCATGAGTCCATGCTCCTCCAGCTGTTTATAGACAGTGTTGTTGTTGTTTCTTATCCTCTTGTGTAAAGATTACACAAATTCCATGAGTCCATGCTCCTCCAGCTGTTTATAGACAGTGTTGTTGTTGTTTCTTATCCTCTTGTGCAAAGATTACACAAATTCCATGAGTCCATGCTCCTCCAGCTGTTTATAGACAGTGTTGTTGTTGTTTCTTATCCTCTTGTGTAAAGATTACACAAATTCCATGAGTCCATGCTCCTCCAGCTGTTTATAGACAGTGTTGTTGTTGTTTCTTATCCTCTTGTGTAAAGATTACACAAATTCCATGAGTCCATGCTCCTCCAGCTGTTTATAGACATTGTTGTTGTTGTTTCTTATCCTCTTGTGTAAAGATTACACAAATTCCATGAGTCCATACTCCTCCAGCTGTTTATAGACAGTGTTGTTGTTGTTTCTTATCCTCTTGTGTAAAGATTACACAAATTCCATGAGTCCATGCTCCTCCAGCTGTTTATAGACAGTGTTGTTGTTGTTTCTTATCCTCTTGTGTAAAGATTACACAAATTCCATGAGTCCATGCTCCTCCAGCTGTTTATAGACAGTGTTGTTGTTGTTTCTTATCCTCTTGTGCAAAGATTACACAAATTCCATGAGTCCATGCTCCTCTAGCTGTTTATAGACAGTGTTGTTGTTGTTTCTTATCCTCTTGTGTAAAGATTACACAAATTCCATGAGTCCATGCTCCTCCAGCTGTTTATAGACAGTGTTGTTGTTGTTTCTTATCCTCTTGTGTAAAGATTACACAAATTCCATGAGTCCATGCTCCTCCAGCTGTTTATAGACAGTATTGTTGTTGTTTCTTATCCTCTTGTGCAAAGATTACACAAATTCCATGAGTCCATGCTCCTCCAGCTGTTTATAGACAGTATTGTTGTTGTTTCTTATCCTCTTGTGCAAAGATTACACAAATTCCATGAGTCCATGCTCCTCCAGCTGTTTATAGACAGTGTTGTTGTTGTTTCTTATCCTCTTGTGCAAAGATTACACAAATTCCATGAGTCCATGCTCCTCCAGCTGTTTATAGACAGTGTTGTTGTTGTTTCTTATCCTCTTGTGCAAAGATTACACAAATTCCAAGAGTCCATGCTCCTCCAGCTGTTTATAGACAGTGTTGTTGTTGTTTCTTATCCTCTTGTGCAAAGATTACACAAATTCCATGAGTCCATGCTCCTCCAGCTGTTTATAGACAGTTTTGTTGTTGTTTCTTATCCTCTTGTGCAAAGATTACACAAATTCCATGAGTCCATGCTCCTCCAGCTGTTTATAGACAGTGTTGTTGTTGTTTCTTATCCTCTTGTGCAAAGATTACACAAATTCAATGAGTCCATGCTCCTCCAGCTGTTTATAGACAGTATTGATGTTGTTTCTTATCCTCTTGTGCAAAGATTACACAAATTCCATGAGTCCATGCTCCTCCAGCTGTTATAGAGAGTGTTGTTGTTGTTTCTTATCCCCTTGTGTAAAGATTACACAAATTCCATGAGTCCATGCTCCTCCAGCTGTTATAGACAGTGTTGTTGTTGTTTCTTATCTCCTTGTGTAAAGATTACACAAATTCCATGAGTCCATGCTCCTCCAGCTGTTTATAGACAGTGCTGTTGTTGTTTCTTACCCCCTTGTGTAAATATTACACAAATTCCATGAGTCCATGCTCCTCCAGCTGTTTATAGACAGTGTTGTTGTTGTTTCTTATCCCCTTGTGTAAAGATTACACAAATTCCATGAGTCCATGCTCCTCCAGCTGTTTATAGACAGTATTGTTGTTGTTTCTTATCCCCTTGTGTAAAGATTACACAAATTCCATGAGTCCATGCTCCTTGAGCTGTTTATAGACAGTGTTGTTGCTGTTTCTTATCCCCTTGTGTAAAGATTACACAAATTAAATGAGTCCATGCTCCTCCAGCTGTTTATAGACAGTGCTGTTGTTGTTTCTTACCCCCTTGTGTAAATATTACACAAATTCCATGAGTCCATGCTCCTCCAGCTGTTTTATGATAAGCAGCAGCCTCTCCCAAAGGTCCTGTTTAGTACATCTAATACGGAGGGTGTTTCCTTTCAAATGAAACGATTTTCGAGCGCTCGCGTTTTGCACGTGCAGGCATGCTGCACACGACACTGGTTCCAATAGATCTAGAATCTTCTGGAGAATTCATTTTCATCAGGTATCATGATTTTTGCAACATGGGGGGAGAGAGACTAACGCTCCAAGTCGAACAAACAATTCGGACCCTTTCCAAAGAAGGAAACAGTTATAGCGTCATAGTGAAAAAGCTAAAAGCAGAAGGACTAGATGTTGGCAAAGCTACAATATGTAGGGTAGTAAATGGCATCGGAAAGAAAAGGGAAGCTGAATCCAATGGGCAAAAATTTCAAGTCGATCGACCACGTCCGGTGCGGACCCCCGCCACGGTTTCCAAGGTAAAGCGGCTAGCAACTACTGAAAATCCACCATCTCAGCGCCAACTTTCCAGAATGTGTGGAACATCGCTAAAAACGATAAATAACATCATTCACAAAGATTTGGAACTGGATACCCGACGAAAAGGCAAGGTTCACAAGCTCACCCCTTTCCACATGAAAAACCGTGCAACGAATGCCCCGGAAGCTCTACGAGGAACACCTGGCCGGCTCCAGATCGGAATATACTGCAACATTGGACGAAGCATGGATGTATGTGACGTATTGCAATGGAATCCGGAAGATCTGTTACATCAAAAGAGGCAATCAGGTCCCGGATAATTGGGTTCACCAATGCTCCGAAACTTTCCCTAAAGGTTTCATGGTTGTCGGGGTAATGACTGGCCGTGGAGTCCTTCCGCTCATAAAGGTTCCATCGAAGGTGAAGGTGAACTCAGAATTCTATATAGAATGCGTTCTGAAACCTGTCATCGAACAACTGAAGGACCTTTACCCAGGGGAAATGGACAAAGTGTTCCTTCATCACGACAAAGCCTCTTCCCATACCTCCAACAAAACCCAACAGTTCCTACAAGAAATGAAGGACACCCTAGGCCTAAATTTTATCAGGAACTCGGACATTCCAGTGAAGTCTCCCGACGCCAGCCCACTGGATTTTTACGGGTTCGGTATGTTGAAACAACGGCTCTTCAACCGACGTCCCAAAACTGAGGCCGGACTTTGGAAAGCCGAATAAGAGGAGTGGTCGAATGTTTCGCTCTCCAAAGTCAAGGAAGTGTTCGCAGCTTGGAAAGTCCGATGCAGGGAGATAGCCAAGAAGAAGGGGAAGCACATAGAACACATGAAAAAAATTCACGTTCGAAAAATAAAGTTCTAACGGACGTTTGAAATCGTTTCATTTGAAAGGAAACACCCTCTGTACAAGCCAAAATGTGTTCTGGAGCTGCAGGTGCCAAGCTACATTTTGGGCCAAGTGGGGTAGATTTTGTTGTTCTATCTTCAATGGCTTGAGATAGAAACTTTTAGCTACATGATCAGGCGATGTCATTTTATTAATTTACCCCCGGTAGACAGAAATATTTACCTTGATTACAATCAAAGGCTATCGCGCAAAACCCATGGGTGATGGAAAATTTCTGATTATATTTTTGAGTTCAGCATGAAAAGTTACACTAGAAACACCATCAGGTTCTCTTGGGCAAAAATGTTGTTGACCAGTGTTATTAGAAGGTATTGTAACAAAGTATTTATTATTTTTATCAACAGAATGGTCATTTTTATGTTTATATTTTGCTACTCTCTCTCTC
>CP092863.1:86960253-86986434 GCA_030710605.1 Cordylochernes scorpioides | reverse complement strand
TTTAGTAATTAAAAATCAATAGTATATTTATCTTTCTTGGATTTTATTGAAAGCGCTATTAAAATTGAAAAGCGCATTTTAAAATATCAGCTCAGCGTCCTCTATCGCTGAAAATGAGAAATATATTTCCCCTGCGCTATATTTTTAAACATATTTATTAAAGAAAATGAAAGTATTAAAACACGAATGTTTCTTTAACACATAAAGCAAAATTTTACTATTTAAAATGACGAAAACATGGAAGGTTCACCACTGATGAGCCATGTCTTCCCTCTTTCAATTTATAATCTGTATCATTGCAGTATATAAGAGCTGTAGAAATAGATCTTAATGAATACGTTTGAAAATATAGCGCATAAAATATATTTCTCATATCTACAGAGGGTGTTCACACTTATAGGAAACAAGTTTGTTTTTTAAATAAAATATTAAAAATTAACATCATATATTTGAAAATGTTCAAATGTTCAATTTTAAAACCTTTTTGTTTTTATTTACAGAACGGCACCTGATTTTCCACGATAGCAGACACTTTCTGATCATGGTCATACTCAAAAGATCCCATTCTTCCTTTACCACTTTCCTAACCTAATCTTACCTATTTGGACAAAATTAAAATATGCAAACAAGATGATATCAACATTTCTAAAAAAGGTATTTATAATATTATTCACGACAAAAATATCAAGTTTTTATTCAAAGCACCTATGGAGAAATGGACAAAAGATTATCACCCTATATCTGTCAGAACTCCTGCAACTGTCAAAAAAGTGAAAAAATATATTACAAAAGAAAATCCTATGCCACAAAGAGATATAGCCAAATTTAATAGGAACATCAGTGTCAACAATAAATAAAATAATAAATAAAGATTTAGGCCTAAAAGCTACAAAAAACATGCGGTTCAAAAATTGTTTCAGAGCCATATTCGTCAGCGACACACTATCAGCAGATATTTTTATGAAAATTTCTTGGCTGCTGATAGATGGAAATTTATTGTTACATATGACGAAGCATGGGTATATTTAACCGATTGCGACAGAAAAAGAGCTATATACTATCAAAAAAGGGTGGAAAAATCTAGGCCAATTTGGGCGAAGGAATGTGCCGAAAGTTACCCCAAAGGATTTATGGTTATATCATATGAAGGCATGCGGTATATCATATGAAGGAAAATTAAAAATAAGAAAAGTTGAAAGAAATGCCAAAATAAACTCGGAGTACTATCAAAACAACATTTTAGAACCTATATTTTTAAATGATATTCCCTCTATCTATGGAAAACAGAGTAACAAAGTCTGGTTTCACCATGATAACGCCACAAGTCATACCTCATCTTCAACCCAAGCTTATTTGGAAGATCTAAGGCAAAGAACAGGAATCAACACTATTCCAAAGAACAGAACCCCTGTAAAATCTCCTGATTCAGCCCCGATGGATTTTTGCATTTTTGGATGCCTTAAAAGAGCACTTGGAAAGAGAGACCCTAGGACAATTGAAGGTCTCTGGAAAGGGGTAAAGGAAGAATGGGATCTTTTGAGTATGACCATGATCAGAAAGTGTCTGCTATCGTGGAAAATCAGGTGTCGTTCTGTCAATAAACAAAAAGGCTTTCAAATAGAACATTTGAAAAATTTCAAATATGGTGTTAATTTTTAATATTTTATAATAAAACTTGTTTCCTATAAGTATGAACACCCTCTGTATATCTTGTTGAGTAAAATGACAAGCTGACTTTTGACTATAAAGGTCACAATGGTCAAATAATATTAAATAAATCACAGAAACTTATTTAACACTATACTTAGTATTCGGTAACATTAAAATGGCTTAAATTTGTAACAAATAAATTTACTGGCAATGTGTTTCTTTTAAATAATATAATCAAATATTATCTCTACAGACCTTATAATAATAAATTTAGAGATAATATTTGATGATGATTGATTATAATATAATAAGGTCTTTTTGAAAATAGAGCAATCCATAGATAAATCTTTAATTAAAAAGACATATTGGATCAAAAAATCATTTATTTTACCAATATTTCAGTTGGCTGAACGCCAACCTTTATCAAGGTGTTATAACATTTTAAAGTGTGTTTGTAAGTGAGTAAGTGAGTTTGTTGTTGACACACTTTAAAATGTTATAACACCTTGATAAAGGTTGGCGTTCAGCCAACTGAAATATTGGTAAAATAAATGATATTTTGATCCAATATATGTCTTTTTAATTAAATAATAAATGTAGAGATAATATTTGATGATATTGTGGCGAAGAAATAATTTATTATTTAATTTAATTATTGTTGTATATATATTAATTATATATTTTAATTGTTACCGCAGAGTGTGTGTAAGCTCACAGGTAAATAGGCGCTAACCGAAACAGAAAAAAAAGTTCCTTTGTTTCAATATTAGTTTCCCTTTTATATTTTGTTCTCTCTCTTGTAAATCAATAAATATAATGTTTAATTAATAATTATTGGAATCAGTTTCATTAATAATTCTAAGCAAAGTCAACAATTATCCAATGAAAATATTTGGAAACAGATTTATTTTTGTAAAATCATCATTTAGTTGCCTAACTTGCTTGCTCGATATTCTCTACCTGTAGATAGTTTGGTTAATAATTGTCGACTGGTCGTGGTGACGTCATCAATAAATACTTTTACATCCCCAGATATAAAAAGACTTGATTTCTACGCTACAATACTATTTAAAAGAAACACATTACCAGTAAATTTATTTATTACAAAATTCAACGATAGATGGCAATTAAATTTAATTAAAATGGCACAATTATAAGAAACAACAATGAATACATTGTTAAGAAGGGATAACGGTGAGGAATTTCTTTGTTTATTAACTTGGCCAGATTTCAGACGATAACTTCCTTCAACAGGCTATAATTCGAACACAATAATGAATACATTGGTATTTACAGCATTGTCGTTATAAATGATCAAAAAATGATGATTAAATTTGCATTTATGGACAAAACTTAGTGGAACGTCTTCGGTGTCGCCGGTCGTCTTTTTTTTTTTTAAGGAGACAGAGGCAATTTTGTACACACTTCGTTATCTCGTGTGTCTTCAATAAAGGTCACTGTAATATCTTTCAGAGTTATTGTCTCAATCCTAATATACATGTTAAAAGATACAACTTCCTTAAGTTTTGTCCATGAGTGTATGTTATCCCGTGTGTCTTCAATAAAGGTCACTGTAATATCTTTCAGAGTTATTGTCTCAATCCTAATATACATGTTAAAAGATACAACTTCCTTAAGTTTTGTCCATGAGTGTATGTTATCTCGTGTGTCTTCAATAAAGGTCACTGTAATATCTTTCAGAGTTATTGTCTGAATCCCGATATACATGCTGAAAGGTACAACTTCCTTAAGTTTTGTCCTTAAGTGTATGTTATCTCGTGTGTCTTCAATAGAGGTCACTGTAATATCTTTCAGAGTTATTGTCTGAATCCCGATATACATGCTGAAAGGTACAACTTCCTTAAGTTTTGTCCATAAGTGTATGTTATCTCGTGTGTCTTCAATAAAGGTCACTGTAATATCTTTCAGAGTTATTGTCTCAATCCCAATATACATGTTAAAAGATACAACTTCCTTAAGTTTTGTCCATGAGTGTATGTTATCTCGTGTGTCTTCAATAAAGGTCACTGTAATATCTTTCAGAGTTATTGTCTCAATCCCAATATACATGTTAAAAGATACAACTTCCTTAAGTTTTGTCCATGAGTGTATGTTATCTCGTGTGTCTTCAATAAAGGTCACTGTAATATCTTTCAGAGTTATTGTCTCAATCCCGATATACATGTTAAAAGATACAACTTCCTTAAGTTTTGTCCATGAGTGTATGTTATCTCGTGTGTCTTCAATAAAGGTCACTGTAATATCTTTCAGAGTTATTGTCTCAATCCCAATATACATGTTAAAAGATACAACTTCCTTAAGTTTTGTCCATGAGTCTATGTTATCTCGTGTGTCTTCAATAAAGGTCACTGTAATATCTTTCAGAGTTATTGTCTCAATCCCAATATACATGTTAAAAGATACAACTTCCTTAAGTTTTGTCCATGAGTGTATGTTATCTCGTGTGTCTTCAATAAAGGTCACTGTAATAACTTTCAGTGTTATTGTCTCAATCCCGGTATACAAAGCCCTTACTCTGATAGTGGTAGCAATGTTTTACAGAAATACCACACAGTGTGTGTGTGGGCATATAAGAATAGGTCCAATAATATAGATGTACATTGAACATACAGCTATATTACAATAGCTTTACTACAAGAAGAAAGACAGGCTATGAAATCATTAAAACATAATAAATATATTATTATAACACCTTCAGACAAAGGAAGGAACACAGTAATTATGAACAGATTACAACACTAAAAATTTGTCAATACGCCATGCAAGAACAATACAGCTATATCTACAGACAAGATATAAAGGCGTTAAGCAAGATGGTTCTAAAACATAAATTAAACATAAAGTCAATGACGATTCATGTTTCAAAAACATTCATGCTTAACGGTTTCACATTCTATATATAGTCTCACGTTATTATCTTATGTTTGATTAAATCCTAACTGGTCTTGTCCTTATTGTTTGCAGAAAAGCATTGCTCGATGCAAATATTTATATGTAATTCTACTGTCTTATAAGCTTATGTCCATAGTTTACTTAAATACCATTTCTAAGATTCCACCCTTCAGTGTAACATATATAAGCAGAATGATCCAATATAGTATTAGAGCTCTGAGAAGAGGTCTGGTAGATTGGATTGGTGAAACTGCTGGGAGGGTTCACCACTGATGAGCCAAGCCCTTCTAATATTTTTTATCACAGTAAGGACAGTATAAGTTTGATTGTTGTGTAAAAGAATTATGTCGAGATACCTCCTTTTCCAATCATTCTCTATTCTAAGCAAACGATACATTAGCTAATATGCAAATACACAAATGCTAATATACAAATACGAAATAGTCACTTAATGAAAATCTGAAAAACATATTGTAACAAAGTATTTATTAATTTTATTATTCTTATTAACAGAGTGGTCACCAATAAAACAAGCAGTATTCCCTATTCACCAGTATATGCTTCTATAGCCCGTCATCTGAAGAAATTTGGAATCAAAACCTTTTTTCAGAAACTCACCTAATTTAAATTCGTTACTAAGAAACCCCATAACAAAGAACAATACCATTGATTATCCTTCCAATATTAAGAATGCCATATACTCCATAGAATGCAACGAATGCCAAACCTAAAAATATGTCGGTGAAACTAGCAGACATTTAAATATAAGAGTATCAGAACATAAACGTCGATAATCAAGACAGTAGATCTTTAGTATACCAACATATAAGAGGCCATTCCTTCTCCCTATCAGAAACAAATAATAGTTTCGAATTTTGATAACAGATGGCGCGCTAATGTATCATAAAAACAAGAGTTAAAATCAAATACAGAGAATGTTTACACACAGTTATTTGAATGCCAATTTAAACATCTTCTGTATTTGATTATATTAAAACGTAGAAAATTAGGAAAAACAAACTTCAGGATGACACAGCGAAAATTTATTTAAGTCAAGAACAAACTAGGAATGATACAAAAGTTAATCCTTATATCTATAAAAATGAAATGCGAAATCGATGTTTGTTATCGCTTCACGCAAAATCTACTGACTCAATCATTATGGAATTTCGCATGTAGGTAGCTGAAGATTTCGTTTAACATATAGGCTATTCAAAAACTAAAAAAGTTAATGTGCTTTTTTAAAAAATAAAAAAACCAAAAACGGTTAGTTCCAGTCTTTTACCGCTTGGGCGCAGCACTGGTCGCGACGATAAATGAATTTTATTGGTTAATAATTAACACGTGGTTTGTTTACACGATGAATGTTAGTTTGTTCACACGATGAATGTTTTTAAAAGGTAAGATTATCCAATCGCCGTGAAACTTTAGGAAGTTATTTACTATACTACTGGGGAAATATCTGGTTTGAATTAGATTTGAAATAAATATTCTTTGCAATTTTATTTGCAAATTTTCTACTTTCACTCGCAAGCAGCGCCTCTAGCGGCGTCTGGTGAAATTATATTTATAAATTGTAACAATGCTTAAAATGTTTTTCAAGTATAATAAATTTAATTTGAGAATTTAGTTATATAATATTCCAATGACGTAAAAAATACTTGGCATTTCAATATTAATATATATTTAAAGAAAAAATTGTTACGATTTTGTGTTAAATGTTAAAATGTAATATATGATAAAATATATTTTTACATTGTTAATTTAATTTGCTGTTGTTTTATAAAAATGATGATGCAACTTTAATTGTTGTTGTGGAAATATCTTTATTTACGGAGCTGCTAACCATAATAAATGATTTTTGAGCCCCTAATTGTTGTTGTTTATTATCGTTTGTTTATATAAAAAAATTACATTGTATGTGATGATGATAACAAAAATGAAATTTTAAATTAATATATATAATTCATTGAGAAAAAAGAAATAATTAATTATCAAATTCACAAAAGTGACAATATCTTATTTAAAATATAATAAATGTTTTAAAAAATTATGTGTTTCAAAAATATATTTGAACGCATATAACAATATTTATATTTATATCTATATTAATAAAATGCAAATTTCATAAGTGTTGTTCACTAAAAACTTTCGTTACAATGCATCAATTTCGACCAAATTTTCAACATTTATGTAAAACGAGATGGAGCAGGTTTTGCTTAACATCAAAATATTTTTCCTAACTTTAACATGCGTAAATTCGCTGTTATCGATTCAATACAAAAAAAAATCAACAGAGTTAATTTTATTTATATATAAATACAAAAAGAAATTCAGCAATTCATTCAACTCAATCTAGAAAAATATTCAAAACAAGCAATTTTAAGATAACACCATATGTAAAACAGTCGGCCAAGAAAACAACAACGATATTACATCTTTCTCACATATTCACACACAATCTTGATTAATAATTAAAACTAATCTTTAACATTGTTTATTATACTTCATAATATATAATATTCGTTAGGCAAACTTTCACTAGGATAAAACCCGGGCGAAGCCGGGGACACATCCGCTAGTAAAAAATATTTATTAAACTGGCGAAACCGCTGGGAGGGTTCACCACTGATGAGCCAGGCCCTCCCTTTAATTTTTCCATTGCAGTAAGGGCAGTAGAAATTGTTTAATTTCAAAAAGAATCTTACGCGTCTAAAATAGTTTATAATTTTCAAAAAAGATATATTAGCAAAATATAAACACACAAAAAAAATTATACTCTGTTAATAAAAATAATAAATACCTTGTTACAATATTTAAATTCTTGTCCTATTGGTCATTTATTGTAGCGTATTTCTCCTGTAGTAGGTCTTCTTTCGTGGCCGAAAATTAGAGTTTTGTGAATTCAAATGTTTTAAAAGAAACTTATCCATGGAAAAACAATTTAAAAAAAGTGACATTGTATTGTGATCAGATGGATAAATTAAGAAAAAGGCATCTCCTGATCGTAAAAATAAAAGTTACTGATGGCTAGCACCATCTATCGGAATAAATATCAACTATTATAATAAACTGATATTTGATCCAAGATAAAATGTCATTAAAGTGACAGATTCAACCGCTGTTAAATTCTCGCAACAAATTTCCTTACACCTTACACTGATGGACAAAACTTAAGGAAGTAGAGAATCTTTGATATCGCCTGTTGTCTATTTTTTTTAGGAGACAGTTGTTAGTAAAATATCAATAATTAGTCAAATACCCATTCTTGATAAATCAAGAAAAGCTAACCATTTACGCGTTTCGGGCTGTTGGCCCTCGTCAGCGTGGTACAAGCTGTACCTCAAGTTATGGTTAGCTTTTCTTGATTAATCAAGAATGAGTATTTGGCCAATTCTGGAATAATTAACGAATAGTTAAATATGACGCACTAGCGCGCCATCTGTTATCAAAATTCGAAACTATTTTAAAGGCGTAAGATTCTTTTTTAAATTAAACAATATTTTCGGATGAGCGATTGCTCGAAGCATATTATATATTTATAATTATATATAATTCTGCTGTCCTTAAAGCTTATGTCCATAGTTCACCTAAAATACCCATTCCAAGAGTCTAGCATCAGTATCACTATAAAAGGAAGTTCCAAAAATACAATATAACAGCGGTATGGTAGATTAAACTGGCGAAACCGCTGGGAGGGTTCACCACTGATGAGCCAGGCCCTCCCAATAATTTTTCCATTGCAGTAAGGGCAGTAGAAATTGTTTAATTTAAAAAAGAATCTTACGCCTTTAAAATAGTTTCGAATTGTGAATAGTTGAATATTTATTCCGATAAACAATATCACAATTTTATTAATTCTTCTATAATCAATTGTTACAGAAATAAAGATCAAATAAAGGACAATAGAGGAGTAAATATTGTGTAGATAAAATGTAGGGAAATATTTATTGTTGCTAGGTTAAAAATCACATTAATAGGTATACCGCTCAACAAGAGCAAGCTAGTCTATATATATATATTGTGAAATATGAATGCATCGCCATTTGGAAAGGATGCGCGGGGGGAGGCCCGGGAGGGTGCGCGCGCAGTGGAACAGTGGGAGCATGCGCGGATTAGGGGGTTGGCTGCCATTTTTGTAAACATACTGCGCTAGCTCCCGTTATTCTCTTCTTTGTAACCTCACTTTAAATAAACTATATTTAATCTCAACATCGAATTCTATTTAATTTATTCTACTCTACAAAGTGGCGGAGATCAGCTGGGTACCTAAAGAAGAAGAACGCTCTATTAGAAGAAGCAGAAGATTACAAGGACTTACCCCCGACAACACAGCGACGATGAACAACAGAAGCGAGGCGACCACTCAGGTGAGTCCACTCTTTTGTCAGAATGTGGTGCGGAACCCTTCCATGTTCTCTGGTGAGATCAGCGAAGACCCCCAAGCTTGGCTGAAAGGTTATGAGAGAGTGGCAAGACATAACCATTGGGACGATTCGCTCAGTCTGGCTAACGTGTACTTTTATCTACACGGTACCGCTCAACGGTGGTACGAAAATAACGAGGAAAATATCCCATCGTGGGAGATATTTAAAGACCAACTAGGATCCGTATTTGGGAAGAAAGATAACCTGCGGCGTCAAGCCGAGCAAAAGCTAAAGGTGCGAGCTCAAACGAGGGGCGAAACCACTGAATTTTATATCCAAGATGTTTTGCGACTCTGCAGGGAAGTAGATGCACAGATGCCAGAAGAAGAGAGACTATCTCATCTGATGAAGGGAGTAGCAGAGGAAGTCTACCGGTATCTTCTGCCGAGAGACATAGCGACGACGGATCAGTTTATCGCAGAGTGTCGTCGCGTTGTGGCGCTCCAAGGACGACGAGTGACAGCCTCAAAATTCGAGCGCTTGCCCAATGTTACCTCGCTCGGTGACCTGGGGGACGTGACGGATCTACAGTCTCTGATAAGACAGATCGTTAGAGAAGAAGTGCAGCGGGCCCTAGCACCGCCACGGGAAGAACCAAGAATCTCCTCCCTTGAGGAAATAGTGAAGGAGGAAGTCGACAAAGTCCTCGCTCCCATGTCGGGGATAAATACCTTCCCAATGGAATCGGCGGCGAGGTCAGCACCACGGAACTATAGAAAGAACACCTGGTATGCACCTAAGGTCGAAGCAAGTGGCTCAAGAGTCGAAGTACGGGACACTAATGAGTGGAGGACCCCAGACGGCACGCCCGTATGCTTCCACTGTGGACGGCCCGGCCACGTTGTCCGCTATTGCCGCGACAGGAGGAGGTTACTTGATGAGAGAAGAGACGAAATGTACCAAGATCGGGCCAGGACAATGACGAACTCCGGACGCAACAATAACTCAAACGACGCTGATCAAAGGGTCAACACCAGACGTTATCGCAGCCCCTCCCCTTCTCCTAGACGCGGAAGTTCCCCTGGTCGCAGTGCTACAAGACGAGCCAGCCAGTCTCCTCGGCGTTTACAATCGGAAAACTAAGAGCCGCGCCCTCAAATGGAGGTGAGGCCGCTGCACAACCTATAATTCCTCCCCTGTCGACAGTCGTGAAAATGACGAACAACTACATTGACATTAAAGTTGAAGGCGACACAATACGGGCTCTGGTGGATTCCGGAGCCTCCTATTCTGTTATATCCGAGCGGTTCAGAGTAGAACTGAAAAAGACGATGTTTGCCGAAACCGACGTTGTATTGAAAGTTGCTGACGATAAGGTGGTCAAATCCAAAGGACGCTGCACTTTGAAGTTGGAAGTAAATGGACATCCGGAAAACTTTGAATTCGTCGTTTTGGAAAATTGCAGTCACGATGTGATTCTAGGCTGGGATTTCTTCAAGGCGACCAACGCGGTTATCGACTGCGGTCTGGGCGAACTACAACTGGACGACCTACCAGACCTAGACGCCGAGGGTAGAGATGACGGAGTGTACGCTATCCAAGACTTCGTTATCCCCGGGAGATCGTCGCAGAGGATAATCGTCGTCAATAGATCTCTCGTAGGAATTGTTAACATGGAGGTTACCTGTTCTAAAGAACTATTCATTCGAAAAGACGTGATATTTCCTTCTTCATTGATTGAATTTGAAGAAGGAATTGGAAAAAATTTGGATAACTAACGGCGGACTTCAACCTCAAATGATTCCGAAAGGAATGAACTTGGGTAGGATGTGCGATATTGAGACGGAACACGTGTGCCTCTTGAGTGTGGAGCCGGAAAGTTTTTCAAGGGAGAGAAGAGAAGATGACCACAGCGACTACCTGTTATCTCTAATCAACCCCGATCTGCCCAAGAAAAAAAAAGAAGATTTAATGGGGCTGCTGTTGTCTTTTAAAGGAGTTTTCCTTCCCACGATGAAAAACGCAAACAAGGTACAGAACAGAGTGAAGCACAGAATTCACACCGGCGACCATCCCCCTATAAAGCAGCGCCCATATCGGGTATCTAAAAGAGAGCGAGAAATAATGCAGAAGGAAGTAGATACCATGCTTGAAAGAAAAGTAATTCAGCCATCTGAGAGTCCCTGGTCAGCCCCTGTGGTGCTGGTCAAGAAGAAAGACGGCACATGGAGATTCTGCGTGGACTTCCGGCGGCTAAATCACATCACCAAGAAAGACGTTTATCCATTGCCCCGCATTGATGACGTTCTGGATCATCTGTCATCCGCCAGGTATTACTCGACCATGGACCTGAAGACCGGGTACTGGCAGGTGGAGGTGGACGAGCGAGACCGCGAGAAGACTGCCTTTGTTACTCCGGATGGGTTGTACGAGTTCATGGTAATGCCGTTTGGATTGTGCAACGCGCCTGCCACATTCGAAAGGATGATGGATAATGTGCTCATGGGCCTCAAGTGGAACATTTGTTTGTGCTATTTGGACGACATCGTGGTCTACTCTGATACCTTTGAGGAACATTTAGAACGTCTGTCTAAGGTTCTGAGCTGTCTTCAACAAGCGGGGCTTACAATCAATCCGGATAAATGTCTGTTTGGATCAACAAGAATAAAAATCCTGGGTCATGTGGTAGATAAGGATGGCATACAACCCGACTCCGAAAAGGTCGAAGCCATAAAGAAGTTCCCTGTACCCAAGTCCGTCTGTGATATTCAAAGCTATTTAGGATTGTGCTCCTACTACAGAAGGTTTATCAAGAATTTCTCCAAAATCGCTGCTCCTCTACAAATTCTTCTGAAAAAAGATCAAAAGTTTATTTGGACACAAGAGCAAAAAGATTCATTCGAGTCCCTGAAGAAAGCTCTGATGCAGAAGCCGGTACTAGGACATTTTAAAGAAAGTGCCATCACCAAACTTCATACCGACGCCAGTAGCTACGGCTTGGGTGCTGTTCTGGTACAGATCCAGGAGAATCAAGAAAATCCTATTGCTTATGCCTCCAGAACACTTTCCAAGGCGGAAAAGAACTACTCCACCACTGAACGAGAATGCCTAGCAGTCATTTGGGCAATTGGAAAATTTCGTCCATATTTATATGGAAGGCCCTTTGAGGTTGTTTCGGACCATCATTCTTTGTGCTGGTTGGCTGGTCTGAAGGACCCTTCTGGAAGACTAGCAAGATGGGCCCTCAAACTGCAAGATTTCGACGCAACCATCACCTATAAAAGCGGGGTCAAGCACAAAGACGCGGATTGCCTATCGAGATACCCGCTGCCAGAGTCGCCTGCTCTGACGTCGCTTACATTAGTAAGAGAACAACAGAATCTAGATCCTGATATAACAAAAATTTCAAATGCCTTAAACCAGGGTGAAGGGGCCGAGAGATTCGAAATGAAGAACGGTCTACTCTATAAGCGTAATTTTGATCCATTGGGTAGACGTTTGCTGTTGGTTATACCGAAGTGTATGAGACCAGATATCCTGAAGGAGTTCCACGATGTTCCGACCGCGGGCCACCTAGGTTTTGCAAGGACCTACGACAGAATAAGAAAGAGATACTTCTGGCCGGGACTTTACAACAGCGTTCGACGTTATGTCGCCCATTGCAAGGAGTGCCAGCGAAGAAAGGGAGAAAACAAACTGCCTGCTGGAAAACTAATTCCCATTCAACCCCGTCATTTCCGTTCCAGAAAATAGGCATGGACCTGCTTGGGAGGTTTCCCCTTTCGGACAAAGGAAATCGATGGATAATTGTATGTACAGATTATTTGAGCAAATATGCAATCGCCAAAGCCCTGCCATCTGGTACGGCTGCAGAAATCGCGACTTTCATACTGGAAGAAGTAATTTTGAAGCATGGCGCTCCACGCGAAATAATAACTGACAGAGGTCGGGCCTTCATGTCTCAGATGGTCAAAGAAGTCACTTCCCGTTGCAAGATAAGCCACCTGTTCACCACGGCTTATCACCCTCAAACAAACGGATTGACAGAGAGGCTGAATAAGACCCTGGGTGACATGCTCTCCATGTATGTGGACGCCGAGCAGAGGGATTGGGACAGCGTTCTGCCGTATGTCATCTTTGCATACAACACGGCCCAACAAGGAAGTACCAGATTTTCTCCTTTCTTTTTGGTTCATGGTCGCGAGGCCGAGACCCTCCTTGATGTCCTGCTGCCTTACGAAGACGAAACATCGGATCATGACTTTGGAGATCAGATGGTAACCAAGGCAGAAGAAGCACGGCAGCTCGCTCGGATACACATTTTGAGAGCCCAGGAGAATAACAAGTACCATTACGACCAGGTGCATCGATCTGTTGAGTACCGTGTTGGGGACCTCGTCTGGGTGTTCACCCCTGTTCGAAAGACAGGGTTGTCCGAGAAATTACTAAAGAAATACTTCGGGCCGTATAAGATAACGAGGAAGGTGTCGGAAGTGAATTATGAAGTGGAAGCTCTGGAACAAAGTTCAAGACGGAGGAGACGCAGCCAGAAGGACGTCGTCCATGTGCTCCGGATGAAGCCCTACAGAGATCCTGGCCAACAGCTGGTGACCGGAGACTACAATAGCTGGGACAGCGAGGACGCTGTCGACATCCTGGAGGGAGGGCTGTGAAATATGAATGCATCGCCATTTGGAAAGGATGCGCGGGGGGAGGCCCGGGAGGTGCGCGCGCAGTGGAACAGTGGGAGCATGCGCGGATTAGGGGGTTGGCTGCCATTTTTGTAAACATACTGCGCTAGCTCCCGTTATTCTCTTCTTTGTAACCTTACTTTAAATAAACTATATTTAATCTCAACATCGAATTCTATTTAATTTATTCTACTCTACAATATAAATGAATGTCTGTCTGTCTGTGTGTGTGTGTGTGTGTGTCCTCTATGGATTCAAAAACCATACATCCAATCGCCGTGAAATCTATATATATATATAAATGAATGTCTGTCTGTGTGTGTGTGTGTGTCCTCTATGGATTCAAAAACCATACATCCAATCGCCGTGAAATTTTGGGATATCATTAGGTGTATCCCCGGAAAGGTTTACGAAAAATAATTTCTTGAATATCTTGAATATCCTTAGAGTTATTTGCAGATTTGTAGCTTTAACTCGCAAGCAGCGCCACCTTGCGACGGAGATAGGCTTAGGTCTGCCCCCCCGTCCGGCCGGTCAGTCCAAGTTCCCACCGACCAATCAGAGGGATCAAGAGGTCCTGGCGCGCGGGGGGCAGAGTTGGTGACACAGCTGTGCAAAGTAAAAAAGAAAAAAGCCTCGCGGGTGACCTCCGGGAACTACGTCCATCTTCCATAAACGACCATGATTTTATTCAACTTATCGAGTATTTTTCAAGGGACCGGGAAAATATGTTCTCTAGATAAAACGATGATTTTGTAATGTAGAAAATTAGGAAAGACAAAATTCAGGATGACACGGCACACAGGGACCGGGAAAAAATAATCACTTTATCGAGAGATTCACGACCATGATTTTATTCAACTTATCGAGTATTTTTCAAGAGACCGGGAAAATATGTTCACTAGATAAAACGATGATTTTGTAATGTAGAAAATTATGAAAGACAAAATTCAGGATGACACGGCACACAGGGACCGGGAAAAAATGTTCACTTTATCGAGAGATTCAAATTTACGAGTTTCAAATTATCGAAATATATCTTTTTTTTTATAAGTTTATAGAGAATTGTTTTAACAAATGTTCGTTAGACAAACCTTTACTCGGGTAAAACCTCGGGCGAAGCCGGGTACATCCGCTAGTTTATGATAATTGAAACAATGAATAATATGTGAAGGTTGTATTAAAACAAAATGTTAACGCGGGATTCAATCCCGGTTGATGACTGTCGGGAATCGAGCGTGTTACCCACTCGTCCACCGACTTTTAATTTATTGTTTACTATTAAAAATAATGAAGACATATCCTGACCAGGAGCACATATGCTTTTTAGATGGCAGAGCGCCATCTAGTGGAACAGAAATCAACTAAACATTGATTTAACCTGTTCCCTGATATATAAAGTACATATGCTCCTGGTCAGGATATGTCTTCATTATTTTTAAAATCAACACCTGACACACTTTTTTTTTCTTCTATTGTTTTCTTCATAGTTGTATATGTGTACAATTTATTCCGATAGATGGCGCAAGCCATCAGCAACTTTTAGTTGTTGTTGTTTCTTATCCCCTTGTGTAAAGATTACACCAATTCCATGAGTTCATGCTCCTCCAGCTGTTTATAGACAGTGTTGTTGTTGTTGTTTCTTATCCCCTTTTGTAAAGATTACACCAATTCCATGAGTCCATGCTCCTCTAGCTGTTTATAGACATTGTTGTTGTTGTTTCTTATCCCCTTGTGTAAAGATTACACCAATTCCATGAGTTCATGCTCCTCCAGCTGTACACGCTTGTTCGGCGGTACATATACTAAAATTGGAACGATACAGAGAAGATTAGCATGGCCCCTGCGCAAGGATGACACGCAAAATCGTGAAGCGTTCCAGCTGTTTATAGACATTGTTGTTGTTGTTTCTTATCCCCTTGTGTAAAGATTACACCAATTCCATGAGTCCATGCTCCTCTAGCTGTTTATATACATAGTTGTTGTTGTTTCTTATCCCCTTGTGTAAAGATTACACCAATTCCATGAGTCCATGCTCCTCTAGCTGTTTATAGACATTGTTGTTGTTGTTTCTTATTCCCTTGTGTAAAGATTACACAAATTCCATGAGTCCATGCTCCTCCAGCTGTTTATAGACAGTGTTGTTGTTGTTGTTTCTTATCCCCTTGTGTAAAGATTACACCAATTCCATGAGTGCATGCTCCTCCAGCTGTTTATAGACAGTGTTGTTGTTGTTTCTTATCCCCTTGTGTAAAGATTACACCAATTCCATGAGTCCATGCTCCTCTAGCTGTTTATAGACAGTGTTGTTGTTGTTTCTTATCCCCTTGTGTAAAGATTACACAAATTCCGTGAGTCCATGTTCCTCCAGCTGTTTATAGACAGTGTTGTTGTTGTTTCTTATCCCCTTGTGTAAAGATTACACAAATTCCATGAGTCCATGCTCCTCCAGCTGTTTATAGACAGTGTCGTTGTTGTTTCTTATCCCCTTGTGTAAAGATTACACCAATTCCATGAGTCCATGCTCCTCCAGCTGTTTATAGACAGTGTTGTTGTTGTTTCTTATCCCCTTGTGTAAGGATTACACAAATTCCATGAGTCCATGCTCCTCCAGCTGTTTATAGACAGTGTTGTTGTTGTTTCTTATCCCCTTGTGTAAAGATTACACAAATTCCATGAGTCCATGCTCCTCCAGCTGTTTATAGACAGTGTTGTTGTTGTTTCTTATCCCCTTGTGTAAAGATTACACAAATTCCATGAGTCCATGCTCCTCCAGCTGTTTATAGACAGTGTTGTTGTTGTTTCTTATCCCCTTGTGTAAAGATTACACAAATTCCATGAGTCCATGCTCCTCCAGCTGTTTATAGACAGTGTTGTTGTTGTTTCTTATCCCCTTGTGTAAAGATTACACAAATTCCATGAGTCCATGCTCCTCCAGCTGTTTATAGACAGTGTTGTTGTTGTTTCTTATCCCCTTGTGTAAAGATTACACAAATTCCATGAGTCCATGCTCCTCCAGCTGTTTATAGACAGTGTTGTTGTTGTTTCTTATCCCCTTGTGTAAAGATTACACAAATTCCATGAGTCCATGCTCCTCCAGCTGTATATAGACATTGTTGTTGTTGTTTCTTTTCCCCTCGTGTAAAGATTACACAAATTCCATGAGTCCATGCTCCTCCAGCTGTTTATAGACAGTGTTGTTGTTTCTTATCCCCTTGTGTAAAGATTACACAAATTCCATGAGTCCATGCTCCTCCAGCTGTTTATAGACAGTGTTGTTGTTGTTTCTTATCCCCTTGTGTAAAGATTACACAAATTCCATGAGTCCATGCTCCTCCAGCTGTTTATAGACAGTGTTGTTGTTGTTTCTTATCCCCTTGTGTAAAGATTACACAAATTCCATGAGTCCATGCTCCTCCAGCTGTTTATAGACAGTGTTGTTGTTGTTTCTTATCCCCTAGTGTAAAGATTACACAAATTCCATGAGTCCATGCTCCTCCAGCTGTATATAGACATTGTTGTTGTTGTTTCTTTTCCCCTCGTGTAAAGATTACACAAATTCCATGAGTCCATGCTCCTCCAGCTGTTTATAGACAGTGTTGTTGTTGTTTCTTATCCCCTTGTGTAAAGATTACACAAATTCCATGAGTCCATGCTCCTCCAGCTGTATATAGACATTGTTGTTGTTGTTTCTTATCCCCTCGTGTAAAGATTACACAAATTCCATGAGTCCATGCTCCTCCAGCTGTATATAGACATTGTTGTTGTTGTTTCTTATCCCCTCGTGTAAAGATTACACAAATTCCATGAGTCCATGCTCCTCCAGCTGTTTATAGACAGTGTTGTTGTTGTTTCTTATCCCCTTGTGTAAAGATTACACAAATTCCATGAGTCCATGCTCCTCCAGCTGTTTATAGACAGTGTTGTTGTTGTTTCTTATCCCCTTGTGTAAAGATTACACAAATTCCATGAGTCCATGCTCCTCCAGCTGTTTATAGACAGTGTTGTTGTTGTTTCTTATCCCCTTGTGTAAAGATTACACAAATTCCATGAGTCCATGCTCCTCCAGCTGTTTATAGACAGTGTTGTTGTTGTTTCTTATCCCCTCGTGTAAAGATTACACAAATTCCATGAGTCCATGCTCCTCCAGCTGTATATAGACATTGTTGTTGTTGTTTCTTATCCCCTCGTGTAAAGATTACACAAATTCCATGAGTCCATGCTCCTCCAGCTGTTTATAGACAGTGTTGTTGTTGTTTCTTATCCCCTTGTGTAAAGATTACACAAATTCCATGAGTCCATGCTCCTCCAGCTGTTTATAGACAGTGTTGTTGTTGTTTCTTATCCCCTTGTGTAAAGATTACACAAATTCCATGAGTCCATGCTCCTCCAGCTGTATATAGACATTGTTGTTGTTGTTTCTTATCCCCTCGTGTAAAGATTACACAAATTCCATGAGTCCATGCTCCTCCAGCTGTATATAGACATTGTTGTTGTTGTTTCTTATCCCCTTGTGTAAAGATTACACCAATACCATGAGTCCATGCTCCTCCAGCTGTTTATAGACAGTGTTGTTGTTGTGTTCTTATCCCCTTGTGTAAAGATTACACCAATTCCATGAGTCCATGCTCCTCCAGCTGTTTATAGACATTGTTGATGTTGTTTCTTATCCCCTTGTGTAAAGATTACACCAATTCCATGAGTCCATGCTCCTCTAGCTGTTTATAGACATTGTTGTTGTTGTTTCTTATCCTCTTGTGTAAAGATTACACAAATTCCATGAGTCCATGCTCCTCCAGCTGTTTATAGACAGTGTTGTTGTTGTTTCTTATCCCCTTGTGTAAGGATTACACAAATTCCATGAGTCCATGCTCCTCCAGCTGTTTATAGACAGTGTTGTTGTTGTTTCTTATCCCCTTGTGTAAGGATTACACAAATTCCATGAGTCCATGCTCCTCCAGCTGTTTATAGACATTGTTGTTGTTGTTTCTTATCCCCTTGTGTAAGGATTACACAAATTCCATGAGTCCATGCTCCTCCAGCTGTTTATAGACATTGTTGTTGTTGTTTCTTATCCTCTTGTGTAAAGATTACACAAATTCCATGAGTCCATGCTCCTCCAGCTGTTTATAGACAGTGTTGTTGTTGTTTCTTATCCCCTTGTGTAAGGATTACACAAATTCCATGAGTCCATGCTCCTCCAGCTGTTTATAGACAGTGTTGTTGTTGTTTCTTATCCCCTTGTGTAAGGATTACACAAATTCCATGAGTCCATGCTCCTCCAGCTGTTTATAGACATTGTTGTTGTTGTTTCTTATCCCCTTGTGTAAAGATTACACAAATTCCATGAGTCCATGCTCCTCCAGCTGTATATAGACATTGTTGTTGTTGTTTCTTATCCCCTTGTGTAAAGATTACACCAATACCATGAGTCCATGCTCCTCCAGCTGTTTATAGACAGTGTTGTTGTTGTGTTCTTATCCCCTTGTGTAAAGATTACACCAATTCCATGAGTCCATGCTCCTCCAGCTGTTTATAGACATTGTTGATGTTGTTTCTTATCCCCTTGTGTAAAGATTACACCAATTCCATGAGTCCATGCTCCTCTAGCTGTTTATAGACATTGTTGTTGTTGTTTCTTATCCTCTTGTGTAAAGATTACACAAATTCCATGAGTCCATGCTCCTCCAGCTGTTTATAGACAGTGTTGTTGTTGTTTCTTATCCCCTTGTGTAAAGAGAACACAAATTCCATGAGTCCATGCTCCTCCAGCTGTTTATAGACAGTGTTGTTGTTGTTTCTTATCCCCTTGTGTAAAGATTACACAAATTCCATGAGTCCATGCTCCTCTAGCTGTTTATAGACAGTGTTGTTGTTGTTTCTTATCCCCTTGTGTAAAGATTACACCAATTCCATGAGTCCATGCTCCTCGAGCTGTTTATAGACAGTGTTGTTGTTGTTTCTTATCCCCTTGTGTAAAGATTACACAAATTCCATGAGTCCATGCTCCTCCAGCTGTTTATAGACAGTGTTGTTGTTGTTTCTTATCCCCTTGTGTAAAGATTACACAAATTCCATGAGTCCATGCTCCTCCAGCTGTTTATAGACAGTGTTGTTGTTGTTTCTTATCCCCTTGTGTAAAGATTACACAAATTCCATGAGTCCATGCTCCTCTAGCTGTTTATAGACAGTGTTGTTGTTGTTTCTTATCCCCTTGTGTGAAGATTACACCAATTCCATGAGTCCATGCTCCTCCAGCTGTTTATAGACAGTGTTGTTGTTGTTTCTTATCCCCTTGTGTAAAGATTACACAAAATTCCATGAGTCCATGCTCCTCTAGCTGTTTATAGACAGTGTTGTTGTTGTTTCTTATCCCCTTGTGTAAAGATTACACAAATTCCATGAGTCCATGCTCCTCCAGCTGTTTATAGACAGTGTTGTTGTTGTTTCTTATCCCCTTGTGTAAAGATTACACAAATTCCATGAGTCCATGCTCCTCCAGCTGTTTATAGACAGTGTTGTTGTTGTGTTCTTATCCCCTTGTGTAAAGATTACACCAATTCCATGAGTCCATGCTCCTCCAGCTGTTTATAGACATTGTTGATGTTGTTTCTTATCCCCTTGTGTAAAGATTACACCAATTCCATGAGTCCATGCTCCTCCAGCTGTTTATAGACATTGTTGTTGTTGTTTCTTATCCTCTTGTGTAAAGATTACACAAATTCCATGAGTCCATGCTCCTCCAGCTGTTTATAGACAGTGTTGTTGTTGTTTCTTATCCCCTGTGTAAAGATTACACAAATTCCATGAGTCCATGCTCCTCCAGCTGTTTATAGACAATGTTGTTGTTGTTTCTTATCCCCTTGTGTAAAGATTACACAAATTCCATGAGTCCATGCTCCTCTAGCTGTTTATAGACAGTGTTGTTGTTGTTTCTTATCCCCTTGTGTAAAGATTACACAAATTCCATGAGTCCATGCTCCTCTAGCTGTTTATAGACAGTGTTGTTGTTGTTTCTTATCCCCTTGTGTAAAGATTACACAAATTCCATGAGTCCATGCTCCTCCAGCTGTTTATAGACAGTGTTGTTGTTGTTTCTTATCCCCTTGTGTAAAGATTACACAGATTACACCAATTCCATGAGTCCATGCTCCTCCAGCTGTTTATAGACAGTGTTGTTGTTGTTTCTTATCCCCTTGTGTAAAGATTACACCAATTCCATGAGTCCATGCTCCTCTAGCTGTTTATAGACAGTGTTGTTGTTGTTTCTTATCCCCTTGTGTAAAGATTACACAAATTCCGTGAGTCCATGTTCCTCCAGCTGTTTATAGACAGTGTTGTTGTTGTTTCTTATCCCCTTGTGTAAAGATTACACAAATTCCATGAGTCCATGCTCCTCCAGCTGTTTATAGACAGTGTTGTTGTTGTTTCTTATCCCCTTGTGTAAAGATTACACCAATTCCATGAGTCCATGCTCCTCCAGCTGTTTATAGACAGTGTTGTTGTTGTTTCTTATCCCCTTGTGCAAAGATTACACCAATTCCATGAGTCCATGCTCCTCCAGCTGTTTATAGACAGTGTTGTTGTTGTTTCTTATCCCCCTTGTGTAAAGATTACACAAATTCCATGAGTCCATGCTCCTTTAGCTGTTTATAGACAGTGTTGTTGTTGTGTTCTTATCCCCTTGTGTAAAGATTACACCAATTCCATGAGTCCATGCTCCTCCAGCTGTTTATAGACAGTGTTGTTGTTGTGTTCTTATCCCCTTGTGTAAAGATTACACCAATTCCATGAGTCCATGCTCCTCGAGCTGTTTATAGACAGTGTTGTTGTTGTTTCTTATCCCCCTTGTGTGAAGATTACACAAATTCCATGAGTCCATGCTCCTTTAGCTGTTTATAGACAGTGTTGTTGTTGTGTTCTTATCCCCTTGTGTAAAGATTACACCAATTCCATGAGTCCATGCTCCTCGAGCTGTTTATAGACAGTGTTGTTGTTGTGTTCTTATCCCCTTGTGTAAAGATTACACCAATTCCATGAGTCCATGCTCCTCCAGCTGTTTATAGACAGTGTTGTTGTTGTTTCTTATCCCCTTGTGTAAAGATTACACAAATTCCATGAGTCCATGCTCCTCTAGCTGTTTATAGACAGTGTTGTTGTTGTTTCTTATCCCCTTGTGTAAAGATTACACCAATTCCATGAGTCCATGCTCCTCGAGCTGTTTATAGACAGTGTTGTTGTTGTTTCTTATCCCCTTGTGTAAAGATTACACAAATTCCATGAGTCCATGCTCCTCCAGCTGTTTATAGACAGTGTTGTTGTTGTTTCTTATCCCCTTGTGTAAAGATTACACAAATTCCATGAGTCCATGCTCCTCCAGCTGTTTATAGACAGTGTTGTTGTTGTTTCTTATCCCCTTGTGTAAAGATTACACAAATTCCATGAGTCCATGCTCCTCTAGCTGTTTATAGACAGTGTTGTTGTTGTTTCTTATCCCCTTGTGTGAAGATTACACCAATTCCATGAGTCCATGCTCCTCCAGCTGTTTATAGACAGTGTTGTTGTTGTTTCTTATCCCCTTGTGTAAAGATTACACAAATTCCATGAGTCCATGCTCCTCTAGCTGTTTATAGACAGTGTTGTTGTTGTTTCTTATCCCCTTGTGTAAAGATTACACAAATTCCATGAGTCCATGCTCCTCCAGCTGTTTATAGACAGTGTTGTTGTTGTTTCTTATCCCCTTGTGTAAAGATTACACAAATTCCATGAGTCCATGCTCCTCCAGCTGTTTATAGACAGTGTTGTTGTTGTGTTCTTATCCCCTTGTGTAAAGATTACACCAATTCCATGAGTCCATGCTCCTCCAGCTGTTTATAGACATTGTTGATGTTGTTTCTTATCCCCTTGTGTAAAGATTACACCAATTCCATGAGTCCATGCTCCTCCAGCTGTTTATAGACATTGTTGTTGTTGTTTCTTATCCTCTTGTGTAAAGATTACACAAATTCCATGAGTCCATGCTCCTCCAGCTGTTTATAGACAGTGTTGTTGTTGTTTCTTATCCCCTGTGTAAAGATTACACAAATTCCATGAGTCCATGCTCCTCCAGCTGTTTATAGACAATGTTGTTGTTGTTTCTTATCCCCTTGTGTAAAGATTACACAAATTCCATGAGTCCATGCTCCTCTAGCTGTTTATAGACAGTGTTGTTGTTGTTTCTTATCCCCTTGTGTAAAGATTACACAAATTCCATGAGTCCATGCTCCTCTAGCTGTTTATAGACAGTGTTGTTGTTGTTTCTTATCCCCTTGTGTAAAGATTACACAAATTCCATGAGTCCATGTCCTCCAGCTGTTTATAGACAGTGTTGTTGTTGTTTCTTATCCCCTTGTGTAAAGATTACACAGATTACACCAATTCCATGAGTCCATGCTCCTCCAGCTGTTTATAGACAGTGTTGTTGTTGTTTCTTATCCCCTTGTGTAAAGATTACACAAATTCCATGAGTCCATGCTCCTCTAGCTGTTTATAGACAGTGTTGTTGTTGTTTCTTATCCCCTTGTGTAAAGATTACACAAATTCCATGAGTCCATGTCCTCCAGCTGTTTATAGACAATGTTGTTGTTGTTTCTTATCCCCTTGTGTAAAGATTACACAAATTCCATGAGTCCATGCTCCTCTAGCTGTTTATAGACAGTGTTGTTGTTGTTTCTTATCCCCTTGTGTAAAGATTACACAAATTCCATGAGTCCATGCTCCTCTAGCTGTTTATAGACAGTGTTGTTGTTGTTTCTTATCCCCTTGTGTAAAGATTACACAAATTCCATGAGTCCATGTCCTCCAGCTGTTTATAGACAGTGTTGTTGTTGTTTCTTATCCCCTTGTGTAAAGATTACACAGATTACACCAATTCCATGAGTCCATGCTCCTCCAGCTGTTTATAGACAGTGTTGTTGTTGTTTCTTATCCCCTTGTGTAAAGATTACACCAATTCCATGAGTCCATGCTCCTCTAGCTGTTTATAGACAGTGTTGTTGTTGTTTCTTATCCCCTTGTGTAAAGATTACACCAATTCCATGAGTCCATGCTCCTCGAGCTGTTTATAGACAGTGTTGTTGTTGTTTCTTATCCCCTTGTGTAAAGATTACACAAATTCCATGAGTCCATGCTCCTCCAGCTGTTTATAGACAGTGTTGTTGTTGTTTCTTATCCCCTTGTGTAAAGATTACACAAATTCCATGAGTCCATGCTCCTCCAGCTGTTTATAGACAGTGTTGTTGTTGTTTCTTATCCCCTTGTGTAAAGATTACACAAATTCCATGAGTCCATGCTCCTCTAGCTGTTTATAGACAGTGTTGTTGTTGTTTCTTATCCCCTTGTGTGAAGATTACACCAATTCCATGAGTCCATGCTCCTCCAGCTGTTTATAGACAGTGTTGTTGTTGTTTCTTATCCCCTTGTGTAAAGATTACACAAATTCCATGAGTCCATGCTCCTCTAGCTGTTTATAGACAGTGTTGTTGTTGTTTCTTATCCCCTTGTGTAAAGATTACACAAATTCCATGAGTCCATGCTCCTCCAGCTGTTTATAGACAGTGTTGTTGTTGTTTCTTATCCCCTTGTGTAAAGATTACACAAATTCCATGAGTCCATGCTCCTCCAGCTGTTTATAGACAGTGTTGTTGTTGTGTTCTTATCCCCTTGTGTAAAGATTACACCAATTCCATGAGTCCATGCTCCTCCAGCTGTTTATAGACATTGTTGATGTTGTTTCTTATCCCCTTGTGTAAAGATTACACCAATTCCATGAGTCCATGCTCCTCCAGCTGTTTATAGACATTGTTGTTGTTGTTTCTTATCCTCTTGTGTAAAGATTACACAAATTCCATGAGTCCATGCTCCTCCAGCTGTTTATAGACAGTGTTGTTGTTGTTTCTTATCCCCTGTGTAAAGATTACACAAATTCCATGAGTCCATGCTCCTCCAGCTGTTTATAGACAATGTTGTTGTTGTTTCTTATCCCCTTGTGTAAAGATTACACAAATTCCATGAGTCCATGCTCCTCTAGCTGTTTATAGACAGTGTTGTTGTTGTTTCTTATCCCCTTGTGTAAAGATTACACAAATTCCATGAGTCCATGCTCCTCTAGCTGTTTATAGACAGTGTTGTTGTTGTTTCTTATCCCCTTGTGTAAAGATTACACAAATTCCATGAGTCCATGCTCCTCCAGCTGTTTATAGACAGTGTTGTTGTTGTTTCTTATCCCCTTGTGTAAAGATTACACAGATTACACCAATTCCATGAGTCCATGCTCCTCCAGCTGTTTATAGACAGTGTTGTTGTTGTTTCTTATCCCCTTGTGTAAAGATTACACCAATTCCATGAGTCCATGCTCCTCTAGCTGTTTATAGACAGTGTTGTTGTTGTTTCTTATCCCCTTGTGTAAAGATTACACAAATTCCGTGAGTCCATGTTCCTCCAGCTGTTTATAGACAGTGTTGTTGTTGTTTCTTATCCCCTTGTGTAAAGATTACACAAATTCCATGAGTCCATGCTCCTCCAGCTGTTTATAGACAGTGTTGTTGTTGTTTCTTATCCCCTTGTGTAAAGATTACACCAATTCCATGAGTCCATGCTCCTCCAGCTGTTTATAGACAGTGTTGTTGTTGTTTCTTATCCCCTTGTGCAAAGATTACACCAATTCCATGAGTCCATGCTCCTCCAGCTGTTTATAGACAGTGTTGTTGTTGTTTCTTATCCCCCTTGTGTAAAGATTACACAAATTCCATGAGTCCATGCTCCTTTAGCTGTTTATAGACAGTGTTGTTGTTGTGTTCTTATCCCCTTGTGTAAAGATTACACCAATTCCATGAGTCCATGCTCCTTCAGCTGTTTATAGACAGTGTTGTTGTTGTGTTCTTATCCCCTTGTGTAAAGATTACACCAATTCCATGAGTCCATGCTCCTCGAGCTGTTTATAGACAGTGTTGTTGTTGTTTCTTATCCCCCTTGTGTAAAGATTACACAAATTCCATGAGTCCATGCTCCTTTAGCTGTTTATAGACAGTGTTGTTGTTGTGTTCTTATCCCCTTGTGTAAAGATTACACCAATTCCATGAGTCCATGCTCCTCGAGCTGTTTATAGACAGTGTTGTTGTTGTGTTCTTATCCCCTTGTGTAAAGATTACACCAATTCCATGAGTCCATGCTCCTCCAGCTGTTTATAGACAGTGTTGTTGTTGTGTTCTTATCCCCTTGTGTAAAGATTACACCAATTCCATGAGTCCATGCTCCTCCAGCTGTTTATAGACAGTGTTGTTGTTGTTTCTTATCCCCTTGTGTAAAGATTACACAAATTCCATGAGTCCATGCTCCTCCAGCTGTTTATAGACAGTGTTGTTGTTGTTTCTTATCCCCCTTGTGTAAAGATTACACCAATTCCATGAGTCCATGCTCCTCCAGCTGTTTATAGACAGTGTTGTTGTTGTTTCTTATCCCCTTGTGTAAAGATTACACAAATTCCATGAGTCCATGCTCCTCCAGCTGTTTATAGACATTGT
>CP092863.1:86894452-86960153 GCA_030710605.1 Cordylochernes scorpioides | reverse complement strand
TGTTGTTGTTTCTTATCCCCCTTGTGTAAAGATTACACAAATTCCATGAGTTCATGCTCCTCGAGCTGTTTTATGATAAGCAGCAGCCTATTCCAAAGGTCCTGTTTAGTACATCTAATACAAGCCAAAATGTGTTCTGGAGCTGCAGGTGCCAAGCTACATTTTGGGTCAAGTGGGGTAGATTTTGTTTTCTATCTTCAATGGCTTGAGATAGAAACTTTTAGCTACACGATCAGGCAATGTCATTTTATTAATTTACCCTCGGTAGACTGAAATATTTACCTTGATTACAATCAAAGGCTATCGCGCAAAACCCATGGGTGATGGAAAATTTCTGATTATATTTTTGAGTTCATCATGAAAAGTTACACTAGAAACACCATCAGGTTCTCTTGGGCAAAAATGTTGTTGACCAGTGTTATTAGAAGCTATGTAACAATGTATTTATTAATTTTATTATTTTTATCAATAGAATGGTCATTTTTATGTTTATATTTTGCTACTCTGTAAATTTCCCTCATGGCTTATCTTTTGTTTACCATTCATAGTTTGTTCTTGCCTGAAATAAATGGTTGTCTACTCCTGAAGTTTTTGTCTTCCCTAATTTTCCACGTGGCATTTTGGTGGAGATGTTGGGTAAATTAGAGAAGACAAACTGAAGATCGCCGAGAAGACCTTGAAGCCATGGGTGCTGTGATCTACATTTTCGGAGACTGACTCCAGGATTCCACCGCCGTGCTAAAGCCAAGACTTCCCTCCAAGATGACAATGTCCCTATAGACGATACGACGACAAAGCCGCTCTTCACGCCGCAAGGAAAAGGACGCAAAGGTACTAGAGACAAAGTTCCAAGATTTCGATGGAATCCTTGGCAGAAACACGTCAGATCTATGTCAGTAACTACAATAATTGCTAGCTGTGGGTCACAGCTCCCATAGGGAAGAAGCTATGTAACAAAGTATTCATTAATTTTATTATTTTTATCAACAGAATGGTCATTTTTATGTTTATATTTTGCTACTCTGTAAATTTCCCTCGTGGCTTATCTTTTGTTTACCATTCATAGTTTGTCCTTGCCTGAAATAAATTGTTGTCTCCTCCTGAAGTTTTTGGCTTCCCTAATTTTCCACGTGGCAATATTATTTGGATATTTTCCAACTCCCCACCAATGACCCACACACGATAGATGACAACAAGAGTTTATAACGGGGGCGGGGGGAGGAAGTATCAGGGGGGTTAACAGCTGTGTTGCCAGGCACGAGAGACATTTCCGGCCTGCCACGTGGCGTTGCTATTTCTGCCTCACTCCCCTTTCTCCCTGGGTGGGGGGACATCGGTGCCCTTGACTCCTTGTGTATCCTCTCAGTTTTATATGGAGACCATTTAAACGATTTTTATTGATTCTTCCCATCTCTATTGTTATCTCTATTGTATTGTTACAGAAACAAAAAGATAAAGGAATAAATAAAGGGTAGATAAAATGTGTAGATGAATATATATAGTTGTATTTCAAATGTCGTTTTACAATCACAAGCCGCACTATATTGTATTGTATTATATGTTACTTTATGTATTACTAGCGGATGTACCCGGCTTCGCCCGGGTTTTACCCGAGTAAAGGTTTGTCTAGCGAACATTTGTTAAAACAATTCTCTATAAACTTATAAAAAAAAAGAAGATATATTTTGATAATTTGAAACTCGTAAATTTGTATCTCTCGATAAAGTGAACATTTTTTCCCGGTCCCTGTGTGCCGTGTCATCCTGAATTTTATCTTTCCTAAATTTCTACATTAGAAAATCATCGTTTTATCTAGTGAACATTTTTTCCTGGTCCCTTGAAAAATACTCGATAAGTTGAATAAAATCAATACTAATTGGTTCCCTCGGTAATTGAAAGTTAAAGGAATAGTATCTTGCCCTGGAATTGTATTATTATTCTTGTCTCTCAAATAAATTGCCGTGTCATCCTGAATTTTGTCTTTCCTAATTTTCTACATTATAAAATCATCATTTTATCTATTCTCCCAACATATATGTTGTAGATAAATGATAAAACTAACTTTTACTTTTGATAAATAATCTTTAAGATAATAAACTTAGTGATAATAAAACTTATAGATAAAAAAACTTGTTATCATCGTCGCAATCGTGGCGCTGCTTGCGAGTTAAATCTACAAATCTGAAAATAACTCTAAGGATATTCAAGATATTCAAGAAATTATTTTTCAGAAACCTTCCCAGTACTATACTAAATAACTTCCCAAAGTTTCATGGCGTTACAATGAGTGGTTTGGTCAGGCATAAAGGACAGGCACACACACACATACATTCATTTATATACAGTGCGGCAAATAATTTTTAAGACTCGCGCTAGATAAAGGCCAATAGAAGAGCCAGTTATGAAATTGCGCATGCGTATATATATTCGAAGCCTTATCTAGCGCGTGGCTTTGTTTCAGCCATTTTGGTTAACTCTTTAAAAACATACAGGCGATTTTTGAAAAGTAAAATTTTTTGTTCGTCGGAATTCTGAGATGGAACAGAGAGCGGTCATTAAATTTAATGCAAAACTTGGTAGAAGTGCATCGGAAACACATTTTGATGAAGCAAGTTTATGGTACGTTATGTTTGAGTAAATCAAATGTTTTCATTTGGCACAAACGTTTTTCGGATGGAAGAAATACGCTAGAAGATGATAAGCATACTGGACGACCAAGTACTTCAAAGACACCAGAAAGTATAGAAAAAGTGCGAGAATTTGTTGAAAACAATGATGGCAGAGGTTTTACACATCAACAAAGAAACGATTCGAACCATTCTGCATGAAGATTTATGGTAAAACTAAAGTCTGTACTAAATTTGTTCCACACACTTTAACGAGCGAGCAGAAATCAGTGTGAATTGCACATTGCAGGGACATCATTTCTGCCTATGAAAATAATTCAAACTTCCTGAAATCAATTGTTACGGGTGATGAAACATGGTGTTTTCAGTATGACCCAAAGACAAAGCGCCAAAGTGCCGAATAGAAGTCAAAAACTCTCCACAAGCCAAAAAAAACGCGAAAAGTGCCATCAAAAATCAAAACAATGCTGATTACCTTTTTCGATAGTAGAGGTATTATCCACAAAGAATTTGTTCCCGCTGGACAAACCATTACTGGAGAGTATTATTTAAACGTTTTGAAACGTTGATTGCTAGAAATCGTCGCATTCGTGCAGAATATCGCGATGAAGACAGTTGGTGTTTGCTGCATGATAATGCACCGAGTCACTCATCACTCACTGTTCGTCGCTTTTTGGCCAAAAATAACGTCTGTGTGTTGAATCATCCTCCGTACTCGCCTGATTTAGCACAATGTGACTTTTATTTATTCCCAAAAATAAAATTGAAGTTAAAGGGTTGCTTTTTTATGATATCCCGACCATCCAGACAGCTGCGACGAGCACTTTGGAGGCAATTCCTCAAAGTGGCCTGCAAGAGGCATTTAATTCCTTATTAAATCGTTGTAACATATGTATTGAATCCGGAGGGGATTATTTTGAATAAAAAAATAGTAGAAATTGAATTAGCTTGTTTCTGTTTTATTTTACAAACCCATTCTTAAAAATTATTTGCCACACTGTATATATATATAGATTTACGAACGGAAAAATATGTCCAGGGTAGCCTAGTGGACATGGCATCTGCCCGGTAAGCGGAACACTGTGGGTTCGTTTCCCATCCCTGCACACTTTTATTTTTCCGTTAATCATTACTCTTCACAATTCACCCTTTCATACCTCATCCCAAAGGTTAGAAATAATCGTTATTTCTCCTTGAAATAAATTTTGATTTTTCGTTGAAAAGAAACACATGCGGGATAGTATTTCAAATGTCGTTTTACAATCACAAGCCGAATTATATTATATTGTATTATATGTTAACACAAAGCAATAACGCGCCATCTATATATATAAAATGAAAGGATTTAAAAACACGAATGTTTCTTATATACATAATAAAAACTTCTACTATCCTTACTGCGATGAAAAAAATATATTGGGAGGGCTTGGCTCATCAGTAATGAACCCTCCCAGTGGTTTCGCCAATTTATATCATTTTCGTCCAATACAGTATTAGAGCTCTGAGAAGCGGTCTGGTGGATTAAATTGGCGAAACCGCTGGGAGGGTTCACCACTGATGAGCCAAGCCCTCCCAATATATTTTTTTCATCGCAGTAAGGACAGTAGAAGTTTGTATTATGTATAAAATAAACATTCGTGCTTTTAAATCCTTTCATTTTGGTTATATATGTACAAATGTCTTCAGTAAGGGAGGTTTCCCCACCTTGAGAGAGTTCTCCTCCAGACAAGGTCTTCGCTCCTCAGTTCCACACCGAGGAAGTAATTATAGATGCCCAGGATGGTGTCATTTTCCAGCCAGAAGACCCAGTAGCTCTGAAGGTCACGGGGGATAATGGTGAAGACTTCCCAAGGCCTGATGGCAGGACCAGTACCGGTGGACAGATCGTTGTACCCACAAACGACGCAGGACTGTTGGAATTCTGTTATAAATACAGTTAAACCTGTCTATAGCGCCCCCCTCTTGGGACTCACCAAAATAGGGTGCTATAGAGAGGGGGTGCTATAGACAGGTCACTTTTAATGTAAATCGCATCGTACTACGTACAGTTAAACCTGTCTATAGCGCCCCCTCTTGGGACTCACCAAAATAAGGTGCTATAGAGAGGGGGTACTATAGACAGGTCACTTTTAATGTAAATCGCATCGTACTACGTACAGTTAAACCTGTCTATAGCGCCCCCTCTTGGGACTCACCAAAATAGGATGCTATAGAGAGGGGGTACTATAGACAGGTCACTTTTAATGTAAATCGCATCGTACTACGTACAGTTAAACCTGTCTATAGCGCCCCCTCTTGGGACTCACCAAAATAAGGTGCTATAGAGAGGGGGTACTATAGACAGGTCACTTTTAATGTAAATCGCATCGTACTACGTACAGTTAAACCTGTCTATAGCGCCCCCTCTTGGGACTCACCAAAATAGGATGCTATAGAGAGGGGGGTACTATAGACAGGTCACTTTTAATGTAAATCGCATCGTACTACGTACAGTTAAACCTGTCTATAGCGCCCCCTCTTGGGACTCACCAAAATAAGGTGCTATAGAGAGGGGGTGTTATAGACAGGTCACTTTTAATGTAAATCGCATCGTACTACATACAGTTAAACCTGTCTATAGCGCCCCCTCTTGGGACTCACCAAAATAAGGTGCTATAGAGAGGGGGGTGCTATAGACAGGTCACTTTTAATGTAAAATGTTCACATTTTAATGTTTAAAATCGGGCGCTATAGAGAGGAAGTAGCTATTTAGAGGGGGCGCTATAGAGAGGTTTAACTGTATACATTTATCCTTTAGTACAATATATTATCTCTTCCAATCAATGCAACATGGCCTGGCTGACCAGCACTTCTCCAATTACGATGAAGTCAAGAAATACACATAAAATAAAAGGACTTAAAAGCGCGAATGTTTCTTTTATACATAAAACGAACTTCTACTGTCCTTACTGCAATGAAAAAATATATTGGGAGGGCTTGGCTCATCAGTGGTGAACCCTCCCAGCGGTTTCGCCAATTTAATCCACCAGACCGCTTCTCAGAGCTCTAATACTGTATTGGATCATTCTGCTTTTATATGCTACACTGAAGGATGGAATCTAAGAAATGGTTTTCAAGTAAACTATGGACATAAGCTTATAGGACAGTAGAATTACATTCAAATATTTGCTTCGAGCAATGCTCTTCAGCAAACTATAAAGACAAGGCCATTAGGAATAAATTAACACAAAGCAATAACGCGCCATCTATACACATAAAATAAAAAGACTTAAAAGCGCGAATGTTTCTTTTATACATAAAACGAACTTCTACTGTCCTTACTACAGTAGAACAGTAGAAGTTCGTTTTATGTATAAAAGAAACATTCGCGCTTTTAAGTCCTTTTATTTTATGTGTATAGATGGCGCGTTATTGCTTTGTGTTGAAGTCAAGAAATGGATCGATGAATGGATAGCGGCCAAAGAGCTGATCTTTTTCCACGATGGGATCCGTCATTTGCCAGAAAGATGGCGAAATGTAATGGCTAGCGATGGAAAATATTTTGAACATTGAATGTCTAACCAATTTTTCACAATAAAGCTGATGGAATTCTTGTTTCAAAAGAACAATAAATGGCCGATTTATCAGCGAAAATAGAAAATTACACTGTCAATCAAAGTTTGCCAGGCAACAAGGATAGTCGCAAAGAAGCCACTCTTCCTGATGGACAAAAAAATCAACAAGTATGTAAATTGGGCCGAGCATATGCAACCCTCGAAAAATGGATGCCATCTGGAAGGTTGACAAAAAAGTTACTATTTACGGGCTAACACAAAAGTTGCAAATTACTAGGGCCTAAAGTAAAAGTAACTAAACACACAAAAAACGTACACTCAAGAGCACAACAACAACAAAAAAGGTAAATAATAAATCACAATTTGTTAAATAAAATAAAAAGAAACACACACACACACAGTACTTACCTTTATTGTTGCGTTTGTAGGGATCGGACCGGGGTTACACAGGTATGCGAAGAGATAGCCAGACACGGATATAGCACGCAGAGAACACTTTAAGCGTCTCCACACGATAATCCACCACACTCCTCTGGCAATACCATAGTCCCCTTATATATACCAACATGGCCACATTGGTCCAATGAGAAGGCGGGAGAGATTGGTTCACAAGCAGACGAAAACAAAATTCTTTCCACTAAAACCTGAGATAAGATAAGAGTGCAAATATTTGTCAATGTAATTTGACAAGGCTTTCCAGAGTCCAAGAGTTTCAAGAAGAAAGTTAATGACCTTCCAAACAGTAACCAACCTGACAACAGCAACCAACCTGCCAAACTTCCAAAAGCTGTGAAAAGTCCACCAAGGCCGGCACCTCTAGTGTCGAGGAAGGCAGATGCGGATACAAGAAGTCGCACCAACAGGCAGCAACAAGCTCAGTGCAATGGTCAGTAGGATGCTTCCACATTCGACCAGTGCTGCTTCATCGAACACCGCACGGGCCCATAGAATATGTCAAAGCCTTGGAAGCGCTGTTGATAAATGCTCGGCTTTCGAGCTTATGAAAATGCCCGGGAAAATAATGGTGGGACTTGCAAGTGTCGAGAAGGCTGATCTCCTGAGATCCTAACCATCGGCACATCTTGCTGAAGACGTATCCTTATAGGAAGAAGGCAGAGAATTACACCATCGAGAACCTGCCCTTCGTCTGTCAAATAATATTGACAAACATTTTCAGCTTTTTTCTTATCAGTTTTTAGCGGGAAGAATGTTGTTTGTTAGTGAACCAATCTCTCACGTCATTGGACCAATGTGGCCATGTCTGTATATAAGAGGGTACTAAGGGAATACGAGGGGGAGCCCAGAGCGTAGAGAATTGGTGTGGAGACGCTTAATGTGTTTTCTACGTGGTTTTTCCGTGACTAGGAATCTCTTCGCATCCCGGTGTGACCCGAGTCCGATCCCTACCAACGCTACAATAAAGATAAGTACTGTTTTATTTTTATTTTACCAATCGCGAGTTTCACTGACTTCCTTCTTGTTGTTGGTGTTGTACTCTTGAGTGTACGCTTTTCTGTGTATTAAGTTACATTTACTTTAGGCCATATAAATTTTGCTTTTTGTGTGATAACCACTATATGGAATTTTTGTCACGTCCTCAGCTAGGTGGATGTCGCAGAAGCCTTGAAGCCATACTGCAGAGTGGTATCCATCACTCATTCACTAAGGACGATAAACGGCTATTTCTAGACCGGAGGGAGGACTTTGTATTTCTTAATCGAAAGCCTAAAGATTCATTAAATTTCTTAAAGAATCGACACCAAATCCAAAGAAATGGTCACTCCCGTATACATGACGTATAACGTGAAGTACTCTAAGTGTAAGTGCCAGGGACATCGGGGAGCTGACAGATCTCAACATACCATTGAGGAACGGTAGAGATAACAACCTGTTTTGTGGAAGCATGCAGATGATATCGTCTTCGTGCAAGAGACAAATGTGCTGGCTCAGAACAACATCCTTTGTCTTGTCTACAGCGCCGTCTTCACTCCAACGTCGACTCCCAGGGAATCCGGGCTCGCTGACGTCGTAGCGCCGGGAGATACAGTCCTCTGGTACCGCGTCCTGTGGCCAGGCTAGATCGCCAGCATCAACATCAGGGCGTCGAGACCCGCCTCATCAACTGTCACCTGTCCCACACTCCTGAAGAACGGAATCTCCAACTGCAGTTCATCGCAGAGGAAGCCATCAAAGATGTGTGTGCCCTCGGAGACTTCAAAATTTCCGAGGAGTCCTCGAGCGACATCAGGTCTTCGTGGAGCATCTGGATCGGACAGCCACCATCTTTGATTCAGCGTACTTGCCTACGAGGGTTACCAATTAAAGAAGCCGGGTAGACGCCTCCCGTCTGGATCGAGTTCTAATATCATCAAGATTCTCCGGACGCGTCACCAGTTGCTGGACCCTCAAATATTGCTGTTCGGACCACCGGGCAATTTTTTTCACCATCTGCGCAATCCATCGCCGCGCTGCTTCGATCAGCGCCATTCATCGAGAGAGCTGAGGCGTTTCTCGGCGAAGTCCCACTGAAGATCGTAGATATCCCTCCTGGAGATCTTTGGAAAGAATCGGGGAAACTGAAGCGGGAGCTTGTTGAAGACATGAATTGCCTCTCCATTCCCCGCGCTGAAGACGAAGTCTACATCGCCAGAGCAAGCCGGTTCCTGCGTTCCAGGCTCGAAGCCGAGACCGTACACGCCGACTACTCTTCGCTGCCTGAGCTTGGGCGCGCTTTGCGAATCCGACTACATCGTTCGGAACCGACGACCTTCTTCGACGCCCAGTGAAACCCGGTCGAGGGAGAGAGCCTGAGGCACACCATCTTCAACTCCTACAGAGAGCGTTTCGACAGCTCTGCCTGCAGCCCGGAGACCATCGCTGGGTTCCTGCAGGGAGCTACGGAGAGCATCACCCTGGAGGAAAGTGAACCGCTTCATCGAGCAGATATCTCCTTGAGCGAGGTGGAAACTGCCATCAGCTGTCTGCCACAAGGGAAAGCGGCTGGTTGGGATAGCGTGCCCTGCGAGATCGTCAAAGGCTTCGAGGACTTCTTCGGAAGGGCCATACATCGAGTCATCCTCGAATCCAAGCTTCTTGGGGCCCTGCCTGAATCCTCGAGGAGAAACATCATCTACCTCGTCCCCAAAGCGCACGGTGGTCCGGGCCTAAGCGGCTACAGGCCTATATCTCTACCAACGGCGGACTACAGAATCGTCAGCGGCATACTTCTGGGTCGACTTCGTCGCTACCTACCAGCCATCGTGCCGGAATGTCAGACGTACGCCGTTACGGGAAGATGCCCCTCCTGGAACCTCGCGTGCGTGTCTGACTCCTGGCCGTCAAGAACAAGTCGCCGCTGGCAGTCATCTCCACCGACCTGCAGTCCGCCTTTGACAATGTGGACCGAGAGTTCCTGGCCATACAGCTGCGCTCCATCGGCCTGCCTCCGCCCTTCCTGGAATGGCTCCACCTTCTCTACGCGGAGGCCGATGCTACCATCAAGGTCGATGGAAACATCACCCGCCCATTCAGAATGCGCAAAGGGCTCCGGCAGGGTTGTACCTGCAGCGCAGCCCTATTCTCCATCTTCACCGGTCCCCTCTTGCGCCACCTAGAGAGAGCTCTCGGAAGAGGGAACGTCCTGGCGTACGCCGATGATATTCTCCTGCTGATACACGAGGATTGGCAGTTCGAGAAAGTCAAGACCATCTTTGACGAATTCCGGCGTGCGTCAGGAGTATGCGTGAACTTCACCAAAAGTAAGGAACTGTGGTGCGGCGCCTGGAGGAACCGCGCCGACTCTCCGCTGGGCATCTCGTGGTCCGCATCTTCCATCACGGTGCTGGGCTACGAAGTTACATCTGGCCAAGGAATATCGGTTCAGGAAAATCACCTGCTAGACATCCTGGAGAGGGTGATCTCTAGATGGTCCCTATACGACCGTGGTTTCCCCCTGGTGGAGAGCGGTCAGAACCAACGACATCCCAGAATAAAGGTGAAATCCAAGAATAAAGGTCACACGACCAGCGACATCCAAGAACTACATCCCACGGAAGGAAGGAGGGGAGCGGCCACTTGTTGAGTAGAAAGGAAGACCTACTTCCCCCGTGCATCTGTTTCCGCTAGGGTTGTCATCACTTCCGGTGTACCACTCCCCCAATCACACATGGTCCCTGCCTGTTCTCTCCACTCAACCAGGACAGAACAAAACATCCGCCAATTTGCAGCCTCAGTTAGCCGAGCTGCACGTAGCTAGAATGGGGCATCCATTCGACAACGTAGAACACTGAGGGAATCCTGGAGTTTAGAATTATAGATCATTTTAACCTTCAAAATAACTTATTAGTCTTCTATATGGGGGGTTGGTGGAAGGCTGGTTAAACCGTTTGGTTTTCGACCACTACGACCCGGGTTCGATTCCCGCATTGGACACTTTATCTGTTTAAAAAATGCTCCAATGGCCCCCGATTCTTGCAAAAGTCCAACCCCACCAGTGAGTGCAAGTAACCAAACGGGGCTCTGACATATTTGTAAATGCAAAGTCGAACTGCTTTTCATATGTGTAGACATGTGGTGTACTTACAGTAAAAAGCAGTCGCTAATTACCCACCATGATTATCATGGCCTGTACCGCGTGTCCTAGGGATAAGCAAAAAAAAAAAAGTCTTCTATATACAGATTTTCCTGAGAGATGCAACAATAGGTGGGAAAAAAGAGGGAGAAAGAAATTATAAAATACAAAGTTACGTAGGAAATATGTAATATAGAACTCTATAATTATTTTAAATAAAAAAGACATCTCCTTATCGTGCTACTAAAAATTGCTGATGGCTTGCGCCATCTATCGGAATAAATATCAACTAAACCTTTATTTTTATTTATCCCAGAATCGGCCAAATACCCATTCTTGAATATTCAACAAAAAACTAACCATAGCTTGAGGTACAGCTTGTACCATGCTGATGAGGGTCAACAAACCGAAACGTGTATGTGGTTAGATTTTCTTGATTTATCAAGAATGGGTATTTAGCCAATTCTGGAATAATAAAAAATAAAGGTTTAGTTGATATTTATTCCGATAGATGGCGCAAGCCATCAGTAACTTTAAGTTACACGATAAGGAGATGTATTTTTCTTAATTTATCCATCTTAACTCAGTACAATTTCACATTTGTACTCCGTTTTTTTTTTTTTTAATATAATAATATACCATAATTATCATGTTTACTTGAGGTGAATCATTTCCTAGGGGTACTGGCCACCCAGACCTCGAAGGTCCACAAGCCTGCATGCGAAGCATGCACCTATGCTGCTATATGGCCACCGTACCAAAAGGAATGATGCATTCTCCATGCACCAAGCGGTCATTGTTTGACCCCTCGCGCCCGCCATTATGGTCTGGCTCCATGGGGGTGACCAATCAAACCCACAGGCGTCTTCGAGAGTTCATGGCAAGGTTGCTGACCGAGCCCTCTCGTCCGGACTTGGCTTAACCCGTTTTACGCTCCAATAGGACTCATAGGTGAATCACAACAAACAACTTCAAAATGGACGGAAATGAAGATACTGATCTGAAGTAAAAAAACCTCTCCTGTCAAAATAGACGCAAAGTACTATCCGCCATCTATCGACTATTCGGCAAACTAGCGGGCTCGTGACAACACCAAGTTTGTTAAACACAGAAAGTAATCTGGAGACCATGGTTTCAGGCTTAATGGCCTCCGTCAGTGCAAGGCAGGACTTTGATACCGTGAGATCGACAAAAGAGGGAAAAATCATAAAGAGGTGTTTAGCTGGAGTTCAATTTTATGATAGAAATAAAGATGGGAATTGGAAAAGAGGAAATGTATTTTTGTTTACAAGTCACCTCTGACGTCAAAAGAAATCAAATCAAACAATCAAAGCCTTGGAAAGTCATATCATCATGGTCTCCAGGAGGACGTTCGGAAATTTCCCAAACTGGTATTGTAGCTTTGTCAACGACCCGTGTATACTAGCTTTCAGAGACGGGCAATTAATTTGGATAAAAGATCAAAGCTAAAAACCTTTCGCAATAATTAAAAAACAAACAACCAACATCTTTATTAGGACATCTCCGTCCTGTAAGGACTCGCCATACATCATTTTCATGGAGAAAAGGGGAAAAAAGAAACATGAACAAAGGAGAGAAGGGAAATCAAAGTATTCATAATAACTATACAAATTAACTATGGATGGAAATTGTAATTTTAGTTCTTAGAGATTACCTTGTTCTCTAACGCTGACAAATTTACTACTTTGCGGGTTAACACACAAAAATGGAATAGACAGGGGCCTACCGTAAGAGTGACTTAAACACAGAAAAACGTACACTCAAAAGTATAACACCAACAACAAAAAGGGGTTAAATAAAAAAAAACACGATTTGTTAAATAAAATAAAAACAGTACTTATCTTTTATTTGCAGCGTTGATAAGGAACGGACCGGGGTTTCACAGGTATGTGAGGAGATCACCAGACAAGCACACAGAGAACGACATCTCCACTCGAACACCACTCCACGACTCCTCGCATTCCGTTTTAACTCTCTTTTATGTACAAACATGGCCACATTGGTCCAATGACGTGGGAGATCAGTTCACACTTAACAAATAAACAACCTACTTTCCGCATAACTGAGATTAAAACTGCTGTTTGTCAAGTAATTTGACAACGCTTTATGAAAGTTAAACAATTCTATCGCTATATTAAAAAAAAAAATAGTACAAATGTGATATTGTACTGGGGATCAGGTGGTTAAATTAAGAAAAATGGCATTTCCTGAACGTGCAACTAAAAGTTGATGCAAGCCAAACAGCCCGAAGCGCGTACATGTTAGCTTTTATTGATTAATCATTAAAACGTATATGAATAATTCTGGAATAATTAAAAATCAATGATTAGTTGATATTTATTCCGATAGATGGTGCAGCCATCAGCAACTTTTAGTTCCCGATCAGGAGAGATGCCATTTTTTAAAAGCTTTCGCCATAAGTTTGTAATAATATAAATAAACAATCATATTGAGAAATGTGAAAAAAATATTACAAATGTGATATTGTACTGGGATAAGGTGCATATTTATGGAAAAAAGGCATCTCCTTATCGTGCAACTGAGAGTTGCTGATGGCGTGCGCCATCTATCGGAATAAATATCAACTTTTCTCGTTGATTTATTCCGATAGATGGCGCAAGCCATCAGCTACTTTCAGTTGCACGATAAGGAGATGCCTTTTTTCATAATATTGAGAAATATTTTTTAAAAAAATCTTTTGATACTTTTATAAACGTATATCGTAATTTTTCTTATATTTAATTTGCATAGGTTCTTTTTTTACATACAACAGGTTGATATCTAAAACAGAAATGGCGTAAGATTTTATTTTATACATTTCTTATAGTGTTTATTTATAAATATCAATGGAACGGAAATTTATCGGAAGATACTGATCTGAAGCAAAAACCTCTCCTGTCAAAATAGACGCAAAGTACTATCCACCATCTATAAGAACCAGGCACTCCCATTAATGTTACCATTGCAGTAAGGACAGTAGAAATTGTTTTATTTTTAAAAAGAATCATACACGTCTATAATAGTTTCGAATTTTGATAACAGATGACGCGCTAGTATAAATATTAACATGTAACACAATATTAAAAGTATTTTTGCCAAAATAATATTTATTTTAATTTTTAAAAAATTAGGCCTATTTTGGATTTAATTGTTTTATTTTTTTTTAAATGTCTGATTAGTAAATTTAACGATATTTTAGAAATAAAACATTTATTAAATCCAAAATAATCCTAAATTGTAAAATGTAATTATTATTATTTTTTCTCCAAATTCAGCATATATCGTATGTAAGTAAATTTTATTAACAGATTAGCAATTTTTTGATATTTTTATATTCTCTGTAAAATTCTTTCATTGCTTCTCTTATATTTTATTAAAATTTTAAAAGGTATATTTACCATAAATAAATTTAAATTTGTCTTTTTCAATTTTCTACGCAACAATTTATTTGTTTTATTGAGAAAGTAACTGAGTTATTCTAAAATAGTTTTTAAATTCTCCGGTAGATGGCAGCAGGTGCGCTAGACGTCTGCTATAATCCATTTCTCGACCTAAACGGTACAAATTATTCTCAAAGCTATTTTTCAATCAACGATAAAATTTGATGAAACATTTAGAAATACTATTTTTAGATTTATAAAAAATAAATAAATAAATAAAAGACGATTTTTTTTTCAATCTCGAATTATATAAATATTTCATCTTTTTTTTTTTTTAATAAATAGAAGAGAGAAAAAAGAGGTAACCCGGGCTCCTGGAGCATAAATCACCAACTACCCGGGTTGTACAGCTACAGTCTAGAAGTCATGGGGAGGACTGAGGTGAACCAGGTAGTTCCAGACTGAGTCAGGAAGTAGGACTGAAGTCTTGTACTCCAAGCAGAGATATACTATGTAAATATAATTTGTTAACACAGTAGGAATTGGTTAATTTAAACGTCTTTAATTCGATAATTTATCTTTAGAAGGAAACAAAGTTTACGGCGACGAATTATTTTATTTGTGCTGTAAATTCGGCAAGCTTTCGGACTGTGACCTCCTTCAACAGGCTACTATCCCCTGTTGAAGGAGGTCACAGTCCGAAAGCTTGCCGATTATACAGCACAAAGAAACACGTAAACTTTGATTCCTTCTTCAAGATGGTGATTCCTTCTCTTGTTATTCCAATATTTATCTTTTGGTCCCTAGACTTTCCTATAAATAGAATTTACGTTTTTAATTCGAATTTTTGGATAATTCGAATTCATTTTTTTGGTCCCTTCGGTTTCGAATTATCCAAGTTTAACTGTGTTTTTTTTTTTAAATATATTTATTTTTGGTAAGAAACCGTATTTGGCGGAAGAGCATTGCTCGATGCAATTTCTTGTAATTATATGTATGTATTGTTGCATCATGGCTAATGAACCTGTTGTGTTGTGCCCGTTGTTTTGTCAATAATCCACTCTGAGTCGTCGGAGCTTCCTCCGTTTTATTTATAACCAGTCCCGGAACATAAGGAGAACCCCACACAAAGCCAGACGCGGAGATACTCCCGCTCGCAGCCAAAACCAAAACCCCCAGGTTCCAGTCTCGGCCGGTTCCCGCCGCCAGGCGCGAAGTGGCGTGAGGATTCTCGCCTGAACCCTCAACAGAACCTATTTTATTTTTTTTTAATTTGTAATAATATTTTTCATATATTTTAAATTCAAATTTATATTTTATATTTACTTATTTTATTAAACAGAATATATGTATTATAGAATCACCATTTGTATTTAGGTACACTGTGTGACTTCACTGCTCTCTTTGATGTTAGAAATAAATAAATTATTCTGGAGGCTACTTAAAGTAGAGTTATCTCCACTTATATAAATTTGTAGGATGGTTGAAACACGGTAAGAAACAAGACCCGGCACAGGAGAGGATCAAGGTTGAAGAGTCTGCCAACCCGCAACCTGGTGCAACAGTATGCACCTCTACAGACCTTTAAGCTTATGTCCATAGGTTCCCTAAACACCACTAAGTTACCTTCCAAAGTAAATACAGGATATATAAGAAAACCAATCCAATACAATAGTAGAGAGGTCTGGAGATTGATTTGGTGAAACTGCTGAGAGGGTTCACTACTGATGAGCCAAGCCCTCTCGTTCAACTACTTGTATCATTACAGTAAGGTCTGTAGAGATAATATTTGATGATTTACGTGAAACACACATTGCCAATATATTGTTACAAATATAAATTCGAAATTAGTATAGACGCGTAAAATTCTTTTTGAAATTAAACGATTTCTACTGCCCTTACTCCGCTTACCGGGCAGATGCCATGTCCACTAGGCTACCCTGGACGAATAAAATTGATTCTTATTTGGCACAATTAAAATCATATAACATTATATTAAAAATAAAAATAGTATTTCCTGACCGCTCACATGAATATTTTAAATGGCAGAGCGCCATCTAGTGTAACAAAAATAACTTAAACGTAATTGTTTTTCTATATAAATCAAGAAAAGCTAACCATATACGCGTTTCGGGCTGTTGGCCCTCGTCAGCGTGGTGCAGGCTGTACCTCTACGACCAAAATATCTGGTCCTCGAGGTTTCCTGAGAAATCAAAGAAGTCAGGAAAGGTTATTTTTATTTTTAGTATCAATATCTGACCTTTTTAAATATTTTTTCTTGTTTTTCACATATCATTATTTTTAATATCAACACCTGACCTTTTTTTTTTCTATTGTTTTTTCATGTGTTAAGCGTATTTACGCAAGTTTGGCCTTAAATACCCATTTCTTGATTTCTCAAGAAGCCACTGGGACCAAAAATATTTTTCGGTCGCAGTGGTTACAGGTTACTCCACGCTGACGAGCGCCAAAAAGCGCGAAACGCGTTCGTGGATGGCTTTTCTTAATTTATCAAGAAATTGGGTTGGCCAAATATCAGGAAACAGGTTAAATCAATGTTTAGTTTATTTCTGTTCCACCAGATGGCGCTCTGCCTTCTGAAAAGCACATGTGCTCCTGGTCAGGATATGCCTTTTTTATTTTTAATATCAACACCTGACCCTTTTAAATTTATACCAATAATTATACCAATAGAGACACCTCTCCCTTTAATTAAACATCAAAACGATGCACTGTACATCAACCTAAGTAACAAAACTTTACCAGTGATAAAGAATGAGCCTCAACACCAGTTTTAACAACTTCAGACAAAAAGCCAACAACCTGTATACCATGGGGCTATGGCTCTCATCAGTACAGGGACGGCTTTGATTTCCAAGGTTGTCTCAAAAGTTTGTAAACATATTATAATTTTGAAAAAAAGGCATCTCCTTATCGTGCAACTGATAGTTACTGATGAATTGCGCCATCTATCGGAATAAATATCTGTTGGTTTTTGTGGGTGTTTAAATGGAAAGATCACGTCAATTATATAATCATTAAAATATTTATTAACATATAAAATTAAAAGAAAGGATATATAAGAGCCACGTAAAGTATATTTTCTTGCCTGATCTTCTGTTTACCTTTTTTTCTTCTTTCATAGAATATTATTTATAATTGTAAATTTTAATCATACTTAAAATTTAAAAACAATATTTTTAAATATTAAATAAAAATGTTACACAAAATTATAGGCAACATATTTGCAACAATAACGACTATTCTCGTTGATTTTTAATTATTCCAGAATTGGCTAAATACCCATTCTTAAAGAGATGACTTTTTTCATAATTTATGCACCTTATCCCAGTACAATATCACATTTGTGCTATTTTTTCACATTGTGTAGCGTTCTCACGCAATTCTGGCCTTAACTACCCGTTTCATGATTTTTCAGGATGCCTTAATGACCAATTTTTTGGTCGTTGAAGTACAGCTTACACCACGCTGATGAGGGCCAACAGCCTGAAACACGTCCGTGGTTAGCTTTTCTTGATTAATCAAGAATGGATATTTGGCCAATTCTGGAATAATTAAAAATCAACGAGAATAGTTGATATTTATTCCGATAGATGGCGCAAGCCATCAGCAACTTTCAGGTGCACGATAAGGAGATGTCTTTTTTTATAATTTATGCACCTTATCCCAGTACAATATCACATTTGTACTATTTTTCATAATATAATTTATATTTTGCAAGTGTTTACGAACTTTTGAGACAACCTTGTAATTCTAAAACTTGGCCCACCTACTGATTGACCACCCTTTGATATAGAACATCAGAGATTAAATCATTCTTCTATAAGAATTCTGTTATAATTTTACCAAGGTTACCAATATTACCAAGTTTGACCCCAAAAGTTCGTAAACATTTACAAAATATAAATCATAATAATGCCACGTGGAAAATTAGGGAAGACAAAAACTTCAAGACGAGACAACAATTTATTTCAGGGAAGGACAAACTATGAATGGTAAACAAAAGATAAGCCACGAGGGAAATTTACAGAGTAGCAAAGTATAAACATAAAAATGACCACTCTGTTGATAAAAATAATAAAATTAATAAATACTTTGTTACAATATGTTTACGAAATTTTGAGGAACAACCTTGTAATTATTATTAAAATTTATTATTACAAATCAACAAATAATAATAAAATTTATTCCGATAGATGGCGCAAGCCATCAGCAACTTTTAGTTACACAATCAGGTGATGCCTTTTTGTCTTAATTTATCCACCTGATCCCCCAGTATAATTTCACTTTTGAAACATTTTTCACAATTTTAAAATAGTTTATAATTCTCATGACAGATGGTGAGCTGATGCGTCATGTTAATGCTTGTGTTTGCGCCTAGCTATGTAAAATAACTTGCCCAGGTTGCATTGTGTTCCATAATTATGTAAACTTTTATTTATTTATTCTAATTTATGTAAATATATGTGTATAAAGAGACAAAGGTCGCCTCTCCCGTCAAAATAGACGTCAAAACTAGACGCCATCTATTTACCGTCGCCGCAATTAGGAGCTAGACGGAAGTCCGAGCTATTGTTGTTAGAATCCAAGCTCCAACAGCTTGAATATATAGGAGCAGGTGTATGGGGAAGTATTCTTCAACAAAAATCATTCAAAATTACGTATAATTCGAATTCGCCTTACAATCGGAGGGTTTCTTTAAATGACGTTCTACCTTAGGGGGATCGGTGGAAAGATGGTCTAAACCGGTGGTTTTCGACCGCTACGACCCAGGATCAAATTTTAAATAAAATGCTCCAATGGCCTTCGATTCTTGCAAAAGTCCAACCCTACCAGTGAGCACAAGTAACCAAACTCGAGCTCTGGAATATTTGTAAGTGCAAAAAAGTCGAACTGCTTTTCACATGTGTAGATATGTGGTGTACTTACAGCTAAAGGAGTCGCTAACTACCCAGCATGATTATCATGGCCTGTATCACGTGTACTAGAGATAATATTAATAATAAAAACGTTCTATGCTAGCTAGTAGGGACAGCTAGCGGTAAATATCGGGGCTAAAAATGCTCCAATGGCCTTCGTTACTTGCAAAAGTCCAACCCTACCAGTGAGTACAAGCAACCAAACGGGGCTCTGAAACATTTGTAAATGTAAAAGTCGAACTGCTTTTCACATGTGTAGATATGTGGTGTACTTACAGTTAAAAGCAGTCGCCAATTTCTTATCCACCATGATTATCATGGCCTGTATCACGTGTACTTGGGATAAAAAAAAAACATCTTCAAGAAGGTGTCATTGTACATCCAGCGTTCACATAGCCTATACATTAATGCTGTCCCCAAGTTCTAATGTAGAGGTCTGGGGAAAGTATACCGTCGATGTAAGGGAGAGGCGAAGGCATCTACCAGCCGTCTTCATACCCACCATGATTATCATGGCCTGTTTACTAGGGATAATTAAAAAAAAACGTTCTACACTATTTAGTAGAGATAGCTAGCGGTAAATATCGGGGCAGTTAAATCAAGTTGTGTCACAGGTCATATCTGTACAGCACCGTTCGAGGCAGTGATATCAAGGTGTGTTAATGTCACAGACAGGTATTTGCACCGTGACATATTTACACGAAGACATCTAAATAACCGTGGTATTTATAAAAGATGGAATCTAGGGAAGTTAATATGATGACATCGGGTGTGTTGACTTGTGGGAGCTACCACAGAGCTAAATATAGACAGCAGGCCAATCGATGCTGTACCACGTGCAGACGGGGCATTGCATTGAACTCTTGCACCAATAGCTGTCTTACATAGCGGTATACATCTTAGTTTATTCTTCATTACAGAAATATCATTCATGCATATCAACTAATAGTCTACACTCATTGACAAAACTTATGAAAGTGGAAAGTCTTTGATATCGTCGGTCGTCTGTTTTTTTTTTTTTTTTTTGAGGAAACAGAGTCAATTTTATTCACACTTTGTTATCTCGTGTGTCTTCAATAAAGGTCACTGTAATATCTTTCAGAGTTATTGTCTGAATCTCAATATATATGTTAAATGATACAACTGCCTTAAGTTTTGTCTGTGAATGTAAGTTGAATCAAAACATGGGTTAAAAAATATAACTAGGCATACAAATAGAGCATATCTTCGAGAAATAGATGTCCTCATTATACCACTTTTTTATTATCTTGAATACACAGAGAGTGTATCTTACGTTCCAATAATATTACCGAAATAATCCTTTGGAATAATCAAAATAAAGTTGAGAGATGTATATAGAACTTGAAACAACTCTAGAGAAGCGGTAAATATAACTTTGCAATTTTAATACACAACCTTTTTTTGAATGAATGTGTGTGCCAGTTTATTAAAAAGAATATTCAAAAAAGTACATATATCTTTAAAATGTGAAGCTTTTCACAATTTTTATTTAAAACTTTTCTCTATTATAGAATAATATTAGACAAATTTGTCTGAAGTAATGAACACTCTTCAATCTTCAAGAGTTATATTAAATATACACCATATATGTAATAGATATATATATATAGAAATATGTAAATGTTATCATAAAAAGTTGACATTGAAAAAACTTGGCAGATATTCTAGACGAGTAAGGCTTCAGAAAGAATACTGGTTTTTCTTCTTTTACGAGCAGGTCCCGAATTGCTTTCTTGGCTGCTGTTTATATCAAATCTGCTGTTACTTTTCTTAGAATACAAAGATCGTTTAGGTATGTCTTGAGGAATTTCTTCCATACTTATATTCTGAGTTTCTTTTGCAAGTTCTTCAATAGCACTTTGTGATTTACTGTTCGAATGTTCAACAGAGGAATCACTGACTTTTTTCTTCGAGAATTCGTAATATTTCGTCACATCGAAGTATCTTGGAAACCCGCTGTTTACTAAGAGAGTGTTGTTTACTACTTTCTTCCCTTTATTTTCAGCCTTTCCAGTTGTTATAATATCCTCGTCTTCCAAATAAAATAAAATTAGTTGAATCTCTTCTTTTTCAAAGTTTAGCGTAGTCCTCATAGACGCTTGGGTGAAAATATTATTTTCTTTACAAAATAATAGAGCTTGGCGCATTTGAAAAAGTTCTTTAATTTCTTCTGGTGAAAAAGAATAACATTCATTATCTGTTAACCCTTCTTCTTTTCCACACTGATAACAAATATGATTTTGAGAAAATTGGGACTCAAGAAAATATGACCAACAATTTCCGTGTTGATATTTACTGCATTTTTTACATTTTATCATTAATTCTTGTTCCTTTTCATTGCCACACATACAAGAAACAATTTTGATTTCTTCACCTGCTATTTCGTTCGTATCTTTGAAACTTATTTCCATAGGTGTTATATCATTTTGATCATTGTTGATAGAAACAGATGTGGCTTCAATTTTGTTATTTTCAATCGTTTTTGAGGAGTTGGCTAATCGAGGTTCTTCGATTGAATTTTGGGAAGACATTTCAATTTCATCAGTAAATTGTTTCTTTCCCGTTTTAACTTTCAATTTCAAAAAATGATGCGGAGTCTGAACTTCCCCCACTCTAATATTAGTTATTTCATCTTTGAAGAAAAAATCTGTGGTATCACAGGATTTGAATCCAGGAGGCTCGTAATCTTTTGGTGTTATTTCATCATAATATAAAAGTTTAATGGCAAGATATATGTTATCCGGTAACGGCGAAAGAGACTGTGTTAGCATAATAAGGGTTCTTAATAGAATTAAAGTAGCCTTTTTTGACTTTTCAGGGTTTTTTGAATTTGGTTCCAAATTAAAAATACTTTCATCGTTACAAGTGATTTTTGTTCCATCTGCTGCGTAAGCAAAGCGAAAATTATAAGATTCAATCGCTTGATCGGGTTCGTCTGGATTAGTGTAAATGGCGAGGATTAACTGCCTTAGATATCTTTTTTCTAAAGCATCAAAACAGGATCTTACTGCCTTTATAATTTGAATAGCTCCATCGCAGTCACTGCCATCGCTTAATATTTTTAAATGAATATCTTCTAGTTTTCTATCGCCATATGCCTTTTCTGGAAATATTCCTCTTAAATAAGTTATTTGTGAAATAGACAAAGCAACTAATTTCTTGACAAATTGCAGCGATTGATTAGCAGTAGATTGTTCATTTGGAAATATTTTACCCCATCCACTTATTTCTTTCACCTTTTGTGATGTACAAGTCATTTTTAGAAGATTATATTATTCAAAATAATATTATTTTCTAAAATTAAATTTATATAAGTCGATATCTTAAAGTCGTTGTTTGTGCTTAAACAGACGAATTATTAATTACAGTGTGGTACAGTCAAACATTTTATTTATATATATTTAGTAATTAAAATAATTGTAGCGAATTTTTAAAAATATATTAATTATATAAAATTCATTTAGAAAATATTTTATTTATCTTGTAAAATATTTGAACGGTTAATTTTAAAATTTAAATTTTGTCTTCAACTATATATAGATTTTGCAATTGTAAAGCAACATTTTGCACATTAATGACATTTTACTTTTAGGCGATATTTTTCTATTTGATTTGAAACAGAAATATGTTTTCTCTATTTTCAAATTTTTAATTAAAGCAAATTTTAAAAAAATGAAATTACTAATGCTTCTTTTTTGTGTGTGTTTGTGAAGCTAATTTTTAATTTTAAAAGAGCAATTTTTCAAATTTAAATAAGTACATTTTTTTATTTTAATAAAGCCATTTATTTTTTATTTTTGTGCGTATATTAAAATGTCATTAAAGTGTAAAATGTTTTAATTTATCAAATTTTAAAGTTTCAATTTTAAAAGAGCAAATATTTTTGAATTTAAATAAGTATATTTTTTATTTTAATAAACACATATTTTTTCTTATTTTTGTACGTATACACCTATCCCTCGATTTACACGGTACTTGTTTTACACGTTTTCGCTTTTACACGGTTTTCCAAATAAGTTTTTTGTTTTTGTTTTTATCGCACTATACTAAATGCTACTGTGATTGAACACATGCGCTGTGTACACATCTCACGAGGAATCCCGAGCTTATGTGCTGACTACATATTTTAACCTGTCAATGCATTTTATTTTTATTTCTGTGTACACCTATCCCCCGATTTACACGTTTTTCTCAGGAACGTATCTACCGTGTAAATCGGGGGATAGGTGTATTAAAATGTTGTCATTAAAGTATAAAATTTTGTTTTTAAATGGCAAAACCTATATATCCATTTCATTATATTTACTTTATATATTATATATTACATTATATTTATAATCATCACTATACAAAAGATTACTACTCGATATCATATCAAAATATTGAGTGCAAAATAGTTTTGCTGAATGAATTAATCATAAAAAAAGTCATTAAATAGAAGGGTGTTAATTGTAAAATTTCAATTCAAATGTTAAATGTTATTTTTAAACTTTAAATATGTTTATATTGTGTTAAAAATATGTTTATAATTTCCATATGCATTTTTATTTAAATATTTATTTATTTGCGGATTGATCGAATTTCAAAACGATTTAAATCAGTATTTCTGGCTTATACTAATGTTTTATCCAGTGGCACAAACGACGAACAAATTTTAGAACATTTACACGGTAAAAATATCAATAACATTAGCCTGTCACACTTCTATATCAGAACCAAACGACTAAACATGTTTAAAAATGCGCATTTAAAACTTTTTGAAATGTATATATTTTTTAATCTAAGGCCAGAGTTTAATTTTTTTTTCAGATAAACGACATTGAGCCATTTCATTAATTTATCATTCTGATATACTTTTTTCTCTATATTAAACTATTTTTAAACATTTAAAAACCAGTCAAGAAAAGGGTTATAATGGGTATAAAGGGTAATAATGATTTTTTTCTATCAAATTATATTAAATAAGGGATATTATTATTTTATAGAATTATTAAATTTTAACCACCAAATATATGTTGATACATTAACGCGCCATCTGTTATCAAAATTCGAAACTATTATAGACGCGTATGATTCTTTTTCAAAATAAAAATTTTCTACTGTCCTTACTGTAATTACTCCCATTAATGTTACCATTACAGTAAGGGCAGTAGGAATTCTTTAATTTTTAAAAAGAATCATACGCGTCTATAATAGTTTCGAATTAAATATATATAATATGCGAAATAAACTCTGAGAGAAAAATGACAAAAGACTTAGAACGAAACACTACAAAAGAATGACAATACATCCAGATGGCACAAGAACCTATAGGACATCTAACAACTGTCCTGGTGTGGAACTAACACCAACTTACATATTCTCATGTCCAGCAATGGCCGCAGCCTTGCAGAAAATTGACATAGGCCAAGAGCAGCAGCTTTACACACCCAAGATAGAGGACATTGCTGTGATAGAGATGCATGGAGACATCTGAGGGCTCTTCATTGGACACGACAACAACAACAGCAATTAAATATATGTTGACTTCATGATATAGGCTTAGCAAAATACGATGTTCCCTTCTAAGGATTTCTAGTTGTTTTTGTACTCACGTATGTTGTAGTTACGAGGACATCCCTTTAGATATAAACAAATATATATTTATTTAAGGAACGACTTGTTCCATTACATATATTGTTAAAACAAGCTAGCGATAAACATAACAGCAAGGTTGAAAGGTTGAAGTTGGAAGTGTCGTCATAGTAGTGACGTAGCATCGATGATGATTAAAGTCAAAGTTTGCGTAACAATTCCCTCCTTACTTTGTCTTTATTCCCACGATGCTGAGGTTCTCCAGGTGTTTCTTCATCTGGTCTCGGGATAGGTCCTTTGTGAAGATATCCGCCTCCAGGTCCTGGGATGGCTTGTACAGAAGGCAGATTTCTCTGGATTCATAACAGTCTCTCAAGAAGTGGTACTTTCTGTTGATATGTCTACAGCGACTGCTTTGTTTAGGGCTGGAGATCCAGTTGATCAATGACTGACTGTCTGTATAGATCGCAGTTGGTTTTTCCATGAAATTCCATTCTTCTAGCTCTCGTAACAGGTTTATTATCCACTTGATCTGACAGCAGCTTTCACAAGCAGCTATCATTTCCGCTTCCATTGTGGAGAGGGCGACGAGTGGTTGTTTACTACTTTTCCAGTCTATAGTTGCTTCGCCGAGCTTCAATACATATCCGCCGTAGGATTTTCCATCATGAGTGGTCGACCAGCTGGCATCGGTGTAGGACTTCAGGATTCAAGTCTTCCCTCTTTCAAATTTCACTCCTAGGTCAATTGTTCCTCGCAGGTATCTCATCACTCTTTTGATTGCTGTCCAGTGCATCTGTTTTGGTTGTCTGGAGTACTGTGAAAGTTTGCTAGTGATGTAAGCGATGTCGGGTCTGGTGTTAACAGCTAGAAACATTAGCATTCCAAGGGCTTCTTGGTAAGTGTGCTGATCGCAATTGTCATCTTCAATATGATTGTCCAAATTGATTTCTTTGGAACCTGGTGTTGGAACTTCCTTACAAGTTTCCATTCCATATTTCTGCAATATTTGTTGTACATAATGGCTTTGCTGTAGCGAAATTCCCTCCTTGTCTTGTATGATCATGATTCCCAAAAACATGCCTTTACATGTTACATCCTTTATTTCCAGGTGATGTCTCAATTTATTGATGAATCTGTTTGAGGTATCTTCAGAATCTGAGACAGTGATAAAGTCATCAACATATATCCCTACATAGAAGTATTTGTCTTCATTCTTCCATTTAAATAGGCAAGGATCAGATTTAAGTTTTTCCAGTCCACAGTCATGAAGTACTTGACTAAATTTCTCATACCACGATCTTCCGGATTGAGGTAGACCGTAAATACTTTTGTTGAGTTTGCAAACTTTGTTTCTGTCTTGGACAAATCCAGCAGGTTGTTCCATGAATATTGTGTTTTCAATGTTTCCATTTAGATAGGCTGCTTTCACATCAAATAGTTTAATGACTGAATCTTTTGTTGCTGCCATTGACAAAATAGTCCTGAGGGTGGCATTTTTAATTACAGGGCTGAAACTTTCGTTGTAATCTCTTCCTGGGATTTGGTTGTATCCCATTGCAACAAGTCTAGCTTTGTAAGTTTTGGTTTTGTTTTCTTGGTCTTTAGATATTTTGAACACCCATTTACTTTTGACAACTTTAGCGTTTACAGGTCTAGGTACCAGTTCCCATACTTGATGCGAGTACATGTTCTGTATTTCCTCAAGCATTGCGTTCTCCCAATGTTTCTTGTCTTCGCATGCGATGGCTTCATCATAGTCTTTCGGAATGGTTTCATTCGTTGTAGCCAGAACGTAGTCATCGAATCTTTTAGGTATTGTTCGAGTTCTTTGTGGTCTGTCTGATCCACTTGACTCTGTCTGTCTGTTGATCATGGTATCTGGTGCTGGCTCTTCAATATCAACATCTGATAGAACATAATTGTCCAGTTGTTCATCCTCCTGAATGAAGAAATATGTATCAATGTCCGTATTATTATCACTTTGTTTTTTTTCCGAGATGACATTATTGTTCTCTCTGAAGTGAATGTCTGCGGTTTCAAGAATGACTCTCGTTGTGATATCAAATACTCGATAAGCTCTTCTGCATCTTGAATAGCCCACAAATATTCCTCTCTTAGATTTAGCTTCTAGCTTGTATCTTTGATGATTCTCGAGTTTATAGAAGATTTCACAACCAAATCTCATGATGTGAGAGACGGATGGCTTTTTACCTTTCCATTTTTCCATAGGGGTAGTGTCTGGGTCATTGGTTGTGGGAGTTAGATTGTACAGATATGCAGCTGTATTCACAGCTTCTGCCCAGAAGTGTAGGGCTAATTGGGAGTCTGCCAGAAGTGTTCGGCCTTTGTCTAATAGTGTTAGCTCTTTCAACTCTCCCATTGCTTCTTGGGGTGTACGGTGTAGTTAGTTCATGTTTAATTCCTTTGGGTTCTATGAAGGTTTCAAGGTTTTTATTGATAAATTCTGTTCCGTTATTTGTTCTAAGTCGTTTTAGTTTTGAGTTTAGCTCGTTTTCTCTTTTTACAAAAAACTTCTTCAAAACTTCTGCTGCTGAGAGTTTATCTTTGAGAAACTCTACAAATATTCTCCTAGAAAATCCATCTACGATGGTCAAGAAATATTTACTTCCGCCCAAGGAGTTTATTCTCATTGGACCACAGAGATCGACATAAATGGCTTCAAAGGGGTAGCTTTCCTGATTGCTATCTGTGTGAACATAGGGTACTTTGGTCATTTTTCCCAAGGAGCAAGCATCACATTGATCAAGGGTACCATTTATAGATTCCAAGCCTTTTAGAAGATTGTTCTTCAAAATCAGGTCTAATTTGTTGTCACTAGGATGCCCTAACCTTCTGTGCCATGCAGTCCTAGAATTGTCCTTTGAAATCAAGCAATGTTCATTTGGAACATGAGTTGCTTCAGATAAACGTGATAGGTTCAATGTGTACATGTTACCATCAAAGTTGCCTGTTCCTATTAGCTTGTCATCAGAAGAGTATATGTATACTCCTTCAGAATTCAAAAGAACAGAGTTCCCTCTTCTTACCACGCTTGGAATGGACATTAGATTTCCTTTCAGGTGTGGTACATGGAGGACATTATGTAGGGTTACAGCGTTGTTAAGTTTGTCCTTACCTTGTACAGTAGCTTGGATTGATCCTGATGAGGTAGATTCGATGTGTCTCCCTTCTTCCGCCACTTGTATGCTTCTTCTCTCCTCCGTCTTGTGCTCGATCCATTCACCATGGGAAGTCATGTGGCTTGTGCACGCAGAATCAATTATCCACACGTCCTGAGTCGTCGGGAGTTCCTCCCTTGTGATTACATGCAGTGCGTATTCTGAAGTGGAGTCTCTTCGTTGGGGTGGTTCCTCCGTTCGTTCTTGGATTGCTGTTCTGGCTGTGTCTTTGTTTTGGTCCTTTATGGTAGTTCCTTGTACTGGCCATGTTATTTTTGTTTGTTGTATTCTTTTGATTTCCTTTGTTGTTAGGGTTGAACCAACAGTCTTTCTTGAAATGTCCTTTTCTTTTGCAAATGTAGCATGACTTTTCTTTGAATTGGTTGCCTGATGATCTGAAAACATTTTCATGATTTTTGCTTCTGTCCTGTCTTTTCTTCTCGAAATCCAGTAGAGCTTGTCTCAAGTCTGGTAAGGAGATTTCTCTGTTTATTGACAGTGCTGCTGCGATCGTGTCAAAGTTAGGTGTGAGTCCTTCAACAATGTATCGTACAAGTTCTCTTTCTGTTACAGTCTTTCCTAGCTGGGTGATCTCTTGTGCTAGTTTCTGTGCTCGTACAATATACATGTTAACATTTTCATTTGGGTTCAATTTTAGTCTGGCTAGATCCAACATTAGGTCTATCCTTTTATTTTCTAGAGATCCTTCAAACCTTTTCTTTATGTCGTACCAAATTCTTTTGGCCCTTTTATCGCCTCGAAAGATGATTGTTAAGTCATCTGAAAGTGACAATATTATTAGGCTGTATGCTTCCCGATTCTTTTTCTTCCAAATATCATATTATAGTTTATTATTTGTAAAATCTGGCTCGTCATTAACAATTACGTCCTCGAAGAGATCTTTTGAATCTAGAATTGCTTCCATTTTCATGGACCACGTTGTATAGTTGTTTTCTGTTAACTGTTCGATTTTTGCTAAATTATATGTATCCATTGTCATTCAATTTTTTTCTTTCTAAATTGGCGGTTAGTCCAATTATTTATTTTCTTTTTGATTTAAATGGATCAATTGGCGGTTAGTCCAATTCGCGCGCCCAAACCACGCTCTGCTACCAAATTGATATAGGCTTAGCAAAATACGATGTTCCCTTCTAAGGATTTCTAGTTGTTTTTGTACTCACGTATGTTGTAGTTACGAGGACATCCCTTTAGATATAAACAAATATATATTTATTTAAGGAACGACTTGTTCCATTACATATATTGTTAAAACAAGCTAGCGATAAACATAACAGCAAGGTTGAAAGGTTGAAGTTGGAAGTGTCGTCATAGTAGTGACGTAGCATCGATGATGATTAAAGTCAAAGTTTGTGTAACACTTCAAAACATTTCGATACATCTAGATAAACTTGGCAAAATTAAAACAAAGCAATAACGCGCCATAAAATGTAAAGATTTAAGCACGAATGTTTTCTCTTATATTGTCTTATATGCAAAACTGAAAGCATAGAAGAAATGTCCCACTACATCTCTGAATGCATTATTGTTAACGAGGAACGGAATAAGATCTTAAAGAACATTATCCAAGTCTACGTGAACCCAGTTCAGCTAATCAGAATAATGTCAGAGAAAATATATATAGCGATAGAATTGTTTAACTTTCATAAAGCGTTAGAGAACAAGGTAATCTCTAAGAACTAAAATTACAGAACAATTTCCTTCCATAGTTAATTTGTATAGTTATGCTGAATACTTTGATTTAATTTTCCTTTCTCTCCTTTGTTTATGTTTCTTTTCCCCCCTTTCTCCATGGAAATGATGTATGGCGAGTCCTTACAGGACGGAAATGTCCTAATAAAGCTGTTGTTGATTTCTCTTATACACAATACAAACTTCTACTGTCCTTACTGCGATAAACCTTGAACAGTTAAACCTGTCTATAGCGCACACTCTTGGGACTCACCAAAATAGGGTGCTATAGAGAGAGGGTGCTATAAACAGGTCACTTTTAATGTAAAATGTTTACATTTTAATGTTTAAAATCGGGCGCTATAGAGAGGAACGCGCTATTTAGAGGGGGCACTATAAACAGGCCACTTTTAATGTAAAATGTTTAAAATCGGGCGCTATAGAGAGGTAGGCGCTATTTGGAGGGGGCTCTATAGAGAGGTTTAACTGTATCTAGATAGAAGAGAGATATGGAAGAGATATTTGTTAGTCTCAAATTTCCAATAAAGGCTCAACGCAAACAGCAGATAAACATTGGGAAATGGCGTTGGGCAACACTTCCTTCTGACGTGTGGAAATAGAGGACAAATATTTCTATAAGATTAATTTACAGATGGCATAGATTTGTTACATATCTTCATATATTAATTACATATCTTTTGGTGCATATATACAGAATATGAACGCAATATCGTGACAATGGAAACTCAATCCCGGGATAAATGTAATCCCGTGACAATGGAAACTCAATCCTGGGATATAAACGTAATCCCGTGACAATGGAAACTCAATCCTGGGATATAAACGTAATCCCGTGACAATGGAAACTCAATCCCGGGATATAAACGTAATCCCATGACAATGGAAACTCAATCCCGGGATATAAACGTAATCCCGTGACAATGGAAACTCAATCCCGGGATATAAACGTAATCCCGTGACAATGGAAACTCAATCCCGGGATATAAACGTAATCCCGTGACAATGGAAACTCAATCCCGGGATATAAACGTAATCCCGTGACAATGGAAACTCAATCCCGGGATATAAACGTAATCTCGTGACAATGGAAACTCAATCCCGGGATATAAACGTAATCCCGTGACAATGGAAACTCAATCCCGGGATATAAACCTAATCCCGTGACAATGGAAACTCAATCCCGGGATATAAACGTAATCCCGTGACAATGGAAACTCAATCCCGGGATATAAACGTAATCCCGTGACAATGGAAACTCAATCCCCCGGGATATAAACGTAATCCCGTGACATTATATCCCGGGATTGAGTTTCCATTGTCACGGGATTACGTTTATATAACGGGATTAAGTTTCCAAACGTAATCCCCGTGACAATGGAAACTCAATCCCCCCCGGGATGTAAACGTAATCCCGTCATATATTGGGAGTGTGAACAAAATCCGGGGATATAAACGTAATCCCGTGATACAGTGGGACACAATCCCGGGATGTACCACTGTCACTGACCTACGCTGACGCCCAGCGGCCAGGTGGTGAAGTTATCAGACTGTGGCGTCAGTCGGTGCGATGGCTGAACTGGACGGGTGGGACTGCCTGGTGATGGGGGCGTACGCCCTGTGTATGATCGGGGCCATTGGATACGTGAGTACTGCACTGTATACTGTAGGTGTGATACTGAACGCTACTGTTGTCTACGGTAGATGTGATACTGCACCACACTACTCTCCTCTAAAGTAGCTACTGTATTCTTCAGTAGATGTGATACTGCACTCTAGAGTAGTGGTGTTACTGCACCTCTCTCACTACTGCACGCTATTGTATCTACTGTATTCTACGATAGATATGATACTGCACCACAATACTGCATTCTAGAGTAGAGGTATTATTGCACTCTGTAATAGCAATGTTACTGTACAACACTACTGCACTCTGTAGTAGCAATGTTACTGTACAACACTACTGCACTCTGTAATAGCAATGTTACTGTACAACACTACTGCACTCTGTAGTAGCGATGTTACTGTACAACACTACTGCACTCTGTAATAGCAATGTTACTGTACAACACTACTGCACTCTGTAGTAGCAATGTTACTGTACAACACTACTGCACTCTGTAGTAGCGATGTTACTGTACAACACTACTGCACTCTGTAGTAGCGATGTTACTGTACAACACTACTGCACTCTGTAGTAGCAATGTTACTGTACAACACTACTGCACTCTGTAGTAGCAATGTTACTGTACAACACTACTGCACTCTGTAGTAGCGATGTTACTGTACAACACTACTGCACTCTGTAGTAGCAATGTTACTGTACAACACTACTGCACTCTGTAGTAGCAATGTTACTGTACAACACTACTGCACTCTGTAGTAGCGATGTTACTGTACAACACTACTGCACTCTGTAGTAGCGATGTTACTGTACAACACTACTGCACTCTGTAGTAGCAATGTTACTGTACAACACTACTGCACTCTGTAGTAGCGATGTTACTGTACAACACTACTGCACTCTGTAGTAGCAATGTTACTGTACAACACTACTGCACTCTGTAGTAGCAATGTTACTGTACAACACTACTGCACTCTGTAGTAGCAATGTTACTGTACAACACTACTGCACTCTGTAGTAGCAATGTTACTGTACAACACTACTGCACTCTGTAATAGCAATGTTACTGTACAACACTACTGCACTCTGTAGTAGCAATGTTACTGTACAACACTACTGCACTCTGTAGTAGCAATGTTACTGTACAACACTACTGCACTCTGTAGTAGCAATGTTACTGTACAACACTACTGCACTCTGTAATAGCAATGTTACTGTACAACACTACTGCACTCTGTAGTAGCGATGTTACTGTACAACACTACTGCACTCTGTAGTAGCAATGTTACTGTACAACACTACTGCACTCTGTAGTAGCGATGTTACTGTACAACACTACTGCACTCTGTAGTAGCAATGTTACTGTACAACACTACTGCACTCTGTAGTAGCGATGTTACTGTACAACACTACTGCACTCTGTAGTAGCAATGTTACTGTACAACACTACTGCACTCTGTAATAGCAATGTTACTGTACAACACTACTGCACTCTGTAGTAGCAATGTTACTGTACAACACTACTGCACTCTGTAGTAGCGATGTTACTGTACAACACTACTGCACTCTGTAGTAGCAATGTTACTGTACAACACTACTGCACTCTGTAGTAGCGATGTTACTGTACAACACTACTGCACTCTGTAGTAGCAATGTTACTGTACAACACTACTGCACTCTGTAGTAGCAATGTTACTGTACAACACTACTGCACTCTGTAGTAGCAATGTTACTGTACAACACTACTGCACTCTGTAGTAGCAATGTTACTGTACAACACTACTGCACTCTGTAGTAGCAATGTTACTGTACAACACTACTGCACTCTGTAGTAGCAATGTTACTGTACAACACTACTGCACTCTGTAGTAGCAATGTTACTGTACAACACTACTGCACTCTGTAGTAGCAATGTTACTGTACAACACTACTGCACTCTGTAGTAGCAATGTTACTGTACAACACTACTGCACTCTGTAGTAGCAATGTTACTGTACAACACTACTGCACTCTGTAGTAGCAATGTTACTGTACAACACTACTGCACTCTGTAGTAGCGATGTTACTGTACAACACTACTGCACTCTGTAGTAGCGATGTTACTGCACAACACTACTGCACTCTGTAGTAGCAGTACTACTGTACACCCAGGCAGTATCAGTACTGTAGGTTGGATCCCAGAAATGACACTGGGCTTTACTGTATACAAAGGAACCCCTGAATCTGTGAGAGAATTCGCTGTCCCAGATGTCGGACAAGTAGTAAATTCCATCAAGAGGTTATAGTGATATGGACCTAGCACGTGACACAACTGTTGGTTTTTGTGGGTGTTTAAATGGGAAGATTACGTCAATTATATAATCATTAAAATATTTATCAACATATAAAATTAAAAGAAAGGATATATAAGAGCCACGTAAAGTATCTGTTCTTGCTTGTTCTTCTTTGTTGTTTATCTTCTTTCATAGAATATTATTTATTATTGTAAATTTTAATCATACTTAAAATTTATAAACAATATTTTTAAATATTAAATAAAAATGTTACATAAAATTATAGGTAACATATTGGCAACAACAACGGCAAACTAAGTTGGAACTCTACCACGATGGGAGTTGTTCCTGGTCAGTTTACAATGGGTGATATAGAGATAGGATGTCAAACTGGGGAGATAGAATGTTTACCAGGAATTCTTGTAGGTGTCAAATTCGTTGATTTTATAATTCATACACAGCTGTACCACCTCAAAAGACTATTAAAATTACAATTATATTCTCACAATGAGTATCTTTTTATTTAAAAAAACGCTAGATTTCAAGCGTTAATCGCTTTTCAACGGGCTTACTATAATATCGACTTGATCCCACCAGAAATATTTACAAAAACAAACGCGCGGTATGTAATTTAACAATTTAATGGATTCAGTTATAAATATCCACGCTGCGCGCGTGGGATATTTCTGGTGGGATAAAGTCGATATTATAGTAAGCCCGTTGAAGAGCGATTAACACTTGAAAGTTAGCGTTTTTTCAATAAAAAGATACTCAATGTGAGAATATATTTGTAATTTTAAAACTTTTTTCACAATTTTATAATGAATAAAGAATAAAATTACTAAGTTGGTGTGTTTGATATGTCATTTATCTATGGATACGGTACAGGAGCCTTGGTTACCTAGTTGTTATAGTACTTTGGATTTCACCCTAGAACCTGTCTTAGCGGACACCCCGATATATCGGGGAAAACGGCTGAAGTTCACACAAGTCCATGTACTTGGAAACCAAAAGATAATCAACTCTCAGCTGCAAATCAACAGCTGTACCACCTCAAGACTATACAGCTCTGTAGCTACCCATGTTTACACATATTTCAGCCAAGAGAGAGAGTTATAATGGATAAACCATTAGAATTACAATCCTCCGTATCAATTAGATTAATCAAATCTCCAAGGATAAATTAATACTACAAATGAAGAATTCCTCAACTCTTGTAACTGTGTTATCACAATGATTAACTCCTTGAACCTTCCAAAACGTTACTCTAAATCTAATCATCAAATCTTGAAGATGCAGTACCAGCCTGATCAAGTAGTTTACCTTTAAATGTGCAATTTTAAAAACTGTGGCTAGATCAAAGAGTCATGGTATGGCCCTGATTGCTTCCTTCAAAATAATAGAGCGTACTGACTCTGCATCTAAACCTTGCATCAACGGTTTAGTTTTAATCAATTCCTTCAGCCTTAGCATATTGTGTCCTATAAAAACGACGTTCTGATCTCAAAAAAAAAAAAAAGAAGAAACTTATTCTCGAAGAATTTGATTAATATAATGATGGATAAGTTAGAAACTATTTTAGACGCGTAAGATTCTTTTTGAAATTAAACAATTTCTAATGCCCTTACTGCAATGGAAAAATTAATGGGAGGGCCTGGCTCATCAGTGGTGAACCCTCCCAGCGAAACTGGCGAAACCGCAATTTTTTGAGTTTTAATTTCAATAGAAGAAGTAGAAATCAAATATTTTGATAATTTAATTTTCAATTTTTAAAAGAGCACCCGAAAATATTTCATTAATGGGATATACACACCACAAACACAAGAATCAGACGATGAATTTTACTCTGAAAATGAAAAAAAAATGACGAAAAAAATGAATAGGAATAAAATGATAAGACATGGTCACTGATGAGCCAGGCCCTCCCATTAATTTTTCCATTAAGGGCAGTAGAAATTGTTTAATTTCAAAAAGAATCTTATGCGTCTAAAATGCTTTCTAATTTTCATAACAGATGGCGCGCTAGTGTATCGTACTATAATGGATAAATGGAGATAATTCACTATACAAATATTCAATTTACATACCCCTAGTTCTTCTGCTAACTTGATGAAAAGGTCGATAGATCGCGAGGAGTTCTTCTGCGTCTATTTTGACCTGAAAGAAATGACATTCATTTTATAGAATACTAGACGAATGACCCGGGCAACGCCCGGGTTTTACCCGATTAAATGTTTTTATTCAAATACTATTCGTTACAATTATAAATTGGCACCGTGGACGTCACTTTTGTGAAACGTCCCGCTCCAAACTTTACAGTCAGATTAGTTACGATATACACATGTGTAAATCTTCAAATCGAGCGAGCGTCTATAAATATCTCGATTTAGATCAAGTATTCTAATTATTAATCGAACACTATTATTAATAAAATTTTGAGAAGATATCGATTTTAAACGTATTTATAACCTTGATAGAGGGCGCTGTTCGTGAGCTAAGCAGAATAATTTGAATATATATAGTTTTAATATTTAATTTATATATAATTTAAAATAGCCTATCGTTTTCCTCGTATTTTTTTTTACCTATGTATGGGAATTTTGGTACTGTAAAAAAAACTTTGCTTCAATAATATAAAAAAAAAAAAAAACACCCAGGCTAAGTTTCGAACCAAGGTTGTGGAAATACGAAGCCGCACACCTAACCATTAAGCTACGCTTGGCATCATAAATGTTCGCATGTAAAGCTATTTCAGGCCTTACATATTTCTAACGACCTTTTTGAAATAGGTTTTTGAAACATGGAAATTATAATACTTCAAATAAATAGAAATAGAGTGAACACAAATAAAATATACCAAATATTTCGAATTAGAGCAGTTATTTTAAACGGCGAATTAGATCAGTTATATCTAAAAATGAAAATATATAAATAACTAAAACATACCAAATATTTCAAGAGCCGTTATTTTAAACGTCGAATTAGATCAGTTATATCTAAAAATGAAAATATATAAATAAATAAAACCTACCAAATATTTCAAATTAGAGCAGTTATTATATAAATATTTATATTATATGTGTTATTAACCGAACTATTTTAAACGACGAATTAGATCAGTTATATCTAAAAATGAAAATATATATAAATAAATAAAACCTACCAAATATTTCAAATTAGAGCAGTTATTATATAAATATTTATATTATATGTGTTATTAAGCGAACTATTTTAAACGGCGAATTAGATCAGTTAGTTATTAAGCGAACTATTATTAGATATTTTAAACGGCGAATTAGATCAGTTATATCTAAAAATGAAAATATATAAATAAATAAAACCTACCAAATATTTCAAATTAGAGCAGTGATTATATAAATATTTATATTATATGTGTTATTAAGCGAACTATTATTAGATATTTTAAACGGCGAATTAGATCAGTTATATCAAAAACTGAAAATATATAAATAAATAAAACCTACCAAATATTTCAAATTAGAGCAGTTATTATATAAATATTTATATTATATGTGTTATTAAGCGAACTATTATTAGATATGTAGGGACACCACTCATTCTTAATAATTATTCTAGAAAATGTAAATTCAATTTGTATATTTTATTTTTGGTTATAATTGATAGTTTAGAAATTATTATCTCTTTGTAAAAAATATTTGTTATCATCATCAATTATATTGTTGCCTTCGAATTGTAAACAAACTTTGTATATTAAAGACATTTTTTAAATATAAGATATTGAATTAATATGTGTGAAGAAAAATAAATTGTTTAATTATTCAAAGTTGTAATAATTGAGCCTCAAGAAATGCCCACAGATATTTTAAACGGCGAATTAGATCAGTTATATATAAAAATGAAAATATATAAATAAATAAAACCTACCAAATATTTCAAATTAGAGCAGTTATTATATAAATATTTATATTATATGTGTTATTAAGCGAACTATTATTAATAAAATATTGAGAAGATTTACATTTTAAACGTATTTATAACCTTTTAGTATTGATAGAGGGCGCTGCTCGTGAGCTAAGTTGAATAATTTGAATATATAGTTTTAATAATTGATTTATATATTTTTTAAAATAGCCTATCGTCACCCCCGTTATTTTTTACCTATGTATGGAAATTTTGGTTTGAATTAGTGAACTACTGCGAATTTGTATACCGGACATACCCACAGACCAACATACAAACATTCATTTTTATATATATAGATATTTTTGATGGCGGTATTTAGTCAAAATGTGCAATAAGATTTAGGATATAGATAGTTGATGTTGTATAGTTATTGTTGTATAGTTATTATTTAATTAAACATTACTCACCAGATGAAATTATATTACAAATTATTTATTACACTTTATATTTATATTTTTACAACAACACGTTGTTTACATTATACATCGTATATTATTGTTTATGATGATGATCTCTTATATATTTTAAAACACAGAATACTACATTCCCTCCTTCCTTTAGATGAAAGGAATCATGTCTTTATATCTTGATGATGGCTTGACGACTCTTCCACTCCTGGTGATCACGGGTTCCTTGGTAGTCGGCAAGGGTGGAGAAACCTCTGGTGGCAACTGGTGAAGAGCCTCGGCATCAAGTCTATCTGAAACAACTGGGTTAAATGTAGACCCTGTTCTACTTGAACTTGGTCGGTTTAAAGAAGTGTCCTTGTCTTGGTTTGAGGAATTATCATCTGGTATTTGTACATCAGAAGAGTTGAGGTGTTCAATTCTTGTTGAATCTGAACTAAGATTTTCCTGGCTCTCTTCTGGAATCAAGTCAGAAATGTCTTGATTGGTCTCTTGAGTAGGAACATGTTTCAAATGTTTAGCATTTCTATGAATTATTTTCCCATTTTTAGTGTTGACTAATTTAAAAGAATTTATTGAAGTGTTTTCAAGAATGACATGATGTTCTGATCTGAAATTTGAATCAAGTTTTCCATTATTTGGATTTGCCACATAAACTAAATTTCCAATTTCAAAATTATGAGGACTAGCTTTCCGAATTATATCATTATATGTTTTCATTTTTTCTTTGTAGACCATATTGAATTCTTTGATGTTGGATTCATCTTCTTCTGCATCATTAACAAGTGAGCTTAATTTAGTTTTGATTTCTCTTGAAAATAATAGGAATGCTGGAGTCTTTCCTGTAGATCTGTTTGGAGTAGTTCGGTAAGACATTAAAATTCTGGATAAATCTTCTTTCCAATCTTTCCCTTCTTCAGAACTTGAATTGAATTGTTTCTTTAGAAATCTATGGAATCTTTCTATCTTTCCATTACTTTTTGGGTAATAGGGTGAGGCTTTGATGTGCCTGATTCCACATTCTTTTAAAAATCTTTCCATTGATGTACTTACAAACTGTAAGCCATTATCTGTTACAACTTCATGTGGATAACCATGTCTTGCAAAAATCTCCATCAATTTTTTAATAATTGTCTTGCTGGAAATGTCTTCTATTATCATTGCTTCAGGATATGAAGAATAGTAGTCTATCACTGTTAAAACATAATGATGGCCAATTGGACCAACTATGTCAATTCCAAGTTTCATCCAAGGTTTTGATGGTAACGGAACTATTTGCAATGGTTGATCATTTATCAATGGTTGATTCCTTACACAAATTGGACAGTTTCTAATCAAATTTTCAATGTCAAAGTCCATGTTTATCCAAAAATATTTTTCTCTTAACAGTTGTTTGGTTCTTGTCATTCCTTGATGTGTTTCATGTGCAATTCTCAAGACTCTCTTTATTAGTTTTGAAGGTAGCAAAATTCTACTTCCTTTTAAGATAAGATTATCAAAAATTGAGAGTTCATCTTTAAACTTATAAAAACATTTGAATTCTTCATTCAAAGGATATGGCCAAACTCCCTTTTGAACCATATCTTTCAGTTTTTGAAACAAAGGCTCTTGCTCTGTACAAACTTTTATCTCTTTCAAAGACAGTGCTTGAAGCTCTTCAGAAGTGATGGATAAGACTTTATGAACATAGTCCTCCAGCCATTTTTCATCACTTGTGTTAGAAAGAGGTTGTCTTGAAAATATATCTGCAATATTTTGCTTTCCTTGAATGAATTCAATTTCAAAGTCATATGGTTGTAATCTCCAACTCAATCTTTGAATTCTTGGAGGCAAAACAGCTCCATTTTTAGGATTCAGCATATAGATTAGAGGTTTGTGATCTGTTTTTAACACAAATTTCCTTCCCCAAATATAGGTGTTAAAATGTTCAATTGCCCATACACATCCCAATGTCTCTTTTTCTATTTGTGAATATCTTTTTTCAGTATCAGTTAAGGATCTGCTGGCATATGCAATGGGTCTTTTAATGCCATTTTGTTGTGTTTGTATTAATACTGCTCCAAGACCAATAGGGCTTGCATCTGTGATTAATTCAGTTGGTGAGTTCAAGTTGTAATATGCCAAGCATGGCTCTTTTGTTAGTGACTCTTTAAGATCCTGAAATGCTTTATTTGTTTTCAAATCCCAATTCCACCTAACATTTTTTTTAGTCAAATTATTTAAAGGTTCTGCCAATTTAGAAAAATTAGGTATGAATTTTCTTAAAAACCCACAAGTTCCTAAGAATGACCTTAACATCTCAATATTTTTTGGTATTGGAAAATTTAAGACTGCTTCTATTTTCCTATTATCAGGTTTAATACCTTCACTACTAACAATGTGACCTAAAATATCCAATTCTTCCATGGCAAATTTGCACTTATTCCTGTTGAGCCTAATGCCTACTTTATCAAATCTTTGTAAGACTTTTCTAAGCCTTTCTTCTAGTTCTTGTCTATCTTTGGCGTAAACAACGACATCGTCCAAGTAACAAATTACACCTTTCAAATCAAGCAAAATTGAATCCATTCCTTTCTGATATGCCTCTGGAGCACTTGATAGACCAAAAGGAACTTTACAAAATCTGTAACAACCACGGTGCGTGATGAAAGTTGTAAGGGGTCTTGATTGAGGGTCTAAGTCAACCTGCCAAAACCCTTTTTTTGCATCCAGCTTTGCAAATACTTTAGCACCTTTAAGGGCATGTAACATATTGTCAATTGTAGGAATTGGATGTCTTTCTCTCAATATTGCTTTATTCACTTCCCGAAGGTCTATGCATAGTCTAATTTCCTCACTATCCCTTTTTGGAACAACTATTATGTTAGAAACCCATTCAGAACCTTGATGCACTTCTTCAATGATTCCATTCTCTAGCATCTTATCAAGCTCTTGATTTACTGCTTCTACCATTGCATAAGGTATACGACGGCATCTCTGGGCAATGGGCCTATAGTTGTCTTTCAATGTCACTTTATGACTATAGCCTTTTATAGTTCCAAGTCCATGGAAAAGATGTTCATGTTCTTGAACAAGAGTTTCTATATTAGTAGACATTGATTCATTTACATGATTTACCTTTTTAATTATACCTAGTTCAAAACTAGCCTTGCCTCCCAACAAAGACTCAACTTTTTTATCAATCACATAAATTTCTTCTGAAACTGAATTTTCTTTCCAAGAAATCACAGCATTGAAATAACCATAACATGGAAGAGGTCTATCTTGACCATAGGCAAAAAAGGTTCGGGTGGTGTCATGTAATTTTGGCATAATTTTATGGCCATATAATTCAAGCATCTCATAATAGCTTATGAAAGTTCTATCACTCCCTGTATCAATTATCATATTTATTTCACTACCATCTATTTGCACTTTTTCTTTATTTTCAGCACCTGTATAGTAGGTATATTCATCTGAACTTTCACCTACTTCAGTCTTATTTTCTTCTTGTATGGTCTTAACTTTAGTTTGATTGAAACTTTTGTGGTTTCTATTATTATTTTGATTTGGGCGGTTCCTGCAAGCTCTAAAAAGATGTCCTAATTTATTGCAATATGAACAAGTCATTTTTTTAGCACCACATTCTTGTGCTGAATGTGTATCTAATCCACAGCGATAACATTTAGGCTTTGAGGCACCTGAAAATGATGGGGTACCTTGATTAGTGAATCTACTTTTGTTGAAATTATTAGCATTATAGTGCTTTTTAGGTTTATTTTGAACTCTATTTAGTGTTTGATCATTTTGAGGTTCAAGAAGTCTAATTTCTTTTCTAGAAATTTCTAACATTCTAGCAATATCAATGGTTTTTGACAGTGTCAAATTTTCTTGTTGCAACAATTTTTCTTTAAGTTTTTTGTTGTTACATTTTTCAATTATTTGGTCTCTTATCATATCAGCTTCTAAATTCCCAAATTCACAAGATTTAGAAAGCTCTCTTAAAGAAATTAGGTAGTTGTCGATCGATTCATCATCTTTCTGGACTCTTTGTCTAAATTTAAATCTCTCAGTGACCACATTTTTATAAGGTGTGAAATATTTATCTAAAGCCATTTTAGTTTGTTCATAATTTTCCTTTTCATCTGGCAAGTTGAAAAATATACGCTGTACATTTGGCCCTAAACAATGCAATAGAGTTGCTCTCTTAATTTCATCCGATTTTTTTGAAATTCCAGATGCTATTTCAAAAATGGCATAGGATTCCATCCATTGCTTATATTCCGCAAATAAATTGCTAGCATTCATATTCATGGGTAACGGTGGCGTCAGGTTGGCTGCCATACTTGTTTTTTTTTTTATTTTTATTTTTTTTTTAGGGCTACAACTATATTTTCAAATTCTCGTCGCCAATTTATGTTGTATAGTTATTATTTAATTAAACATTACTCACCAGATGAAATTATATTACAAATTATTTATTACACTTTATATTTATATTTTTACAACAACACGTTGTTTACATTATACATCGTATATTATTGTTTATGATGATGATCTCTTATATATTTTAAAACACAGAATACTACAGTTGATATGCCACAATGTAACAAGGGTTTAAGTCAAAGTCCAGCTCTATTAATGTACTTTGAGAAGATACAGAGCATCAAGAAAGAGTAGCCAAAGTCCAGCTCTGGAAATGTCTTCTGAAAAGATACAATACATCAAGAATGTATAGCCAAAGTCCATCTCTGGAAACTTTATCTGCAAAATTCCAGCGTAAACAAAGCTATGAAGTCTAAAGTCCAGGTCTAAAAGAGTCCTTTGCGAAATTCCTGTGTAAAGATACGGTGAAACAAGGATTTGTAGCCAAAGTCTAGCTCTGGAAACGTCCTATGAAAAGATACAGCGCTTCAATAATCTGTAGCCAAAGTTCAGCTTTGGAAATATCCTTTGAAAAGATACAATGTAACAAGGCTATGAAGTTCAAATCCAGCTCTCTGAAAGAGTCCTTTGTGAAATCCCTCTGCAAAGATGAAGAGAAGCAACGATTTTTTTGTAGCGAAGGTCTAGCTCTGAAAGAGTCCTTTGCGAAATTCCTCTGTAAAGATACAGTTGTTGTTGTTGTCGTGTCCAATGAAGAGCCTCAGATGTCTCCATGCATCTCCATCACAGCAACAGCAATATCCACTATCTTGGGTGTGTAAAGCTGCTTCTTTTGGTTCATGTCAATTTTCTGCAAGGCTGCGGCCATTGCTGGGCATGAGAATATGTGGGTAGGTGTTAGTTCCACACCAGGGCAGTTGTTACATGTCCTATAGGTTTTTGTGCCATCTGGGTGTATTGTCATTCCTTTATAGTGTTTTGTTCTAAGTCTTGTTATAGTTTTTGTCATTTTTCTCATAAAGATACAGTGAAAAAGGATTTGTAACCAAAGTCCAGATCTGAGAGAGTCCTTTGGGAAATTCATCTGTAAAGCATAACAAGAATGTTTGTGTAACCAAACTCTAAGAACTTCTGTGGTAAGAGCGAATCCAAACAGAGATAAAACTTCCAGAATTCCCCAGTGGAAAACCCAGGAGGCCTTGGCACATTTGAGCGATGGACCTTTCTAATCTTTCCATAAGTCCAAGAAAGATTTCTCGAAGTCTTATCACGGCGTGTTTATAAACGTTGGGCGGATGGCTTCTCTACACGGATGGTCCTCTACACGGATGGTCCTCTACACGGATGGCTTCTCTACACGGATGGTCCTCTACACGGATGGCTTCTCTACACGGATGGCTTCGCTACACGGATGGCTTCTCTACACGGATGGTCCTTTACACGGATGGTCCTCTACACGGATGGCTTCTCTACACGGATGGCTTCGCTACACGGATGGCTTCTCTACACGGATGGTCCTTTACACGGATGGTCCGCTACACGGATGGCTTCTCTACACGGATGGCTTCTCTACACGGATGGCTTCTCTACACGGATTTTCCTCTACACGGATGGTCCGCTACACGGATGGCTTCTCTACACGGATGGTCCGCTACACGGATGGCTTCTCTACACGGATGGTCCGCTACACGGATAGCTTCTCTACACGGATGGCTTCTCTACACGGATGGTTCTCTACACGGATGGTCCGCTACACGGATAGCTTCTCTACACGGATGGCTTCTCTACATGGATGGCTTCTCTACACGGATGGTTCTCTACACGGATGGTCCGCTACACGGATGGCTTCTCTACACGGATGGTCCGCTACACGGATAGCTTCTCTACACGGATGGCTTCTCTACACGGATGGTCGTGCAGCGAAGTCAGAACCATCTCTCGGGGTTAGACCTCTGCACAGACTCAAGGCTCTTCTTCGTCTTTCTTATCTCCACTCAATCATATATCAGGGTATCAAGCCTGCAGAGCTTGAGACTGTGTGATGTAGAATGTCATTAAGACTGGGAGCACTACTCAGTCACTGACTTAGCTCCAATATGAAATGTCTGACATGAGGAACCTGTATCCCTGGAGACCTTACAGGGTACTATCAGCATGGCCAGCTGAGCCCAGGTTTTTTTTAGTGAGCTTGTTATTGCTCCCTCTCCTCCTTTTTTATCCGGGCTTGGGACTGGCAAAGGCGGAGTTCTCAAGGCTTAAATAAGCAAAGAGTTCGTCATAAAGAGATAAAACCTAAAAAAGATTCATACAATCTAAAACAACTAATAATGAAGTTTTCCTAAATAAAATACATAGACATTCCATTTTATAAACGTAAATAGTGATAAAACTCCCCCAAAACGAACTTTTTTAATTATAGCAAAGATAGCTCAAAAGAGGCACCTTTCCCTTTAAATATGAATTAAAACAATGCATTTTGTTTATCATTCCACTATAGAACGATAAGGTGGTGTTAAGGAATAAGCCACGACTCTAATTTAGCAAATTCAGAAATATTTCAACTTGTATACCATGGTGAAAAATGGTGTTTTGGATCATTGTTTATATCACCAACTTTAGGTTTTTTGATGGTATTTCAAATATTTATCAAAATATTCTTCTGTAGATCGATGTAAGGATATATTCTTGCTTGACTACGTTCTAAATCAAGACATCTTCGATTAACAAATTTATTTTATAAAACGACATTTGAAGTTACACCGCATGAGTTTCTTTTAAACGAAAAATCAAAATTTTATTTCGAAGTAAAATATCGACCATTTCTAACCTTTTTGGATGAGGTATGAAAGGTTGAATTATGAAGAGTAATGATGAACGGAATCGATTCCCATCCCTGGACACTTTTATTTTTCCGTTCATCATTACTCTTCATAATTCACCATTTCATACCTCATCCAAAAAGGTTAGAAATGGTCGATATTTCACCTTGAAATAAAATTTTGATTTTTCGTTTAAAAAGAAACTCATGCGGTGTAATTTCAAGTGTCGTTTTACAATCACAGGCCGCAGTGTATTATATTGTATTATAAATTTATTTTATAACAGAATGGAGAAACTTTACATATTAACCTATTTTACATTAATAGAAATTTAAAACAAAAAAACATTACGTACTAATTAGCAGCAAACTCTCTCTAAATCTACAAAACTACATCTGCAAAAACAAACGAGAGTTATAAATATAGTAATTACAATGTTGCCGAATATAATTAAACATAACAAAAACTATTCATAGAAATATATATTCAAATATATTTTGACAATATGTACAGAAGCCGTTGGCCGGATCCCAACATTTTTTACTGAGATAATAAACACATTGGTTTGTTTTACTGCATAGTTGAAGGTATAGATGTTTCTTGATACATGAATAGCATCCTTCCGTAATTTTAAGTTATATTCCTATATTTAACATTGTCTAAGGTTATCTCTAAAGTCGGAATACACATACACACTGTTATAAAACGACATTGGAAAATATCCCGCATGTGTTTCTTTTAAACGAAAAATCGAAATTTAAGGAGAAATAACGACTATTTCTAACCTTAGAGATGAGGTATGAAAGGATGAATTGTGAAGAGTAATGATGAACGGAAAAATAAAAGTGTCCAGGGATGGGAATCGAACCCACAGTGTTCCGCTTACCGGGCAGATGCCATGTCCACTAGGCTACCCTAGACACATTTTTCTGTTCGTAAATATTATACATTGCGTGACATTGAAAATGGAACACCAAGAAATAGTGGCCAGAAAATTATGCAAATTTCAGGGTAGACGCGCCTAACCGAGTTATGCAAATGATGTAAAATGCGCAGCTCTCGTGCGCACATGGAGTAAGATATAAGGGAAGGAACTTGCAGAAAGGACAGTATTCGTGTCGTTATTTCTTCAAGGAAAATCATTGTAGAAATTTTGTTCTTGTGTCAAAAGACACGTGTAATAACAGAGAATGCCAGGTCATCGTAAACGGAGGCAGTTCAAGCAGACAGACGCTTTTACGAGGGGCATGGTGATCGGACTGAAAAGGGCAGGTTGGTCCATACGTCAAATCGCAGCTGATACACACCTTGGTGCGTCCACGGTGCACCGACTGTGTAGAAGATGGTTGGAACAAGGAAATGTGGCAATTTATAGGAATGCCGGTGCAACCAGAGTGACGTCAGCACGTGTGGATCGGCGTATCCTTCGACAAGCAGTGGCGGCCCCACAAGCCACTTGTACCGCCATCCTGCAACATGTGCAAGACACCCTAGATCATTCCATCTCGACCAGAACCATTTCCCGTCGATTGGTTGCTAATGGCTTGCACTCATGCCGTCCGTTAAGAAGACTGCCATTGACCCCACCGAATAGGCGCCAACGTTTGAATGGTGCCGGGCTAGATCGACGTGGATGACGGAATGGCACAGAGTCGTGTTCTCAGATGAGTCGCGTTTCTGCTTGTCCAGTGATAGTCGCCGTGTACGCGTGTGGCGTCGACGTGGAGAAAGGTCCAATCCGGCAGCAATTGTGGAACGCCCCACCGTGCGACAACGTGGAATCATGGTTTGGGGCGCAATCGCGTATGATTCCAGGTCACCTTTACTTCGTATTCAGGGCACTATGACGGCCCAACGATACGTTGATGATGTGCTGCGACCGGTGACACTCCCCTACCTTCAGGCGGTACCCAATGCCCTTTATCAGCAGGATAACGCCCGACCGCACACTGCTCGCATTAGCCAACAAGCTCTGCAAGATGTACAGATGATTCCCTGGCCACCGTACTCTCCTGATCTCTCACCAATCGAGCACGTCTGGGACATCATTGGACGCCGTTTGCATGCCTTGCCACAGCCGCGTTCAGAAGACGAACTGTGGCAAATGGTTGAGAGGGAATGGAGAGCCATCCCTCAGGACGCCATCCGTACTCTGATTGACTCTCTACCTAGACGTGTTGCTGCGTGCATCGCCGTCCGCGGTGGTCCTACTTGCTACTAAGCCGACGCCGTTCTCGCTCTGTATTATGACTATCATCTATATATATAAAATTGAATGTCTGTGTGTGTGTGTGTGTGTGTGTGTGTGTCCTCTATGGATTCAAAAACCATACATCCAATCGCCGTGTAATTTTGGGATATTATTAGGTGTATCTCCGGAAAGGTTTACGAAAAATAATTTCTTGAATATCTTTAATATCCTTAGAGTTATTTGCAGATTTGTAGCTTTAACTCGCAAGCAACGCCATCTTGCAACGGAGATCTGCCCCTCCCCCCCCCCCCCCCCCACCGTCCGGCCGCCGGCCAGTTGGTTGGACATTCCAAGTTCCCACCGACCAATCAGAGGGATCAAGAGCCCCCTCCCCCCCCCCCCCCCCGTCCGGCCGCCGGCCAATCACAATCAGAGTGATCAAGAGGTCCTGGCGCGCGGGGGGCGGGTGACCTCCGGGAACTACGTCCATCTTCCATAAACGACCATGATTTTATTCAACTTATCGAGTATTTTTCAAGGGACCGGGAAAATATGTTCACTAGATAAAACGATGATTTTGTAATGTAGAAAATTAGGAAAGACAAAATTCAGGATGACACGGCACACAGGGACCGGGAAAAAATAATCACTTTATCGAGAGAATCACGACCATGACTTTATTCAACTTATCGAGTATTTTTCAAGGGACCGGGAAAATATGTTCACTAGATAAAACGATGATTTTGTAATGTAGAAAATTATGAAAGACAAAATTCAGGATGACACGGCACACAGGGACCGGGAAAAAATGTTCACTTTATCGAGAGATTCAAATTTACGAGTTTCAAATTATTAAAAAATATATATATTTTTATACGTTTATAGAGAATTGTTTTACCAAATGTTCGTTAGACAAACCTTTACTCGTGTAAAACCTCGGGCGAAGCCGGGTACGTCCGCTAGTTTTGAAATAAAGATCACTTATTGTTCGTCCCTGTCTTTCTCTGTCTGCCGAGTTTCATCACTTTCTGGCCACTATTTCTTGGTGTTCCATTTTCAATGTCACGCAGTGTATGAGGTAACATGCTGTTATATACACTTCTACCCAATATTCAATAATCTTAGGTAGTGTAGTTGTCTATTAAAAGAGATTGTATGTTACATATTTGTATAATATTATTACAGAATTATCATAAGAACTAAAAACATCTCACGCTATATATTGATTACATCACAACAACCAAGTCCTTGGTCAAAACCATATATACATATTATATATTACAGATACTAAGCAATAACGCGCCATCTATACATATAAAATGAAAGGATTTAAAAGCACGAATGTTTCTTTTATACATAATACAAACTTCTACTGTCCTTACTGCGATGAAAAAAAAACATATTGGGAGGGTTAGGCTCATCAGTGGTGAACCCTCCCAGCGGTTTCGCCAATTTTATGCCTAACTGACCTTGTCTTTATTGTTTGCGGAAGAGCATTGCTCGATGTAAATATTTATATGTAATTCTACTGTCCTATAAGCTTATGTCCCTAATTTTCTTGAAAAACCATTTCTTAGATTCCATCCTTCAGTGTTGCATATAAAAGCAGAATGATCCAATACAGTATTAGAACTCTAAAGAAGCAGTCTGGTGGATTAAATTGGCGAAACCGCTGGGAGGGTTCACCACTGATGAGCCAGGCCCTCCCAATATATTTTTTCATCACAGTAAGGACAGTAGAAGTTTGTATTATGTATAAAAGAAACATTCAAGCTTTTATTATTACATATTACATATTACACACATAAAGCTTTATTAAGACCACCGATCTTATACAGATTCACCAAAGGAAGAAAGGAATCAAAGATGGAACTGCTGTATAAAGTCAGAATATAAAGTCTTACTTAATTAGTTCATTAAACACCCAGTTGTACAGTAGAAAGCCATCAGTTTCATTAAATTATTTCGAATATCAAATTTGCATCTTTATAAATTGTAAAATAAAAGGTTATCCCAAAAGTTCGTAAACACATTATAATTTTTCATGTGTTTTTTCATGTGTTAAGTGTATTTACGCAAGTTTGGCCTTAAATACTCATTTCTTGGGTTTTCAAGAAGCCTCTTGGACCAAAGTGGTCGCAGTGGTACAGCCTACTCCACGCTGACGAGAGCCAAAAGCGCGAAACGCGTTCGTGGATGGCTTTTCTTGATTTATCAAGAAATTGGGTTGGCCAAATATCAGGGAACAGGCTAAATCAATGTTTGGTTGATTTCTGTTCCACCAGATGGCGCTCTGCCTTCTGTAAAGCGCATGTGCTCCTGGTCAGGATATGCCATTTTTATTTTTGATATTATGATTTATATTTTGCAAGTGTTTACGAACTTTTAGGACAACCTTGTAATTCTGAAACTTGGCCCACCTACTGATTGGCCACCCTTGATATAGAACATCAGAGATTAAATCATTCTTCTATAAGAATTCTGTTATAATTTTACCAAGGTTACCAAGATTGTCTCAAAAGTTCGTAAACATGATTATTATTTTGCAAGTGTTTACGAACTTTTGAGGACAACCATGTATTTTTGTACCGCGGTACACCGATGTTACCCCCAGCTGACACCTGAGACCACACAGAGCGTCTCCTATCTGACCAGTGGAGCGCCAAGTCAGCTGAAGACCTCGATATCTCTGACCTTCAAGGCCTCGTGTGATAACTCTTGGCGCCTTTGTCAACATTGGACGTCACCTCGTCGTTTTGTTGTTTCTACGTGTGTACCGCATGTGTCCGTCGTACAGAATGGTACCCAACTCGAAAGCTGTTTTATTGTCGATGTTATTTATAAACATTTTTCAAGGACTAAAGAAACAGGGTTTTCCAATAGAAAGTCCTTTTATTTGTTTGTGATATTGGTTTTGTAGCTGAAATACACTCATGGGACAAAAGTAGTAAGTGGAAAGTCATTCATGTCACCTGTTGTCTGTTTGTTTGAAGAAGACAGAGGCTGTTCACACTTAGTTATCTCGTGTGTCTTCAATAAAGGTGTATAAAATATCTTTCAGAGTTATTGTCTCAATCCCGATATACATGCTAAAAGGTACAACTTCCTTAAGTTTTGTCCATGAGTGTAACTGAATGAAAAGCAGGGGTAGGGTAGATCTAATACAGTGGGTAAGTGGCATCAAGACATTTTTGATTTCTGTAAGGAGTTCTATACGTGGGATAGATGTATATGGGGATTTCTCAACGCTCATTCGGCGGTTTGTACTTATTGGGGTTTTCTGTATTGCTGTGGTGATTGGATGGTGTACGGCAATATCACGTAGACACGGTCTGGATGAAGTCTAACTACATCTACACCACAGCACCGTAGGTACTGTAGACACATGTCGTCTGACAATGGCCTTGGCCCTGAAACCGAAATAGCCCGGTGGCGTCTGCTACATAGGGCGGTCGACGCCAGAGAATGTGTCGTCTGCTTTTTTACTTTCCCCGACTTTGGGTCTGATAATACCTCGGGTATCTACCTCACTTTCCTGGCGTCTCACACTACACTCATGGACAAAGGAAGTTGTACCTTTTACCATGTGTATCGGGATTGTGACAATAACTCTGAAAGATATTACAGTGACCTTTATTGAAGACACACGAGATAACTACACTCATGGACAAAGGAAGTTGTACCTTTTACCATGTATATCGGGATTGTGACAATAACTCTGAAAGATATTACAGTGACCTTTATTGAAGACACACGAGATAACTACACTCATGGACAAAGGAAGTTGTACCTTTTACCATGTATATCGGGATTGTGACAATAACTCTGAAAGATATTACAGTGACCTTTAATGAAGACACACGAGATAACTACACTCATGGACAAAGGAAGTTGTACCTTTTACCATGTGTATCGGGATTGAGACAATAACTCTGAAAGATATTACAGTGACCTTTATTGAAGACATACGAGATAACTACACTCATGGACAAAGGAAGTTGCACATTTTACCATGTATATCGGGATTGTGACAATAACTCTGAAAGATATTATAGTGATCTTTATTGAAGACACACGAGATAACTACTCTCATGGATAAAACTTAATGAAGTTGTACCTTTCAGCATGTATATCGGGATTGAGACAATAACTCTGAAAGATATTACAGTGACCTTTATTGAAGACACACGAGATAACTACACTCATGGACAAAGGAAGTTGTACCTTTTACCATGTATATCGGGATTGTGACAATAACTCTGAAATATATTACAGTGACCTTTATTGAAGACACACGAGATAACTACACTCATGGACAAAGGAAGTTGTACCTTTTACCATGTATATCGGGATTGTGACAATAACTCTGAAAGATATTACAGTGACCTTTATTGAAGACACACGAGATAACTACTCTCATGGATAAAACTTAATGAAGTTGTACCTTTCAGCATGTATATCGGGATTGTGACAATAACTCTGAAAGATATTGCAGTGACCTTTATTGAAGACACACGAGATAACTACTCTCATGGACAAAACTTAAGGAAGTTGTACCTTTTACCATGTATATCGGGATTGAGACAATAACTCTGAAAGATATTACAGTGACCTTTATTGAAGACATACGAGATAACATACACTCATGGACAAAACTTAAGGAAGTTGTACCTTTTACCATGTATATCGGGATTGAGACAATAACTCTGAAAGATATTACAGTGACCTTTATTGGAAACACACGAGATAACCAAGTGTGAACAACCTCTGTCTACTTAAAAAAAAATAAAGACGACCGTCGACATCAAAGACTTTCCACTTCCTTAAGTTGTATTCATGAGTGTAGTTTTCTTACTTGAAAAGGTAACAGCGGACTACTGAAACGTTGATATAAACAAATGTTGACGAGAGTACAGAGGAGAATTGTTTACAGCGGTAATTTCTAAACATTGCTTCTATATACCCTTTGCATATTTCTAAAATAGTGTCGCGAGGAAAAATAATTAACTAGGCCTTCGAGTTACTTTATATATTTATTTAATGAGTTATATGAGGGATTTTTAATATAAAAGTTACTATTTACATGAGCCAAATCGACCCAGCCGTTAGAGAAAGAGGGGAGAACTGAGATCTTTCCTCCTTCCACGTGGCGTCACTGTTTACTCCGACCTGTCGGTCCAGTCCAGATAAGAGGGAGTAACTCTGTCCTCCTGTGACAATAGTTATAAAATATTTGTAGAAAATTTTGTCACGTAATTTCACATGGGATGGGGGAGATGTGACGGAGACATCTTGGTGAGATTGCACCAATGGCTACCTAGACCGAAGTCTGTATGCCTGTGGTACACCGCCATCTTGGATCATGAGCCAAAGGAAATCGCTTTGATAAACCATCCCTAACGGCCCATGTTGGGAGCATTTTGTATCCCGGCATGTTTGTTTCACCTGGTGATATTTTTAATATATTTAAAATTTAAATTATATTTTTATTTATTTTTATAAAAAAGATTATTATGAAATATTATGTACTATAAAATCATTTGTATTTTGATACACTAAATACCCAACCTGCTTTAAACTTTGATGTGATAAATAAAGAGATATTCTAGGTGTTACCTAAAAATATAATTGTTTTATTATTGACTGGTTTAACCTTGTAGAATGGTTGAGACACGTTCTTGAAAGATGCAAGGAGTGTCTGAGGAGAGAATCAAGACTGAAGAATCTGTCAAACCGCAGCCTGGTGCAACAATATTGAAGGAAATTGAAGGCAGACCTTCTACACTGAAGAATAGAAGCTTAGAAATGGTAGTTAAGCAAACAATTAGACATAATCTTTTAGGACAGTAGAATTACATATAAGTCAATTTACAATTACATCGCAGTAAGGACAGTAGAAGTTTGATTTATTTGTAAAAAGAAACATTCGCGTCTTTATGTCTTTATTTGTTATATATAGATGGCGTGTTATTGCTTTGTCTTAATGATGGGTATATCTCACATGAATTTAATACAGACGTTTATTATCGTGATACGTGGTACAGGCCATTATAACCACGGTGGGTAGTAGTTGACGACTGCTTTTACTGTAAGTACACCAAATATCTACAAATGTGAAAAGCAGTTCGACTTTGCACTTACAAATGTGCCAGAGCCCCGTTTGGTTACTTGCACTCGCTGGTGGGGTTGGACTTTTACAAGAATCGAGAGGCCATTGGAGCATTTTTTTAATCAGAAAAACCGCCTTTGCCGGTCCCAAGTCCGGATGAAAAAGCTGGCCATGCTGATAGTACCCTGTAAGGTCTCCAGGTATACAGGATGAGCAGCGTTTGTACTCCATGTTAGGAGCGGCTGTACATGGCATCTGTTCCTCATGTCAGAGGCGGCCATTTCTTTTGGAGCTAAGTCGGCCTGCCACTGAGTAGTGCTCCCAGTCTTAATGACAATGACATTAAACTTCACTCAGTCATGATGGTTGTCAAAGCTTGATACCCTAATATGATTGAGTGGTGATAAGAAAGAATAATAAGAAGGGAAAAAGTGTCCAATGCGGGAATCAAACCCGGGTCGTGGTGTTAGAAAACCAACGGTTTAAACCATCCTTCCACCAACATCCTAGAAAATATGTAAAAGTGGCCAACACCTACATCCTGGATAACCATTCCAAGATAAATTACATCACTAATTATTACCTCATTAACCAGTTCTACAAACTTTCGTGCCAAACACCACCAAGACCTGCATACACTTATAAACCTGTTTCACTTATTTACATAGTGGAAAGGATATGTATTAGGAGAGAAATGGGAAAAAGAACTATAAATATATATATGTCATAATATATACTCTTCCAGGAATAATAAAGCAAACTTACAGTCGACCCAGAGAGAGACGGGAGGGTAAAGTCCGGTCACTTTAGACATCAGCGACATGCCAAGGGGCGACTACTGGGGTCTGTTAGTTGGAACCTCGGGACTATTAAGACAGTTGGGGATTGTGTGCGATACGAACGGACGCCCGGCTGTGCCGGGCCCGGCTCTCTCTCTCTCTCTCTGGTTGCCTGGGTTCCTTCTCCAACTTGTGGTGTCCTTATTTCTTTCCCCACCTTATTATATTGTCATGTATATATTTTTAAATTAAAAAGACATATATTGGATCAAAATATCATTTAATTTACCAATATTTCAGTTGGCTGAACGCCAACCTTTATCAAGGTATTATAACATATTAATGTTATTGGTAAAATAAATGTTATTTTGATCCAATATATGTCTTTTTAATTAAAGATTTATTTATGGATTGCTCTATTTTCAAAACTATAAATATGATGCACTAGCGCGCCATCTGTTATCAAAATTCGAAACTATTTTAAACGCGTAAGATTCTTTTTGAAATTAAACAATTTCTACTGCCCTTACGGCAATGGAAAAATTAATGAGAGAGCCTGGCTCATCAGTGGTGAACCCTCCCAGCGGTTTCGCCAGTTTAATCTACCATACCGCTGTTATATTGCATTTTTGGAACTTCCTTTTATAGTGATACTGTTGCTAGACTCTTGGAATGGGTATTTTAGAAGAACTATGGATTAATTTTTATATTATATATATTAATTTTTCCATTGCAGTAAGGACAGTAGAAATTGTTTAATTTCAAAAAAAAATCATACGCGTTTAAAATAGTTTCGTATTTTGAAAACTATAAATATGTTTGAAGATATTTCTCAGCAATTTACTTCACTTGTAAATTTAAAAAAAAAAGTATTTTAAAACACTAGGTAATAAATTGTACATAATAGACACAGATTTATAATTGAAAAAAAGTCATATCCCGACCACGATCACATGAGCTTTTTAGATTGCAGAGCGCCATCTATTGGAACAGAAATCAACTAAATGTTGATTTAACCTTTTACCTGATATTTAGCCAACCCATTATCTTAATAAATCAAAAAAAGCTAACCACGTACGCGTTTCGGGCTGTTGGCCCTCGTCAGCGTGGTGCAGGCTGTACCTCTACGACCAAAATATAGTAAGGCCCTCTCATTATCTTATCATATTTCAGTAAGTCCAGTAGAATTTTGTTTTATCTCAAAAACAATCATAAGCGTCTAGAATCGTTATAAAATCTTTGGAAATGTAGACAATTTTCCTGAAGATAGAGGCTGCCTGGCCGCCGGCATTCATATTTCTATGAAAAATAGACACTTCGGCCTGTTAGAGTTTTTTTATTTTTCTCAACGTTTCGACAAAAATATTTTGTCTTCGTCAGGAGAAGTAAATAAAGTATTTGGCAAGGCGTTAAAAATTATTCTGAGGTTGCAAGGGCGTTCTCACAATTTTGTCACATAATTTTAAGTAAACGTGTTGTTGTTGTTGTCGTGTCCAAAGAAGAGTCTCAGATGTCCCCGTGCATCTCTATCACAGCAGCAGCAATATCCACTATCTTGGGTGTGTAAAGCTGCTGCTCTGGGTTCAAGACAATTTTCTGCAAGGCTGCGGCCATTGCTGGGCATGAGAATATGTGGGTAGGTGTTAGTTCCATACCAGGACAGTTGTTGCATGTCCTGTAGGTTCTTGTGCCATCTGGATGTATTGTCATTCCTTTATAGTGTTTTGTTCTAAGTCTTATTATAGTTTTTGTCAGTTTTCTCTCAGAGTTTATTTCACATATTTGATCTTTTCTTATTTTTTGTTTGATTATCTTGTATTTTGCCAAAGAAAACATGTGATGGTGGAGATGTGACGGAAGCTTCTGGAGACATCTTGGTGAGATTTGACCAAGGAATAGTGGTCTACCTAGACCGAAGTCTGTATGCCTGTACTATACTTCCATCTTGGATCGTGATCCAAGGGAAATAGCATGGATAAAACCATCTCTAACGGCTCATGTTAGGAGGATTTTGTATCCCGGCATGTTTGTTTCACCTGGTGAAGGGAATTGAAGGGAGACCTTCAGACAATTTGTACCTTGACTCGTATTGTCGGGTCAATGCTTGACTGGATGGATTGATTGATTCTTCCGTCGTCTGTGCGGGACGTCAGAGTTATGCAAGAGACAGGATGTCGTCTGTCATTTATTGCCAACGGCTGACAGATTTAGAAATCGAAAGTCAACGTGCTGATACCTGCATGTTCTAATGCGATATTTGGACCAATTCTAGCATGTTCTAATGTGGTGTTTGGACCAATTCTAGCATGTTCTAATGTGGTGTTTGGACCAATTCTAGCATGTTCTAATGCGATATTTGGACCAATTCTAGCCTGTTCTAATGTGGTGTTTGGACCAATTCTAGCATGTTCTAATGCGATATTTGGACCAATTCTAGCATGTTCTAATGTGGTGTTGCCTACATTTGATTCAATATTAGCATGTTCTAATGTTGTGTCATTTCGGCCAATATTTAATTTAATTCTAGCATGTTCTAATGTGGTGTTGCCTACATTTGATCCAATGTTAGCATGTTCTAATGTTGTGTCATTTCGGCCAATATTTAATTCAATTCTAACATGTTCTAATGTGGTGTTGCCTACGTTTGATCCAATGTTAGCATGTTCTAATGTTGTGTCATTTCGGCCAATATTTAATTCAATTCTAGCATGTTCTAATGCGGTGTTGCCTACATTCGGACCAATTCTAGCATGCTCTAATGTGGTGTTGCCTACATTTGATCCAATTCTAGCATGTTCTAATGGAAAGCTATATCAGCTAACATTTGATCCAATTTTGGCATTATTGACTCTAGGTCACTTCTTCGTCCCTCGCAGATATGGTCACCTGATGTTAAAGGCCTGCAGCTCTCCAACCGTCTCTCTATGATCTCTCCATGAGCATAATAATAACCATAATAAACCTTTTTAAATCTATATTGTATTGTGGTTGATTTGTTTGCATAATGTTTAGCTTCCCGACAATTAAAGAAGCGTCTAATTTGGATTCCTTGATCAATTAACTCACATTTGTGATCATTAATCCAGCACGTGGGGGGAGTGGGGTCCACCACACCCATGGACTTCTCACAATGCCACGATCCATCAAAATTCAAGATCCGGAATTTACTCTACTAATCGCTCTTCTTTCCAGATGGACGATGTCTCTGGGAAAATCTTGTTTCTTTCTTCTCTTATACTGGCAACAGCATGCCTGTGGGCATATCGTTCTCCATTCTGTAAGAAACAAATCGAATAAAGTGGTAAATATACCGTATCAGCTTGTATCTACTAATAAAAATTGATATCTCGAGATATGTTTAGATTGTATTGATTGACATAAATTTTTTAATGATATCATATAGCTATATAAATGGGCGCAGATTCAATTTTAAGGTAGACAGTGAGAGAGGATAAAGTTCGGTTGGGTTTACCTCTCTTCGTGTCTATTGTTTCAACATGACAATATTGATTAGTAAAAAATAGTACAATTATGATATTGTACTGGGATAAGATGCATAAATTATGAAAAAGGCATCTCCTTATCGTGCTACTGAAAGTTGCTGATGGCTTGCACCATCAGAATAAATATCAACTATTCTCGTTGTTTTTAAAAAATTAAATTCTGGAATATTTTTTTTTTAAATCAACGAATAAGTGATAATTATTCCGATAGATGGCGTAAGCTAACAGAAACTTTCTGTTACACGATAAGGAGATGCCTTGTTCATAATAGCAATTAGGTAAATCAAGTTATTCATCCAGTCTTCAATAAACTAAGATGTCTGGAAGAACGGAAAGTTCAAACTAAGTCAAATGCTCTTACACATTAATCGACACAATCGTTTGTTTTAAATAAATCGAACACCCTCTGTAGATCTATTTGTTCAAGAGCGGAAATTGAAATTTTTTTTCACCCTTTTTTTTTTAAATTGTATTTTAATTATATATTTAAAACTGCTTTTTATTAAATCATTATTTAAAATATATTTTATCAGAAAACAACGAGTTTCCACTTGGTGCTTACCCTACAAATATCTTTTGATTATTTTAAATATCATTATTTAGACTCTTTTATATATTTGCCTGTTACAATGTGTATAAAATTAATCAATTTGAAAGGGAGATCAAGAGGAACGTGGTGAGTTTCTTTATTGAGAGGTATACAAGCTTTCGGACGTCACCCGTCCTTCATCAGGTGTTGACATGAATAAGAAGATGCTATATTTATAAGCGACAGTTTAAAAGTATTAAAAATATTAAAAACAATCTGATGCACGCCCGCGAGAGCACATGCTAATAACAAAATATTTTCAATTTTACTTTGAGTTTGTATAAAGAGAGGTGAAGACAAAAGCAAGAAAAAACAAAAATAAAAATAAAAAATAAAATAGAAAATCAGCGGAATAAAGATAAAGTTAAAAGTTACGAAGAAGGTGTATCTGAGGTAGAATAAAAAACAGAATATTGGGGCGGGAGGTCAATCTTTCTGTTGAGGCTGGGGGTAGTATTAGAAACAAGGGCCTCAAGAACTAAGCGTTGGTATTTGTTTGCTATATCGCTATAAATGGGGGTTGTATTGTTGAGATTGAAGGAATGTCCGGACTCGGCGATATGTTGGTATATGAGCGATTTTTTGTCTTTCGAGCGGATGTTACGGGCATGTTCACTGGCTCTGATGGCGATTGTTCGGCCTGTTTCTCCAATGTAGTGTAAATCGCAATCGTTACAGGGAATTTTGTAAACGGCGTTGGAAAGGGATTGGGGGTTACGTTTGGCGGAGCTTTTTGTGATAGGATGTCTTAAGAAGGTGTGAAGGGAAGGTGTGCACTTGTAAAAAGTGCGAATGCCGTATTTACGTAAAAAGGAACCAATACCGGAATTCGTGGTGGAGTATGGGAGGACGCAGGTGCTTTTAAATACAGGAGGTGTGGTTCTTTTTTGGTTGGGTGTGAAAAAATGCCGGTCGATAAAACTGCGTGGATAGCCCGCGGACAGGAGATGCGAGTAGACCGTACGCCTCTCAATATTGTTAAAGAAAGGGAGGGAACAGTGGGTGTAGATACGTTTGGAAAGAGTTCGGACGGTGGTGATCTTGTGGGAGACGGGGGCGTGGGATGAAAAATGTAGGTACGAGGGGGTAAAGCCAGGTTTGCGAAAGACCGTTGTGTGGAATTTAACGTCGGTGTTAATAATTAAAATGTCTAAAAATGGAATACAGTTAGAGCGGGACGGGTTGTGTGTAAAAAGTAGATCCGGATGGTAAGAGTTTAGAGCGGAGAGAATGGGCGAATGATCGGTATCTCGATGCAGGCAGAAAATGTCGTCTACGTAACGTAACCAAGTAACAACCCCCAAATGATCCTTGGACACCAGCCATTGGTCCAGCCCTAGCATGACAACCTCCGCTGCGATTGTGGAGAGAGGACTGCCCATAGGGGAGCCTCGTATCTGTAGAAAGGAACGGCTGTTGAATTCGAGGGTATTCATGCCAAGACAGATAGTAAACAGATCTATTATCGATTTTTGGTCTTTGCTAGAGAATGTAGAGATGGCAAGGAGTGAACTAAGGCCGTCTATAATCAAAGAGTGCGGAAGGCATAATCAATTTGAATTTATTTTATTTTATTTTTTTGATTTTTCATTTTTAAAAAATGCGATGTTAAATCCTTCACAAAAAATATTTTTATAAAACTATAATATTTTTAAAAATTTCGTTTATTTTTTACTAAAGGATACAATAAAATTTAACAACTAAAATAATCTGTTGTAATACAATTTTTCTTTATTTAATTTTATAATAGAATTTAAAATTGGATATATTGAATAGGATATTAAATTTGTCTTTTTGTTTATATATAAAAATATTGTTAAAATCACTTAAAATCTATAATTAAGTTTATATAAAAAGGCCTACCTGGATCTGTAAAGGAAAAAACATTTTTTTCTCAAAATATTTCGAGAGATTGCTCCCTCTTTTTCAATTTATTGCACAGTAAACTTAATTTACAAATTTTTGTAGATCGTAATGAAAACAACTTTGTCATTGGTCAAAAATAATTAATGATAATAATACATTAAAAATTAAAATTGAAAATTTTGATGGATTGCCTTTTGACTCAAACTACAATTAAGTGTTTAGGTAAAATTCATAATTCACCTATTTTGATTTTTATAAATAATAATTTGATATTCTACACTTTTAAAATAATTCTATCGAATTTATTTTTATCAATTGGTATTTTGTCTATAATATTTTAAGGGCTATTTTTACACAAATACATAAAATATCGATAACCTTTTTTATTGGCCTCAATTTATGATATTGGGTTGGCCTCGATTTGTGATATGACCTCTTCTTTACATTCTTCAATGACTGATTTCCTTTTGATCGTCTGGCCATCAAAAACACGGCAATGAATGAGAATTCTTTCCTATTTGTCTGCACGATATCCTCTTCCTAATTCTAAGCTCTCTCGTCTGACATAATTTGATGGCTGGCTTCCTTTGATTGTTCACATATCGATACCAATGAAGAAGAATTCTGTTGTATATATTTTAATTGATTAATTATACCCACAGAGTATGTGTGTAAGATCACAAGTAAATAGGCAAAAACCGTAAAAAGATAAGTTTCTCTGATAGTGGAAATTGCTTCTGCTGTGATAGAGATGTATGGAGACATCTGAGGCTCTTTATTGGGCACAACAACAGATAATTGACATGGACCCAGAACTTTACACACCCAAGATAGAGAACATTGCTGTGATAAAGATGCATGGGGACATCTGAGGCTCTTCATTGGACACAACAGCAACAGAAAATTGACATGGACCCAGAACTTTACACACCCAAGATAGAGAACATTCCTGTGATAGAGATGTATGGAGACATCTGAGGCTCTTCATTGGACACAACAACAACAGAAAATTGACATGGACCCAGAACTTTACACACCCAAGATAGAGAACATTGCTGTGATAGAGATGTACGGAGACATCTGAGGCTCTTCATTGGACACGACAACAACTACATAAAATTGACATGGACCCAGAACTTTACACACCCAAGATAGAGAACATTGCTGTGATAGAGATGTACGGAGACATCTGAGGTTCTTCATTGGACACGACAACAACAACAGAAAATTGACATGGACCCAGAACTTTACACACCCAAGATAGAGAACATTGCTGTGATAGAGATGTACGGAGACATCTGAGGCTCTTCATTGGACACGACAACAACAGAAATTTGACATAGACCAGGAACTTTTAACACCCAAGATAGAGAACATTGCTGTGATAGAGATGTATGGAGACATCTGAGGCTCTTCATTGGACACGAAAACAACAGAAAATTGACATGGACCCAGAACTTTACACACCCAAGATAGAGAACATTGCTGTGATAGAGATGTACGGAGACATCTGAGGCTCTTCATTGGACACGACAACAACAACATAAAATTGACATGGACCCAGAACTTTACACACCCAAGATAGAGTACATTGCTGTGATAGAGATGTATGGAGACATCTGAGGCTCTTCATTGGACACGACAACAACAACAGAAAATTGACATGGACCCAGAACTTTACACACCCAAGATAGAGTACATTGCTGTGATAGAGATGTACGGAGACATCTGAGGCTCTTCATTGGACACGACAACAACAGAAAATTGACATGGACCCAGAACTCTACACACCCAAGATAGAGAACATTGCTGTGATAGAGATGTACGGAGACATCTGAGGCTCTTCATTGGACACGACAACAACAACAGAAAATTGACATGGACCCAGAACTTTACACACCCAAGATAGAGAACATTGCTGTGATAGAGATGTATGGAGACATCTGAGGCTCTTCATTGGACACGACAACAACAGAAAATTGACATGGACCCAGAACTTTACACACCCAAGATATAGAACATTGCTGTGATAGAGATGTACGGAGACATCTGAGGCTCTTCATTGGACACGACAACAACAACAGAAAATGACATGGACCCAGAACTTCACACACCCAAGATAGAGAACATTGCTGTGCTAGAGATGTACGGAGACATCTGAGGCTCTTCATTGGACACGACAACAACAGAAAATTGACATGGACCCAGAACTCTACACACCCAAGATAGAGAACATTGCTGTGATAGAGATGTACGGAGACATCTGAGGCTCTTCATTGGACACGACAACAACAACAGAAAATTGACATGGACCCAGAACTTTACACACCCAAGATAGAGAACATTGCTGTGATATAGATGTATGGAGACATCTGAGGCTCTTCATTGGACACGACAACAACAGAAAATTGACATGGACCCAGAACTTTACACACCCAAGATAGAGAACATTGCTGTGATAGAGATGTACGGAGACATCTGAGGCTCTTCATTGGACACGACAACAACAACAGAAAATTGACATGGACCCAGAACTTTACACACCCAAGATAGAGAACATTGCTGTGATAGAGATGTACGGAGACATCTGAGGCTCTACATTGGACACGACAACAACAGAAAATTGACATGGACCCAGAACTTTACACACCCAAGATAGAGAACATTGCTGTGATAGAGATGTACGGAGACATCTGAGGCTCTACATTGGACACGACAACAACAACAGAAAATTGACATGGACCCAGAACTTTACACACCCAAGATAGAGAACATTGCTGTGATAGAGATGTACGGAGACATCTGAGGCTCTTCATTGGACACGACAACAACAACAGAAAATTGACATGGACCCAGAACTTTACACACCCAAGATAGAGAACATTGCTGTGATAGAGATGTACGGAGACATCTGAGGCTCTACATTGGACACGACAACAACAGAAAATTGACATGGACCCAGAACTTTACACACCCAAGATAGAGAACATTGCTGTGATAGAGATGTACGGAGACATCTGAGGCTCTACATTGGACACGACAACTACAACAGAAAATTGACATGGACCCAGAACTTTACACACCCAAGATAGAGAACATTGCTGTGATAGAGATGTACGGAGACATCTGAGGCTCTTCATTGGACACGACAACAACAACAGAAAATTGACATGGACCCAGAACTTTACACACCCAAGATAGAGAACATTGCTGTGATAGAGATGTACGGAGACATCTGAGGCTCTACATTGGACACGACAACAACAGAAAATTGACATGGACCCAGAACTTTACACACCCAAGATAGAGAACATTGCTGTGATAGAGATGTACGGAGACATCTGAGGCTCTACATTGGACACAACAACAACAGAAAATTGACATGGACCCAGAACTTTACACACCCAAGATAGAGAACATTGCTGTGATAGAGATGTACGGAGACATCTGAGGCTCTTCATTGGACACGACAACAACAACAGAAAATTGACATGGACCCAGAACTTTACACACCCAAGATAGAGAACATTGCTGTGATAGAGATGTACGGAGACATCTGAGGCTCTTCATTGGACACGACAACAACATAAGTTTCTCTTTGTTTAATATAAGTTTCTCTTTCTTGTAAATCAATAAATATAATGTTTAATTAATATTCTTGGAATCAGTTTCATTAAAAATTCTAAGCAAAGTCAACAAATTCTTGCTTGGATTATATTAACTCATTCTTTATCTTCGAATTCTAAGGCCGTTGCTTCATTTTTTATGAAAATTGATGGGTAGCGCTTCTTCTTTTGTTTGTCGAGATATTGTGAAAACATTCTTCAAAACTTCTTGAAGGTTTCTTGCATCTATATTTTCATATAAACAGGGTAACAAGTACTCTTCCTAAATTTTACAAAGTCGTTTTTTAATTTGAAGATCTTAGAGAATAATTTTCTTGTGGTTTAATGGTATTTTAATCATTTTCGAATAATTTAATTGGTGGATTATACACTATACTCATGGATAAAACTTAAGTAAGTGAAAAGTCTGCTGCCGGTCGTCTGTTTTTTTTTTTTTAAGGAGACAGAGACAATTTTGTTCACACTTGGTTTTCTCATGTGTCTTCAATAAAGGTCACTGTAATATCTTTCAGAGTTATTGTCTCAATCCCGATATACATTAAGACCGTTGAAGAGCGATTATAACTTGAAATCTTGTATTTTAAAATAAATAGAAACTCTTGAAGTAAACGAAAAGATTGCGCTACAAATTTTAAAATAAAAATACAACCTTTCGCAATGAGTTTCTTTTATTCTTTTTTATTCTAAATAAAAGAAACTCATTGCGAAAGATATTGTATTTTTATTTTAAAATAGAAACTCATTGGGAGAAAATTTGCGTAGTTTGTGTTTGTATTTAATTCACACAGGGTGGCTTAAGAACCATGAATCAAAAGAAGCGTGCAAAGAAAAAACATAAAAAAAATGACTCAACTCAGAGGCAATACCTATGACTCAGTCAACTACAACGCTGTCTACAATCGTTCGATATGGAAGCTGGCGCTAAAGATCCTGTAGATACAAAGCTACCTCTCAGTAGACCATTTGGTCTCATCAACGCCAGTCATCTACAGCGCTGTTTACAATGGCCCCGGCATCTACAGCGCTGTTTACAATGGCCCAGACATCTACAGCGCTGTTTACAATGGCCCAGGCATCTACAGCGCTGTTTACAATGGCCCCGGCATCTACAGCGCTGTTTACAATGGCCCAGACATCTACAGCGCTGTTTACAATGGCCCCGGCATCTACAGCGCTGTTTACAATGGCCCAGGCATCTACAGCGCTGTTTACAATGGCCCAGTCATCTACAGCGCTGTTTACAATGGCCCAGGCATCTACAGCGCTGTCTACAATCGCTATAGCTGGAGGCGGGTACTGAAGATCCTTTAGATACAAAGGCAACTCGCCGTAGATCATTTGGTCTCAGTACCTCCAGCCATCTACAGAGCTGTCTATAATCGCTGAACTGGGGGCTGGCGCTGAAGATTCTGCAGATACAAAGGCAATAGACCATTTGGTCTCAGTACCTCCAGTCAGCGCTGTCTACAATGGTCCAAGAATCTACGGGAGAAATGAACGAATGCAACAGCCAGCGGATCAATGCTCTATCGATTGACCTTGTTGAACACGTGGCGTCACAACATCCAGATTGTTCGTAGGTTGAACGGTGATTAGCGGCTTCCACATTTGGCAAGTTTCGCTCTCTTCCTTTCTAAAGATATATCTTATAATAAGATTATATATTACAATAGAAGGGGAATTGCCGGATATAATTGCGGAAATATCTTTATTTACGGGACTGTTAACCAGAATGAATGATTTTTGAGCCCCGATGGACGCATAAAGCTGAATATATACAAAGCACTGTTGGAGGGGCCTGGGGATGGGTGGCCAGGGGATCATCGCCAGGTGAGGTCAGGAGAGCCGGGATGTAGAGGAGGATCAGGGGGGTATAATTGCACACACATTCAGCTTAATTAAGACCACAGGTCTTATACAGATTCATCGCAGGAAGGAAGTATAGATAGAGCTCCTATACTCCAGGCAGCACAGAACCCAACAACAGCCTCCAGGTCCAACACATGTCCAGTGGCCACACCGTGTCAAG
>CP092863.1:86831238-86893225 GCA_030710605.1 Cordylochernes scorpioides | reverse complement strand
TGTAAATTTCCCTCGTGGCTTATCTTTTGTTTACCATTCATAGTTTGTCCTTGCCTGAAATGAATGGTTGTCTCCTCCTGAAGTTTTTGTCTTACCTAATTTTCCACGTGGCATTTGGTGGAGATGCTGGGTAAGTTAGGGAAGACAAACTGAAGATCGCCGAGAAGACCTTGAAGCCATGGGTGCTGTGATCTACATTTTCGGAGACTGACTCCAGGATTCCACCGCCGTGCTAAAGCCAAGACTTCCCTCGAAGATGACGATGTCCCTATAGACGATACGACGACAAAGCCGCTCTTCACGCCGCAAGAAAAAGGACGCAAAGGTACTAGGGACAATGTTCCAAGACTTCGATGGAATCCTTGGCAGAAGCACGTCAGATCCATGTCAGTAACTACAATAATTGCTAGCTGTGGGTCACAGCTCCCATAGGGAAGAAGCTATGTAACAAAGTATTCATTAATTTTATTATTTTTATCAACAGAATGGTCATTTTTATGTTTATATTTTGCTACTCTGTAAATTTCCCTCGTGGCTTATCTTTTGTTTACCATTCATAGTTTTGTTCTTGCCTTAAATAAATAGTTGTCTCCTCCTGAAGTTTTGTCTTCCCTAATTTTCCACGTGGCAATATTATTTGCATATTTTCCAACTCCCCACCAATGACCTACACACGATAGATGACTACAGGAGTTTATAACGGGGGCGGGGGGGGAGGAAGTATCAGGGGGGGTTAACAGCTGTGTTGCCAGGCACGAGAGACATTTCCGGCCTGCCACGTGGCGTTGCTATTTCTGCCCCACTCCCCTTTCTCCCTGGGTGGGGGGGACATCGGTGCCCTTGACTCCTTGTGTATCCTCCTCCTCTCTGTTTTATATAGAGAACATTTAACACAATTTTTATTGATTCTTCCCATCTCAATTGTTACAGAAACAAAAAATAAAGGAATAAATAAAGGGTAGATAAAATGTGTAGATAAATATATATAGTTGTATTTCTAATGTCGTTTTATAATCATAAGCCGTATTATATTGTATTATAAGTTACTTTATGTATTATTTACGAACGGAGAAATATGTCCAGGGTAGCCTAGTGGACATGGCATCTGCCCGGTAAGTGTTACACTGTGGGTTCGATTCCCATCCCTGGACACTTTTATTTTTCCGTTTATCATTACTCTTCACAATTCACCCTTTCATACCTCATCCCAAAGGTTAGAAATAATCGTTATTTCTCCTTGAAATAAATTTAGATTTTTCGTTCAAAAGAAACACATGCGGGATAGTATTTCAAATGTCGTTTTACAATCACAAGCTGCATCATATTGTACAATTATAGTTGTATATGTAAACACAAAGCAATAACGCGCCATCTATATAACTAAAATTAAAGGATTTACAAGCATGAATGTTTCTTTTATACATAATACAAACTTCTACTGTCCTTACTGCGATGAAAAAATATTGGGAGGGCTTGGCTCATCAGTGGTGAACCCTCTCAGCGGTTTCGTCAATTTATATTATTATCGTCCAATACAGTATTAGAGCTCTAAGAAGCGGTCTGGTGGATTAAATTGGCGAAACGGCTGGGAGGGTTCACCACTGATGAGCCAAGCCCTCCCAATATATTTTTTTCATCGCAGTAAAGACAGTAGAAGTTTGTATTATATATAAAAGAAACATTCGCGCTTTTAAATGCTTTCATTTTAGTTGTGTATGTGTACAAATTTCTTCAGCAAGGAAGGTTTCCCCACCTTGAGAGAGTTCTCCTCCAGACAAGGTCTTCACTCCTCAGTTCCACGCCGAGGAAGTACCTATAGATGCCCAGGAACGTTGTACCCACAAACGACCTAGTACTGTTGGAATTCTGTTATAAATACAGTTAAATCTGTCTATAGCACCCCCTCTGGGACTCACCAAAATAGGGTGCTATAGAGAGGGGGTGCTATAGACAGGTCACTTTTAATATAAAATGTTTACATTTTAATGTTAAAAATCGGGGTCTATAGAGAGGAAGGCGCTATAGACAGGTTTAACTGTATACATTGCTCCTTTAGTTCAATATATTATCTCTTCCGATCAATACAGCATATCTTGGCTGACCAGCACTTCTCCAATTACGATGAAGTCAAAAAATGGATCAATGAATGGATAGCGGCCAAAGAGCCGGCCTTTTTCCACGATGGGATCCGTCAATTGCCAGAAAGATGGGAAAAAGTAGTGGCTAGTGACGGACAATAATTTGAACATTGAATGTGTCTAACCAATTTTTTCACAATAAAGCTGATGGAATTCTTGTTTTAAGAGAACAAGAGATGGCCGATTTATCAGCGAAAATATCAAATTTCATTGTCAATAAAAGTTTGCCAGGCAACAAGGATAGTCGCAAAGAAGCAACTCTTCCTGATGGACAAATCAACAAGCATGTAAATTGGGGCGAGCATGTGGAAGCCTCGGAAAATGGATACCATTTGGAAGGCTTTCCCGAGTCCAAGAGTTTCAAGAAGAAGGGAATGATCTCCCAAACAGTAACCAACCTGACAAACAGCAACCAACCTGCCAAACAGCAACCAACCTGCCAAACTTCCAAAAGCTGTGAAAAGTCCACCAAGGCCGGCACCTCTAGTGTCGAGGAAGGCAGATGCGGATACAAGAAGTCGCACCAATAGGCAGCAACAAGCTCAGTATCGGTAGGACGCTGCCACATTCGACCAGTGCTGCTTCATCGAACACCGCACGTGCCAATAGAATATGTCAAAGGCTCGGCTTTCGAGCTTATGAAAATGCCCGGCTAAATAATGGTGGGACTTGCAAGTGTCGAGAAGGCTGATCTCCTGGTAAAAGAGATCCCAACCATCGGCACATCTTGCTGAAGACGTATCCTTATAGGAAGAAGACAGAGAATTACACCATCGAGAACCTGCCCTTCGTCTGTCAAATTATATTGACAAACATTTTCAGCTTTTTTCTTATCAGTTTTTGGCGGGAAGAATGTTGTCTTCGTTTGTTAGTGAACCAATCTCTCACGTCATTGGACGAATGTGGCCATGTCTGTATATAAGAGGGGACTAAGGGAATACGAGGGGGGCCCGGAGCGTGGAGAATTAGTGTGGAGACGCTTAAAGTGTTTTTCTACGTGGTTTTTCCGTGTCTGGGGATCTCTTTGCATCCCGGTGTGGCCCGAGTCCGATCCCTACCAACGCTACAATAAAGATAAGTACTGTTTTGTTTTTATTTTATCAATCGTGAGTTTCATTGACTTCCTTCTTGTTGTTGGTGTTGTACTCTTGAGTGTACGCTTTTCTGTGAATTAAGTTACATTTACATTAGGCCATATAAATTTGGCTTTTTGTATGATAACCAGTATATGAAACTTTTGTCACGTCCTCAGCTAGGTGGATGTCGCAGAAGCCTTGAAGCCATACTGCAGAGTGGTATCCATCACTCATTCACTAAGGACGATAAACGGCTATTTCTAGACCGGAGGGAGGACTTTGTATTTCTTAATCGAAAGCCTAAAGATTCATTAAATTTCTTAAAGAATCGACACCAAATCCAAAGAAATGGTCACTCCCGTATACATGACGTATAACGTGAAGTACTCTAAGTGTAAGTGCCAGGGACATCGGGGAGCTGACAGATCTCAACTGACCATTGAGGAACGGTAGAGATAACAACCTGTTTTGTGGAAGCATGCAGATGATATCGTCTTCGTGCAAGAGACAAATGTGCTGGCTCAGAACAACATCCTTTGTCTTGTCTACAGCGCCGTCTTCACTCCAACGTCGACTCCCAGGGAATCCGGGCTCGCTGACGTCGTAGCGCCGGGAGATACAGTACTCTGGTACCGCGTCCTGTGGCCAGGCTAGATCGCCAGCATCAACATCAAGGCCTCGAGACCCGCGTCATCAACTGTCACCTGTCCCACGCTTCTGAAGAACGGAATCTCCAACTGCAGGTCATCGCAGAGGAAGCCATCAAAGATGTGTGTGCCCTCGGAGACTTCAAAATCTCCGAGGAGTCCTCGAGCGACATCAGGTCTTCGTGGAACATCTGGATCGGACAGCCACCATCTTTGATTCAGCGTACCTGCCTACAAGGGTTGCCAATTACAGAAGCCGGGTAGACGCCTCCCGTCTGAATCGAGTTCTAATATCATCAAGATTCTCCGGACGCGTCACCAGTTGCTGGACCCTCAAATACCGCTGTTCGGACCACCATGCAATTTTCTTCGCCATCTGCGCAATCCATCGCCGCGCTGCTACGATCAGCGCCATTCATCGAGATAGCTGAGGCGTTTCTCGGCGAAGTCTCACTGAAGATTGAAGACACCCCTCCTGGAGACCTATGGAGAGAATGGGGGAAACTGAAGCGGGAGCTGATTGAAGACATCAAGTGCCTCTCCATTCCATGAGCTGAAGACGGAGACTACATTGCCAGAGCAAGCCGGTTCCTGCGTTCCAGGCTCGAGGCCGAGACCGTACACGCCGACTACCCTTCGCTGCCTGAGCTTGAGCGCGCTTTGCGCATCCAACTACATCGTTCGGAAAAGGCGACCGTCTTCGACGTTCAGGAGAACCCGGTCGAGGGAGAGAGCCTGAGGCACACCGTCTACAACTCCTACAGGGAGCGTTTCGACAGCTCTGCCTGCAGTCCGGAGGCCATCGCTGGGTTCCTGCAGGGAGCTGTGGAGAGCATCACCCTGGAGGACAGTGACCCGCTTCATCGAGCAGATATCTCCTTGAGCGAGGTGGAAACTGCCATCAGCCGTCTGCCACAAGGGAAAGCGGCTGGTTGGGATAGCGTGCCCTGCGAGCTCGTCAAAGGCTTCGAGGACTTCTTCGGAAGGACCATACATCGAGTCATCCTCGAATCCAAGCTTCGCGGGGCTCTGCCTGAATCCTCGAGGAGGAATATCATCTGCCTCGTCCCCAAAGCGCACGGTGGTCCGGGCCTAAGCGGCTACAGACCTATATCTCTACCAACGGCGGACTACAGGATCGTCAGCGGCATACTTCTGGGTCGTCGCCACCTACCAGCCATCGTGCCGGAATGTCAGACGTACGCCGTTACGGGAAGATGTCCCTCCTGGAACATCGCGTGCGTGTCTGACGAGGTGGCCGTCAAGAACAAGTCGCCGCTGGCAGTCATCTCCACCGACCTGCAGTCCGCCTTTGACAATGTGGACCGAGAGTTCCTGGCCGCCCAGCTGCGCTCCATCGGCCTGCCTCCGCCCTTCCTGGAATGGCTCCACCTTCTCTACGCGGAGGCCGATGCTACTATCAAGGTCGACGGAAACTTCACCCGCCCATTCAGAATGCGCAGAGGGCTTCGGCAGGGTTGTACCCGCAGCGCAGCCCTATTCTCCATCTTCACCGGTCCCCTCTTGCGCCACCTAGAGATAGCTCTCGGAAGAGGGAACGTCCAGGTGAACGCCGATGATATTCTCCTGCTGATACACGAGGATTGGCAGCTCGAGAAAGTCAAGGCCATTTTTGATTAATTCCGGCGGGCGTCAGGAGTATGCGTGAACTTCACCAAGAGTAAGGGACTGTGGTGCTGCGCCTGGAAGAACCGCGCCGACTCTCTGCTTTGCATCTCGTGGTCCGCATCTTCCATCACGGTGCTGGGCTACGATGTTACATCTGGCCAAGGAATATCGGTTCAGGAAAATCACCTGCTAGGCATCCTGGAGAGGGTGATCTCTAGATGGTCCCCATACGAACATGGCTTCCCCCTGGTGGAGAGCGGTCAGAACCAACGACATCCCAGAATAAAGGTGAAATCCAAGAATAAAGGTCACACAACAGCGACATCCAAGAACTACATCCCACGGAAGGAAGGAGGGGAGCGGCCACTTGTTGAGTAGAAAGGAAGACCTACTTCCCCCGTGCATCTGTTTCCGCTAGGGTTGTCATCACTTCCGGTGTACCACTCCCCCAATCACACATGGTCCCAGCCAGGTCTCTCCACTCAACCAGGACAGAACAAAACATCCGCCAATTTGCAGCCACAGTTAGCCGAGCTGCTCCTAGCCAGGATGGGGCATCCATTCAACATCGTACGGCACTGAGGGAATCCTGGAGTTTAGAGAATTTATATTTTACAATATAATATAAATGACTTTATGTATTATTTACGAACGGAAAAATATGTCCAGGGTAGCCTAGTGGACATGGCATCTGCCCGGTAAGCGGAACACTGTGGGTTCGATTCCCATCCCTGGACACTTTTATTTTTCCGTTTATCATTACTCTTCACAATTCATCCTTTCATACCTCATCTTTAAGGTTAGAAATAATCGTTATTTCTCCTTAAAATAAATTTTGATTTTTCATCGAAACTCTCCTCTCTCTCTCTCTTGCGGGATAATTTTTAAATTTTATATTTCAAAGGGTAACTTATCAATCAACACCTCTTCTTTACATATCTCCTGAGATATGCAACAATGAATAAAAAGAGGAAGAAATTCGAATATGCAAATTTATATGGGAAATATGTAAATATAGGATGGCTCTATATAATTGTTTTGTTATTCTACATAGAGGTTATATAACGAATGAAGACATTAAAACGCGAATGTTTCACAAATAAATCAAACTTCTTCTGTCTTTACTGCCATGAAAATATATAGTAGGTAGGCTTGGCTCATCAGTGGTGAACCCTCCCAGCGGTTTCACCAATCCAATCCACCAGACCGTTTCTTTAGAACTCTAATACTGTATTGGATCATTCTGCTTGTATATGTTACACTGAAGAACCTTATTGCGATGTACTGTTCACGTTATAGGAAACAATCCTATCCTCGTCGCCATTGTTATTTTGCTTATTAAATAATTTATTAGAAATAATGTGAACACATTTATTTTAAACAAAATAAAAATATCAGAACTTATAAAAAAAAAGTTTATTTTCCTTCTTTAAAAATATTTACATAAAAGCAATTTAACAAAACAAATTTAATCCAAAAATTAAACAATCAAAATTTACATATCTCTCGACAGAATGTGTTTACTCTAGTCTCTAGTCAAAACCCAAATAAAAAAATATATACACAAATTAATTATTTTTATACGTCTGCGTAACTCTGCGTAAGTCCATTTACATCAGAAACAGGGATGTTTCTACATTTATCACCACATACAATACCATGATTATCATATTTAATCTTTTTTACATATTGAGAAAGATTTTTAAAAAATCTTTTGATATTTTTAGAAAAGTATATCACAAATTTCTTATATATAATTTGAATAAGTTATTATTATTATTATTTTTTTTACATACAACAGGTTGCTATCTAAAACAGAAATGGCGTAAGATTTTATTTGAATGTAATTCTACTGTCCTATAAGCTTATGTCCATAGTTTTCTTGAAAACCATTTCTGAGATTCCATCCTTTAGTGCTGCGTATTTAAGCAGAATCGTCCAATACAGTATTAGAGCTCTGAGAAGCGGTCTGGTGGATTAAATTGGTGAAACCGCTGGGAGGGTTCACCACTGATGAGCCAAGCCCTCCCAATATATTTTTTCACCGCAGTAAGGACAGTAGAAATTTGTATTATGTATAAAAGAAACATTCGCGCCTTTAAATCCTTTCATTTTATTTTATATAGTGTTTATTTATAAATATTAATATCTAACACAATATTAAAAGTATTTTTACCAAACGAATATTTATTTTAATTTAAAAAAAAATTAATCCTTATTTGGATTTAATTATTTCATTTTTTAAAAATGTTTGATTAGTAAATACATCGATAAATTGGAAATAAAACAATTATTAATTCCAAAATAATCCTAAATTGTAAAATGCAATTATTAAGTTTTTCTCAAAATTCAGCATATATCGTATGTAAGTATATTTATTAATAGGTTATCAATTTTTTGATATTTTTATATTCTCTGTAAATTTCTTTCATTGCTTCTCTTATATTTTATTTAAATTTTAAAAGGTATATTTACCTTAAATTAATTTAAATTTGTCTTTCCTAATTTTATACGCAACAATTTATTTGTTTTATTGAGACAAATAACTGAGTTATTCTAAAATAGTTATTAAATTCTCCGGTAGATGGCAGCAGGGGCGCTAGACGTCTGCTATAATCCATTTCTCGCCTTAAACAGGGCAAATTATTCTCATTGCTTATTTCAATCAACAATGTAATTTGTTGAAACATGTAGAAAGACTTTTTTTTTGCATTTTATAATATATATATATATTTTTAATCTAGAATTATATATAATTTTTTTTTTTTTTTTTATAAATGTAATTTGTTAATATTAGCATTGATAAAAAGTGTGTTTTGCAGAAAAACATTGCTTGAAGCAACACCTTGTAATTTTATGTATGTACCTCTACAGACCTATAAGCTTATGTCCATAGTTCACAAAACACCACTAAGCTACCTTCCATAGAAAATACAGGGTATATTCCAAACCAATCCAATACAATAGTAGAGCTGTCTGGAGATTAATTTGGTGAAACAGCTGAGAGGGTTCACTACTGATGAGCCAAGCCCTCTCATTCAATAACATTTTATCATTACAGTAAGGTCTGTAGAGATAATATTAAATGATATTATTGAAACACACATTGCCAATATATTGTTACAAACATAAATACGAAACTATTATAGACGTGTAAAATTCTTTTTGAAATTAAACAATATCTACTACCCTTACTGCGATAAAAAAAATTAATGAGAGGGCCTGGCTCATCAGTGGTGAACCCTCCCAGGGGTTTCGCCAGTTTAATCTGGCTGGGAGGGTTCACCAATTTCCAATTCGAAACTATTTTAGACTACCGTAAAATTCTTTTTGAAATTAAACAATTTCTACTGCCCTTACTGCGATAGAAAAATTTATTGGGAGGGCCTGGTTCATCAGTGGTGAACCCTCCCAGCCAGATTAAACTGGCGAAACCCCTGGGAGGGTTCACCACTGATGAACCAGAGACCCTCCCAATAAATTTTTCTATCGCAGTAAGGGCAGTAGAAATTGTTTAATTTCAAAAAAGAATTTTACGGTAGTCTAAAATAGTTTCGAATTTTCATAACAGATGGCGCGCTAATGCATCATAATACAAATATAAATAAAATTTTTAATAACCAGAATAAAATTGATCCTGACCGCCCACATGATCATTTTAAATGGCAGAGCGCCATCTAGTGTAACGAAAATAACTTAAACGTAATTTTTTTTCTATATAAATCAAGAAAAGTTAACCACATACGCGTTTCGGGCTGTTGGCCCTCGTCAGCGTAGTGCAGGCTATACCTCAACGACCAAAAGGCTGGTCCTTGAGGTTTCCTGAGAAATAAAAGAAGTCAGGAAAGGTTCTTTTTATTTTTAGTATCAACACCTGACCTTTTTTTAAAAAAAAAATTCTTGTTTTTCATATATCATTATATATACACATTATATATATTCCAAAAGAGGCATCTTTCCCTTTAATTATGTATAAAAACGTTGCATTGTACATCGCTTCAGTAAAAAACATTACTAGTGATGATAAAGCCACAACACCAGTTTTGACAATATCAGACCTGTATACCATGGTTTCAGGCTATGGCTCTCATCAGTACAGGGACGGCTTTGATTTACAAGGTTGTCTCAAAAGTTTGTAAACATATTATAATTTTGAAAAAAAAAAAGGCATCTCCTTATCGTGCAGCTGAAAGTTACTGATGGCTTGCGCCATCTATCGGAATAAATATCAACTATTCTCGTTGATTTTTAATTATTCCAGAATTGGCTAAATACCCATTCTAAAAGAGATGCCTTTTTTCAATAATTTATGCACCTTATCCCAGTACAATATAACATTTGTACTATTTTTTCACATTGTGTCACGGTCTCACGCAATTCTGGCCTTAACTACCCGTTTCATGATTTTTCAGGATGCCTGAATGACCAGTTTTTTGGTCGTTGAGGTACAGCTTGCACCACACTGATGAGGGCCAACAGCCCGAAACGCGTCCGTGGTTAGCTTTTTCTTGATTCATCAAGAATGGGTATTTGGCGATTTCTGGAATAATTAAAAATCAACGAGAATAGTTGATATTATTCCGATAGATGGCACAAGCCATCAGCAACTTTCAGTTGCACGATAAGGAGATGCCTTTTTTTCATAATTTTGCACCTTATCCCAGTACAATATCACATTTGTACTATTTTTTCATATTATCATTAATATTCTGCAAGTGTTTACGAACTTTTAGGACAACCTTGTAATTCTGAAACTTGGCCCACCTACAGATTGTCCAGCCTTGATATAGAACATCAGAGATTAAATCATTCTTCTATAAGAATTCTGTTATAATTTTACCAAGGTTACCAATATTACCAAGGTTACGATGTACTAGAGCGCCATCTGTTATCAAATTATAAAACTAATTAAGAGGCGTAATATTCTTTTTAAAATAAACAATTTCTACTGTCCTTACTGCGAATTAGTTCTTCTAAAATACCCATTCCAAGAGTTTTACAACAGTCACCTATAAAAGGAAGTTCCAAAAATGCAATATAACAGCGGTATGGTAGATTAAACTGGCGAAACCGCTGGGAGGGTTCACCACTGATGAGCCAGGCCCTCCCTTTAATTTTTCCATCGCAGTAAGGACAGTAGAAATTGTTTTATTTTAAAAAGAATATTACGCCTCTTAATTAGTTTTATAATTTGATTACCAAGGTTGTCCCAAAAGTTCGTAAACATTTACAGAATATAAATCATAATATGCTTACGAACTTTTGGCCACAACCTTGTATTATAATTAAAATTTATTATTACAAATCAACAAATAATAATAAAATTTATTCCGATAGATGGCGCAAGCCATCATCAACTTTTAGTTACACAATCAGGTGATGCCTTTTTGTCTTAATTTATCCACCTGATCCCAGTATAATTCCACTTTTGAAACATTTTTCACAATTTTAAAATAGTTTAAAATTCTCATTACAAATGGCGAGCTGATGCATCAGGTTAATACTTGTGTTTGCGCCTAGCTATGTAAAATAACTTGCCAGGTGCATTGTGTTCCATAATTGTGTCTATTTTTATTTATTTCTTCTAATTTATGTAAATACTAGACGGGTGACCCGGGCTTCGCCCCGGGATTGACCCGTGTGCATATCTACCCAAGTGATATATATTTAGATAAGATTTTTTAAATAAATGTTTGTTATTAGCATTATCTATTTGTTTGCATCAGCATAATTTAATCTAATCTTTGATAGAGGGCGCTGTTCGTGAGCTAAGTAGAATAATTTGAATATATAGTTTTAATAATTGATTTATATATTTTTTTAAAATAGCCTATCGTCTTCCCCGTATTTTTTTTACCTATGTATGGAAATTTTGGTTTGAATTAGTGAACTACTGCGAAATTTGTATACCGGACATACAAACAAACATACAAACATTCATTTTTATATATATAGAGATATGTTTATAAAGAGACAAAGGTCACCTCTCCCGTCAAAATAGACGTCAAAACTAGACGCCATCTATTGACCGTCGCCGCAATTAGCGTCTTCGGGTCGGTGACAAAGCCACAACACCAGCTTTGGAAAATTGTCACCGACCCGAGGCCGCTAGTTGCGGCGACGGTCAATAGATGGCGTCTAGTTTTGACGTCTATTTTGACGGGAGAGGCGACCTTTGTCTCTTTAGATCAATATCCTCCCGGCAAAATTTCCATTTATATATATGTGTATGAAAAAATAGTACAAATGTGATATTGTACTGGGATAAGGTGCATAAATTATGAAAAAGGCATCTCCTTATCGTGACACTGAAAGTTGCTGATGGCTTGCGCCATCTATCGGAATAAATATCAACTATTCTCGATTAATCAATTAATCAAGAATGGGTAATTGGCCAATTCTGGAATAATTAGAAATCAACGAGAATAGTTGATATTTATTCCGATAGATGGCGCAAGCCATCAGCAACTTTCAGTTGCACGATAAGGAGATGCCTTTTTCATAATATATGTATATATAACAAGAGTGAAAGAGATAATAAAGTGAAGTCAGTCAGGTAAAACCAGTGAGGCTGTTTGGTCATTCAAACAGCTCGCTGCTACATCGCACCTAGAGAAGTCCCAGTAGTCAGGTCTGGTGTACATTCTGCCAGATATCTTCAACATCTAAGACCATCGGGCGGCCCCCTGACCTGCAGGGCTGGGTACATGGCCTAGACGATGACACCATCCTGACGTCTACCAAGACACACATCTATAGGTACTTCCTCGGCGCGGAACTGAGGAGTGAAGACCTTGTCTGGAGGAGGACTCTCTCAAGGTGGGGAAGTCTTCCTTGCTGAAGACATTTGTACACAACTATATATATATATTCCCCTACACTTTATATGCCCTTTTACTCTTTTATTTTCCACTTTTGTAAAATTTGATTAAAATAATCAATAAAATTGAATAAATTGTCAAAAAAAAAAGTCTAAGACCAGACAAAAGGAGCTAGACGTAAGTCCGAGCTAACATTGTTAGGATCCAAACCTCTAACAGCTTGAATATAGGGACAGGTGTATGGGGAAGTATTCTTCAACAAAAATCATTCCAAATTACGTATACTCCGAATTCGCCTTACAATCAGAGGGTTTCTTTAAAAGATATTCTACACTACAGCGCAACTTTCAGTTACACAATAAGGAGAATTCTTTTTTCTTAATGTATGCATCTTATTCCAGCACAATATCACATTTGTACTATTTTTTTCACACTGTGTCTATAATATTTCGAATTAAATATATGTTGACTTCAAAACATTCTCTCTCTCCGATACTATGTATCTAGATGAACTTGGTAGAGTTAACATAATATATATATATATATATATATTAAATATGGCATATCCTGACCAGGAGCACAAGTGCTTTACAGAAGGCAGAGCGCCATCTGGTGGAACAGAAATCAACTAATCATTGATTTAGCCTGTTCCCTGATATTTGGCCAACCCAATTTCTTGATAAATCAAGAAAAGCCATCCACGAACGCGTTTCGCGCTTTTGGCGCTCGTCAGCGTGGAGTAGGCTGAACCACTGCGACCAAAAAATAATTTTTGGTCCCAATGGCTTCTTGAAAAACCAAGAAATGGGTATTTAAGGCCAAACTTGCGTAAATACGCTTAGCACATGAAAAAACGAAAGAAAAAAATAAAAGATAAAAAGATCAGGTATTGAAATCAATATTAAATATGGCATATCCTGACCAGGAGCACAAGTGCTTTACAGAAGGCAGAGCGCCATCTGGTGGAACAGAAATCAACTAATCATTGATTTAGCCTGTTCCCTGATATTTGGCCAACCCAATTTCTTGATAAATCAAGAAAAGCCATCCACGAACGCGTTTCGCGCTTTTGGCGCTCGTCAGCGTGGAGTAGGCTGAACCACTGCGACCAAAAAATAATTTTTGGTCCCAATGGCTTCTTGAAAAACCAAGAAATGGGTATTTAAGGCCAAACTTGCGTAAATACGCTTAGCACATGAAAAAACGAAAGAAAAAAATAAAAGATAAAAAGATCAGGTATTGAAATCAATATTAAATATGGCATATCCTGACCAGGAGCACAAGTGCTTTACAGAAGGCAGAGCGCCATCTGGTGGAACAGAAATCAACTAATCATTGATTTAGCCTGTTCCCTGATATTTGGCCAACCCAATTTCTTGATAAATCAAGAAAAGCCATCCACGAACGCGTTTCGCGCTTTTGGCGCTCGTCAGCGTGGAGTAGGCTGAACCACTGCGACCAAAAAATAATTTTTGGTCCCAATGGCTTCTTGAAAAACCAAGAAATGGGTATTTAAGGCCAAACTTGCGTAAATACGCTTAGCACATGAAAAAACGAAAGAAAAAAATAAAAGATAAAAAGATCAGGTATTGAAATCAATATTAAATATGGCATATCCTGACCAGGAGCACAAGTGCTTTACAGAAGGCAGAGCGCCATCTGGTGGAACAGAAATCAACTAATCATTGATTTAGCCTGTTCCCTGATATTTGGCCAACCCAATTTCTTGATAAATCAAGAAAAGCCATCCACGAACGCGTTTCGCGCTTTTGGCGCTCGTCAGCGTGGAGTAGGCTGAACCACTGCGACCAAAAAATAATTTTTGGTCCCAATGGCTTCTTGAAAAACCAAGAAATGGGTATTTAAGGCCAAACTTGCGTAAATACGCTTAGCACATGAAAAAACGAAAGAAAAAAATAAAAGATAAAAAGATCAGGTATTGAAATCAATATTAAATATGGCATATCCTGACCAGGAGCACAAGTGCTTTACAGAAGGCAGAGCGCCATTTCGTTTTTTCATGTGCTAAGCGTATTTACGCAAGTTTGGCCTTAAATACCCATTTCTTGGTTTTTCAAGAAGCCATTGGGACCAAAAATTATTTTTTGGTCGCAGTGGTTCAGCCTACTCCACGCTGACGAGCGCCAAAAGCGCGAAACGCGTTCGTGGATGGCTTTTCTTGATTTATCAAGAAATTGGGTTGGCCAAATATCAGGGAACAGGCTAAATCAATGATTAGTTGATTTCTGTTCCACCAGATGGCGCTCTGCCTTCTGTAAAGCACTTGTGCTCCTGGTCAGGATATGCCATATTTAATATTGATTTCAATACCTGATCTTTTTATCTTTTATTTTTTTCTTTCGTTTTTTCATGTGCTAAGCGTATTTACGCAAGTTTGGCCTTAAATACCCATTTCTTGGTTTTTCAAGAAGCCATTGGGACCAAAAATTATTTTTTGGTCGCAGTGGTTCAGCCTACTCCACGCTGACGAGCGCCAAAAGCGCGAAACGCGTTCGTGGATGGCTTTTCTTGATTTATCAAGAAATTGGGTTGGCCAAATATCAGGGAACAGGCTAAATCAATGATTAGTTGATTTCTGTTCCACCAGATGGCGCTCTGCCTTCTGTAAAGCACTTGTGCTCCTGGTCAGGATATGCCATATTTAATATTGATTTCAATACCTGATCTTTTTATCTTTTATTTTTTTCTTTCGTTTTTTCATATATATATATACAGGGTGATCCAAAAGTCCCGCACAACTTTAAAAATTAATAACTCCGCGAATATTTGCGCTAGAGCAATGCGGTAAACACCATTGTGTTCAGGATGTAATGGGATTTTTTATGGCAAATAATGAAAAATTCGAAATTGATTTTAGTTACAATTTTATTCGCCAGATGGCGCTCTACCAGAATCAGAGATTCAGCGGCCAAATTGTTTGATAAATTGAAAAATATAACTGATCGACACGTATTTTTCCTTTTTGAATACCAGGAAAGAACCCTAATAATATCAAATAACAAATTAATAAAACACCACTTCGCCAAAAGTATGAAGAATTGGTTAACGATTTTCAAATACAATCAGAGATATGTAAAATAGGTAAATGCAAATTAAAACATGTAGCAAAAATATTTATATTTTATATGGGGTTTTGTGAAATAGATTGAATGTTTGAAAAACACTGCTGATATCAATACACGAATTTTTGAAATGTTAATATAGTACCAAAAATTATGATGGCACTATTAATAGGATTTCTTGCTCTAAGAAATGTGTAGTTTCTTGACTGATTGGCGACCCTTGACTATTTAACTGGATATTTGTCATGATCCAACAAATGAAATATAGAGGGGGGTGACAAAATATATTTGTCGTACTTTATTCCAAATATCCTATGGGCTTGTCAAATGTTATCATTGTTTATTATACTGTACACAATTTAAAGAAATGTGTCCCCTCAAATAAAAATAATTTTTAAATCGACCTTTTGTGTTGAAAAACGTGGTAGTAAAATCATTTTGTATTATTTTTTTCACAAAATTTCTAAAGTTATTGGTGTACAGAAAATATTCCTTATGCTATTTCTTCTAATGAGCGAAAAGCGAAAACTAAACATAAGGGGAAAAATTGTGTGTACCAGTGTTATTCGAGAAGTTATAACACTCTGGTTTGCACGACATAATATGTGAGCAAATGACAAACAAAATATTACTGTTCACAAAAAAAAAATAGTCAAGATGTGAGGACAGCATTTATTATCCCCATATCCCAACACAAAGAGCTGCAAAATATTGGTAAATAATATAATACATGGCGGCTTATATAACACATGAGGTAACTGCCTTCTCTCTTGTGTTAGGTCACAATCCTTGCTCAATGTGGCACCCTTCATTCTCAATCACCGCCTGCAGACGATAAATGAAAGAATGGACAGCATTAAATAACATATCTGTTGAAATTGATAAAACGTGCCATCTGATAGAAGCCTTCAACATGGCCAATGTGGTAGGCCAGCATCGATAAACACGCGACTTAATGTACCCCCATAACCAAAAATCGCAAGGCGTCAAGTCTGGTGATCTTGGAGGCCACTGGTATATAATGTGGCGACTTATCACACGATTTTCACAGAACGTATCCTTCAGCAATTGTTTGGCACCTCGGGAGATATGAGGAGGTCCTCCATCTTTCATGAATGTTATTTCGCTTAGTGCTTTTGCCCTGCAATATGGGAATACCCTTTTCTCTCAAAAGTTAAACATAACGTTCATCAGTTACAAAAACGGTTTTAAAAGTTCTTCCATTGATTTTTCAAAGAAAAATGGCCCAATAATAAAAGAAGTGAACCCACACAAAACTGTAACTCTAGGCTGGTAAAGTGGCATTTCTGTAAAAATCCTAGGGTTTTCTTTTGCCCAAATGCGGCTGTTTTGAATGTTAAATTCTCCGTTTAGAGAAAAGTGAGCATCATCTGTCCACAGAACATTCGACAGCCAGTTTTCATCAATATCAATTTGCCGGAAACCCATGCAGCGAATTCTTGACGCATCTCAAAATCGCCAACTTTCAGCTCGTGAAATCTTTGAATTTTGTATGGGTACACACAATAGAGACATTAAGTAAAGCGTCTTCGGATATCACAATCATACTCGGCGAATTTAACTCCAAAAGTTCAATTTGGGGATCACCTGTCCAGGATAACAAAAGTCAGCAGGTTGAGAACATGCTAACCGACCTCGACCTTACACCGTTAAATAACGGAGAGAACACCTACCTATCTAAGTCCACCGGCACAGAATCCGCAATAGACACCACAGCGATAAATTACAACATCGCACCCACAACACAATGGAAAATCCTGAGAGGTGCAATCAGTGACCACAGACCAATTTTAACAACCCTAAACTTCAAAATTGAGAATGTCCATTAGAATAAAAGAACATAGAACTTTAGGAAAGCCGACTTGAAAAAAATTCACAGAAAAGCTTGAAGAACTGTGCAACGAAAAATTGAATTACAGAGCGCTTGACAAAAACTTGGATAAATTATCTTCGAACATTTCAAAAGCTGCAAAAGCATCGATACCTAAAGGTAGACGTAAAGCCCTGTGGATACCTTAGTCGAAGGACCTCAATATCGAGGCAATGATATCAGAGACAGAGACAATATCAATAAACTTCTTAAAAAATAAAACAGAAGAAAACAGAAAGGAACTCATTGAAATTAGTCACAAAATAGAACAAGAAATTTGAATATGCAAACAAGAAAAATGGGCAGAATTCTGCGAAAAAATGGATCCAAGAAAGGACAGCCAACACTGGAATATGATTAGAGTGTTAGAGAACAATCAAAACCAACACCAATCCTCCAATACTCTAACCGATATGAATAGAACAGCGCGAACGAGAACAAACAGATGGCTGACATAATTGCTGAATATCTTTCAAGCACTTCCATACTCAACTATACGAATGAAGACAGGACTCTAAAAATAATATAAACCAGTTAGTTAAACAAGCAAGAAACTTCCATCAACAAGATATTTTCTCGAGAGACTTCACACTGAATGAGCTAAACTTATCAATAAAATATCCAAGAGGTCACCAAGAGATAATCTAATCTTTGGTTAAATGATTAAACACTTTGAAGACAAAGCTAATAATCAACTCCTACGAATACTGAACATTTCATGGCAAACTGGTAAACTACCAAAGAATTGGAAGATATCAATTATAGTGCCAATACTGAAGCCAAACAAAGATGCCAAGGAATACAAGAACTATCGGCCAATTGCTCTCACCAGCAAACTTTGTAAAATACCAGAACGAATTATCCACTCTAGGCTCATAGTCTGGCTCACTAACAATAATAAAATAAACCTCTACCAAACTGCCTATAGATCCCAGCACTGTACGACTGATCAACTGTTCTACTTCTGTCAATCAATAATAGATTCTTTCCAGGAAAAACCGCCAAAGAAGACCACGGCTATATTCCTTGATATGACCTCAGCTTTTGATCGAGTGTGGAGGGAGAAATTACGTGAAAAGCTGCACAACATCAGAGTAAGAGAAAAACCTTAATATGGATTGCAGACTTCTTAAGGGGAAGAAGGTTAAAGGTTCGGGTTAATGGAGAATTTTCCAAGGAAGGAAGAACATGGACTGGTGTAACTCAGGGATCTGTGCTCAGTCCTCTTCTCTATCTGCTATATATTAACGACATCCATCCTTACCTCACTGAAGACACAATGGTTGCCTGTTATGCAGATGATATAGCCATATGGCACACAAGTAGCAGCATAGAAAATTCGTAAAAAAAAACTGAACACATCAATGAGAGGACTAAAGAAGTGGGCAATGGAACTTCAAATGAGCATAAACCCAATAAAACCAAACCTATGCGTCTTCTCCACTCACAGGGAAAAAGGCATAAATATAACCAAAAAATAAGCATAAACAAACAAATAATTGATAAAATTAGAAATCCATAATACCTAGGTGTGATACTGCAGTCCTGGATCTTTCAAGTTGGTCTCGAGGACCACGCCATCACCATCTCCTAAGCGGCGAAGTACGCGATCTACGTATTCATCGTAGATCGCAAAATGCGTGGTGTCGCTGGAGACCCACTGGCGATTCTCCACCAAATTCTGCAGCGCTGGAAGAGGCGCCATATTCATTGTACATAGTGTATATAATGCATATTATCTTTTTTAATAGTGCAGACTGTGCATGTATTGACAAGATGTCAACAGAATTATTTTAATTATTATTGATGAGGAATTGGTATTTTCAGAACACATAATTAGCACCTCAAATAGAGCTATCAGAAAACTAAACATTCTGAGAAGGCTATGTGGAACAAATTGAGGAGCAAAACCCAGAATTCTCAGAACAACATATACCACCTTAATAAGGCCGATAATGGAATATGCAATACCGGTCTGGGCTCCCTCAAGCTCATCACTAAAAATAAGACTAGACAGTGTTCAAGAAAAAGCGGCCAAAATAATCACTGGTGCTGTTTCATCCACCAACAATGAGAAAATTCAGAGAGAATGTGTTCTAGACCTACTCGCTCGAAAGCAGAAGACAAAATAAAAACAACTTGGATCGGCACTTCGGAAACGAGGAACCAGAGGACGAGATCTCTCTGACCACTTGTGGTTTGGTAGATCCGCCCTTTTCTGAGAATGAGGTGAAACTGACGGCTTTCAAGTTCGGGAAAAGGAAATCTCCTGGTCCCGAAGGGAACGATAACACGGTCGTGAAAGCCCTGGTAAGGATGCACCCATCGCTTCTTTCCAGGTTATTCAATAGGTGCCTGGAAACAGGTACATTTCCTGAGGCATGGAAGGTTACCCGAGTAGTGCTTCTCGAAAAGTTTGGTAGAAAGGGTAATTCTCCTAATGATTATCGTATGCTTTCTTTACTAGTGTGTTTAGGTATGGTCCTGGATAGCCTACTAGCTCAGCGACTGAAGCACTGGCTAGAGAGTAATGAGCTCCTTTCCTCTTTCTAACATGGTTTTAGGGAAGGGAAGTCCACAACCACAGCTCTGAACGAGGTGTTAGAGGGGGTTGAGATGGGCTTAAATAAGGGTGTTTGGGTTCTTTTCGTGGCCCTGGACATTGATGGCGCGTTCAACTCCATGAGTTGGAACAAGCTGATGAGAAATTTGATGGACATGGGTTGTCCTGATAATTTGTGCAGCTTGGTTCGTGACCTTCTGAGGGATAGACGGATTAGCCTCAGTTTTGGTGGGCGGAAGTTGGAAAAAAACTGTGCTAGGGGTTGCCCCCAGGGCTCTTGCTGCGGACCTATTCTGTGGAATATCCTGGTAAACACCGTTTTCCAGGAGGAGCTCCCTGAGGGAGCCAGGCTGGTTCTCTATGCTGACGACCAGTTCCTCATCATTGAGGCTGCTTCGAGAGCGAAGGCTGAGAAGTGTGGTGAAACTTCTCTCCAAATTCTCTCGAACTGGGCCTATGACTCTGGCCTTAAGTTCAATGTCTCCAAAACTAAAGCCCTCAGCTTTAAGCCAAGGGACATAAGAAATAAAAGGAAAGGGATCAAATGGGAACACAAGCCGGCTATCCGGATCGAAGGACGGAGGGTATCGTTGGTCAAAAGGATGACCATCCTGGGGGAGGTCATTGATGACAAGATGGGTTGGCAATACCAGGCGGAGGAGATGGTGGCGAGAGGCAGGGAGGCGTTGTGCAGGCCTGTCCTGATTGGCTCTCAACAGGGGGGGGAGAAGGAGGGTACTATTTTTAAGAACCTCTGCCTCTCCTGTGTCGAGCCAATCCTGCTATATGCTTCCAGGGCTTGGTGTCGCCGAAACAGGGATCAGAAGGTGGCGACTACTCTAGAGAGAGTGCAGAGGAAAGCGGCACTCAGAATCACAGGGGGATAACGCACTACCAGCAGTGAGGCCTTATTGGTCCTCGCTGGTCTTATTCCCCTGGGATTGAAACTAGAGGAGGAGACCATCAGACAGAAGCTCTGGGAGAACGGGGAAGATGCCCTGGGACTTGAAGCGGGTGCCCTGTAATGGAAGAGGGACCCAAGAATTCGCATGCCGGCTTGTGGACCGAAAGGTCTGGGTGGCCATCTGCTTCTAGGGTATACCAACTGTGCTTAGGTGGGATACTCCATTTCTTGTTTATTTTGGCTACTGTTTCTATTTCTTTAAAAGTAAGTTTATTTTTCTGTAGCAAGGGTTCTTTTGTGCCTTTTTTCGCTAGCGCATCAGCAGCTTCATTGCCTTCAATGCTAACATGTAAGGGTATCCATTGAAGATGAATTTTTGAGGTATTGAGAGTTTTTGGAGATAACTAATTATGTTCCTGCTTACTTTGTCTCTAAGTTCCCCTGTGTGACTCAAGTGTTGTATGGCACTTCTACTATCAGTAAGAATCCATATATCGTGATGTTTAATGTTTCTGATGGATTTTAAGACTTCATAGATGGCTATAAGTTCTGATCTGAAGACTGAGAAAAATTCTGGGTTTCTTCTGTTTATTTTCTCATTGCCATTTGTGGTTTTAATGAGAGAGCCACTACCAGTGTGTCCCAACTCGTCTCTGCTACCATCGGTATAGATAGTTATTGCATTTTTAGGAATTTTATATTAATTATTTCTAATGATAATTGTTTTAAGTATTCTGGATTTTGGTATTGTCTGTTGGTGGGTTCATTTAAAGTGGCATTAAAAATAATATTTTGTTAGTGGTTCGCATGGAGATATTTTTTCAGCTGAATAATATTTTTCCACTTTATATTTTAAAAATCCATTTCTTTTGGCCAGGTGGAGAGGGCCTTCTTTTTTGAGTCTTATATTGGGTTCCCAATTAAGTATGTAATTGAGAGTTCTGTGTTTGTTTTCATAACTCTTGATTTTGTTTATATATTTTGGCAGATTGTAGCTTATTCTATTCTTTAAGGGCATAATGTCTGCCTCGTAAAGTACAATATCATTAGGGCAGGTTTGTCGAAGACCTGCAATAATTCTAGCTGCATTTAGTTGTATCCTTTCCAGTGTTTTTAGATTTGTTTCAGATGCTGTACCATAGATTTGATATCCATATTCCAAGATTGGTCTCATTAGAGATGTGTAAGTTAATTTTAGTGTTGTTGCTTCAGCTCCCCACTCTTCCTGAAATATATTTCAAGATTTTTATTCGGTCTCTTCCTTTTCTAACAACTCCTTCAATATGCTTACTGGAGTTAATTTCTGGATCCAGGGTGTAGCCGAGATATTTAGGATGTTTATTATATTGCAATTGTTGTTCTTTCAGAATAATTTTCGGTTTTATTTTGTATAGTTTCTTATCGGAAGTAAAAAGACAGGTTTCAGATTGTTGGGGGTTAAATTCTAATTTATGTTTATTAGCAAATTTTTCTAGGTGGAGAAGAGTCTTGTTCAAATCTCTTTCAGCTTTTTTCCAGTTAGTGTTGCTGCTCCAGAGAATAATGTCATCAGCGAAAAGTCCATTATCGGTTTTATGTGAAAATATTTCTTCTATGCCTGCAATAAATAGGGTGAAGAGAGTTGGGCTAAGGACTGATCCTTGTGGTAATCCTTGGTACAATTTGAAGGTTTTAGATAGAGTGCCATTATATTTGACCCTGATTTGTATATTTTTAAGAGAATCATTTATCCAAGTGATAGCTTTTCCATCAATTTTGATATGTTTGTATAATTTTGTAATTAACTTGTTTTTCCATACCTTATCAAAAGCTTGTGTAAGGTCTAAAAAGCAGCTATGGTGTGGTTAGTTGTTTTTTTGTTTGTGCATCTTTTACCTTTTGTGTAAAAAATAAGAGTTGGTCTATTGTTCCATGTCCTTTCCTAAATCCATTTTGTTCTTCTGGTAAGAGATTTCTTGTGTCGGAGTGGTAGGTGAGTCGTCCGAGTATAATTTTTTCCATTAATTTGTAGCAAATATTTGTTAGGGAGATAGGTCGGTAGTTTTTCGGGTCATCAGCAGATTTGTCAAGTTTTTAATGGGAATTATTGTTGCATTTTTAGTCTTGAGGCAATTTTCCAGTTTTCCAGGAGTTATTGAAAATATTAAGAAGTCTTTCTTTGCCAATTTTGCCCAAGTTTGATATCATTCGGCCATGGATTCTATCTGGCCCAGGAGTCTTGTTTAGGTCAGTGTTTTCTAATGCATAAGCTAGCTCTTTCATATTGATTTTTTCGTGGAAAATATTATGAGTGCTGGTGACATTTTTACAGTCATGAATAATCTTTCGGGCCTTTTTTCAACCTTGATTTTACTACTTATTTGATATGAATTACCTAAAAGATTGGCAGCAATTTTGTCATTAGTTGCTGGTGTACCATCTGTATTCTTAATCATATTTGTGTTTTCAGTTTGTAGCTGGACTCTGTCAATTTGTTTTGCCAAATTCCAAAGTTTTGTATTTGGGTTTCTTGGGTTCAGGTTTTCACAAGTTTGTTTCCATTTTTCCCTTTTCACATTTACGTATAATCTTTTTTATTTTTGCAATCACAATGTTCAGTTCAGTTCTACAATATTTTTGGTTTTGGTTGCACTTTTTTGTAGTTCATTTCTTCTAGTTATAAGTCTTTGAATATTTTTTGCCTGGTGTGTATAATTTGGAATCCATTTCTTAATATTACCTCTTGGTATTGAAACTTTGGCTGCTTTAATAATGGTGTTTTCGAAAGATATCATATTAGCCTTTTTGAAGTTCCAGAATTTTTCTTAATCGAGCTAGTTTTTGTCTTGGTGCTAATTTCTATCAAATTAGGCAAATGATCACTTCCAAAACTTTTTAATATTTTCTATTTGCATTTGTGGAAAATGTCAGGATAGTAAAAACTTATATCAAGGGCTTGTGCAGTATTATAGCTTGTAGGAATGATGGGTAGGATTCCCATCATTTGAGCACATGAGAAGGCATTGTCGTCAAATATGTTTGATAGTATTTTGCCTCTTGGGTTTGGCGTAGAACATCCCCATAGTTGATGTTTGGCATTAAGGTCACCTACAATAATAGTGTTGTCTGTAAGAAATTGAGCCATTGTTCCATCGTCAATAAATGTATTGTTTGGAGGGTGATACATATTGTATATGTGGATGGCTTTGTTTTGATTGAGGTAGACTTTGATACCTTGGGCTTCGAGGTCTAATGTGTTTGTAATATTAACGGCTATGTTCTCATAGTACAAATTCTTGATTAAAATTGCTAGGCCACGCCCTTCAACAGCATATACAGATGGATCTTCAGACCTTACCCTGAGTACTGGAGGGGCCGGAATTAACATAATACTGCAAGATGGAACAAACATAAAAATCAAAGAAGGAGCAGGACAGATTTCGTCAAACTTCACTTGTGAACTGACAGCTATCTGGAAAGCCCTTGATGTATGCCTTAACCAACCATCCCTGCATGAAGCAGAAGGAATTTTAATATACAGCGACTCCATATCCGCTCTAGAAGCAATTCAGAAGAGCAATACTAAAATCACACAGAAAATACACTCGTTACTTACCCAACTGGAACCATTGGAGAATAACTGCATTCAACATTGAATCCCTGCCCATGCTGGGATCAGGGTTAATGAAATGGCATTCGAATTGGCATAGGAAGCCAGAAGGTTGAGACAAAGGAAAGAACAAATGTCATTATTTGTCGCTAATTTCATTGTCAATATACAAGATAATTAAACAAAAAAAAAAATAAGAAAAGATCAAAATGCGAAATAAACTCTGAGAGAAAAATGACAAAAACTATAACAAGACTTAGAACAAAACACTATAAAGGAATGACAATACATCCAGATGGCACAAGAACCTATAGGGCATGCAACAATTGTCCTGGTGTGGAACTTACACCACCCACATATTCTCATAGCCAGCAATGGCCGCAGCCTTGGAGAAATTAGACATAGACCCAGAGCAGCTGCTTTATACACACAAGTTTCTGCTGCTGCTGCTGTGATGGAGATACATGGATACATCTGAGGTTCTTTATTGGACACGACAACAACAACGGCATTCCAGAGTGAAATAAATTATCAGAGATAGATACATATTTTTCAAATGAATTAAAATAAATATAATCGATACTGAGTGAGAGTTGAATTAAAAATATTAGAAATTTATTATCTTCGGAAACAAACCGTATCTGAAATATCAATTTTCTTTTTGCTACATGTTCAATTTGCATTTACCTATTTTACATATCTCTGATTGTATTTGAAAATCGTTAACCAATTCTTCATACTTTTGGCGAAGTGGTGTTTTATTAATTTGTTATTTTATATTATTAGGGTTCTTTCCTGGTATTCAAAAAGGAAAAATACGTGTCGTTCAGTTATATTTTGCAATTTATCAAACAATTTGGCCGCTGAATAGCTGATTCTGGTGGAGCGCCATCTAGCGAATAAAGTTGTAACTAAAATCAATTTCGAAAATTTCATTATTTGCCATAAAAAATCCCATTGCATCCTGAACACAATGGTGTTTACCGCATTGCTCTAGCGCAAATATTCGCGGAGTTATTAATTTTTAAAGTTGTGCGGGACTTTTGGATCACCCTGTATATATATATATATATGTATATATTGTCAAGCGGCTCCAACCACGAGAGGCCCCATGAGACGCCTGTCAATCATCCCTGGACTCCGGGGTGAGGGCCACGGGTGTGAGGGGTTCTCGGAATCTGGTCGGCGGGGTGGCTGACGCCGCTCATTAGGATTATCTTTAACTTGGGGTAAGTTGTACTCCCTCTCTCTCCCTATAAATACCCCTTATAATAAATTAATTATCCCCAAACTTGCCCTTGCTTTATTTATCTCCGCGACAATATAAAGTTAAAGTACGTATTTAAGCACGAATGTTTTCCCTTCCTTATACACAATACAAACTTCTACTGTCCTTTACTGCGATAAATCCAAGCTCCAACAGCTTAAATATATAAGCAGGTGTATGGGGAAGTATTCTTCAACAAAAATCATTCTAAATTACGTATACTCCGAATTCGCTTTACAATCAGAGGGTTTCTTTAAATTGACGTTCTACCTTATGGGATCGTTGGAAGGAGGATCTAAACCGGGTGGTTTTCGACCGCTACGACCCGGGATCGAAATTTAAATCAAAATGCTCCAATGGCCTTCGATTCTTGCAAAAGTCCAACCCCACCAGTGAGTGCAAGTAACCAAACGGGGCTCTGGAACATTTGTAAATGCAAAAAGTCGAACTGCTTTTGACGTGTGTAGATATGTAGTGTACTTACAGTTAAAAGCAGTCGCCAATTTCTTACCCACCATGATTATCATGGCCTGTATCACGTGTACTAGAGATAATATTAATAATAAAAACGTTTTATGCTAGTTAGTAGGGACAGCTAGCGGTAAATATCAAGGCTAAAAATGCTCCAATGGCCTTCGATTCTTGCAAAAGTCCAACCCCACCAGTGAGTACAAGTAACCAAACGGGGCTCTGGCACATTTGTAAATGTAAAAGTGGAACTGCTTTTCACATGTGTAGATATGTGGTGTACTTACAGTTAAAAGCAGTCGCTAACTACCCACCATGATTATCATGGTCTGTACCACGTGTACTTAGGATAAATAAAAAAAAACATCTTCAAGAAGGTGTCATTGTACATCCAGCGTTCACATAGCCTATACATTAATGCTGTCCCCAAGTTCTAATGTAGAGGTCTGGGGAAAGTATACCGTCGATGTAAGGGAGAGGCGAAGGCATCTACCAGCCGTCTTCATACCCACCATGATTATCATGGCCTGTTTACTAGGGATAATTAAAAAAAAACGTTCTACACTATTTAGTAGAGATAGCTAGCGGTAAATATCGGGGCAGTTAAATCAAGTTGTGTCACAGGTCATATCTGTACAGCACCGTTCGAGGCAGTGATATCAAGGTGTGTTAATGTCACAGACAGGTATTTGCACCGTGACATATTTACACGAAGACATCTAAATAACCGTGGTATTTATAAAAGATGGAATCTAGGGAAGTTAATATGATGACATCGGGTGTGTTGACTTGTGGGAGCTACCACAGAGCTAAATATAGACCGCAGGCCAATCGATGCTGTACCACGTGCAGACGGGAGCATTGCATTGAACTCTTGCACCAATAGCTGTCTTACATAGCGGTATACATCTTAGTTTATTCTTCATTACAGAAATATCATTTATGCATATCAACTAATAGTCTACACTCATTGACAAAACTTATGAAAGTGGAAAGTCTTTGATATCGTCGGTCGTCTGTTTTTTTTTAGGAAACAGAGTCAATTTTATTCACACTTTGTTATCTCGTGTGTCTTCAATAAAGGTCACTGTAATATCTTTCAGAGTTATTGTCTGAATCTCAATATATATGTTAAATGATACAACTGCCTTAAGTTTTGTCTGTGAATGTAAGTTGAATCAAAACATGGGTTAAAAAATATAACTAGGCATACAAATAGAGCATATCTTCGAGAAATAGATGTCCTCATTATACCACTTTTTTATTATCTTGAATACACAGAGAGTATCTTACGTTCCAATAATATTACCGAAATAATCCTTTGGAATAATCAAAATAAAGTTGAGAGATGTATATAGAACTTGAAACAATTCTAGAGAAGCGGTAAATATAACTTTGCAATTTTAATACACAGCCTTTTTTTGAATGAATGTGTGTGCCAGTTTATTAAAAAGAATATTCAAAAAAGTACATATATCTTTAAAATGTGAAGCTTTTCACAATTTTTATTTAAAACTTTTCTCTATTATAGAATAATATTAGACAAATTTGTTTGAAGTAATGAACACTCTTCAATCTTCAAGAGTTATATTAAATATACAATATATATGTAATAGAGATATATATATAGAAATATGTAAATGTTATCATAAAAAGTTGACATTGAAAAAAACTTGGCAGATATTCTAGACGAGTAAGGCTTCAGAAAGAATACTGGTTTTTCTTCTTTTACGAGCAGGTCCCGAATTGCTTTCTTGGCTGCTGTTTATATCAAATCTGCTGTTACTTTTCTTAGAATACAAAGATCGTTTAGGTATGTCTTGAGGAATTTCTTCCATACTTATATTCTGAGTTTCTTTTGCAAGTTCTTCAATAGCACTTTGTGATTTACTGTTCGAATGTTCAACAGAGGAATCACTGCCTTTTTTCTTCGAGAATTCGTAATATTTCGTCACATCGAAGTATCTTGGAAACCCGCTGTTTACTAAGAGAGTGTTGTTTACTACTTTCTTCCCTTTATTTTCAGCCTTTCCAGTTGTTATAATATCCTCGTCTTCCAAATAAAATAAAATTAGTTGAATCTCTTCTTTTTCAAAGTTTAGCGTAGTCCTCATAGACGCTTGGGTGAAAATATTATTTTCTTTACAAAATAATAGAGCTTGGCGCATTTGAAAAAGTTCTTTAATTTCTTCTGGTGAAAAAGAATAACATTCATTATCTGTTAACCCTTCTTCTTTTCCACACTGATAACAAATATGATTTTGAGAAAATTGGGACTCAAGAAAATATGACCAACAATTTCCGTGTTGATATTTACTGCATTTTTTACATTTTATCATTAATTCTTGTTCCTTTTCATTGCCACACATACAAGAAACAATTTTAATTTCTTCACCTGCTATTTCGTTCGTATCTTTGAAACTTATTTCCATAGGTGTTATATCATTTTGATCATTGTTGATAGAAACAGATGTGGCTTCCATTTTGTTATTTTCAATCGTTTTTGAGGAGTTGGCTAATCGAGGTTCTTCGATTGAATTTTGGGAAGACATTTCAATTTCATCAGTAAATTGTTTCTTTCCCGTTTTAACTTTCAATTTCAAAAAATGATGCGGAGTCTGAACTTCCCCCACTCTAATATTAGTTATTTCATCTTTGAAGAAAAAATCTGTGGTATCACAGGATTTGAATCCAGGAGGCTCGTAATCTTTTGGTGTTATTTCATCATAATATAAAAGTTTAATGGCAAGATATATGTTATCCGGTAACGGCGAAAGAGACTGTGTTAGCATAATAAGGGTTCTTAATAGAATTAAAGTAGCCTTTTTTGACTTTTCAGGGTTTTTTGAATTTGGTTCCAAATTAAAAATACTTTCATCGTTACAAGTGATTTTTGTTCCATCTGCTGCGTAAGCAAAGCGAAAATTATAAGATTCAATCGCTTGATCGGGTTCGTCTGGATTAGTGTAAATGGCGAGGATTAACTGCCTTAGATATCTTTTTTCTAAAGCATCAAAACAGGATCTTACTGCCTTTATAATTTGAATAGCTCCATCGCAGTCACTGCCATCGCTTAATATTTTTAAATGAATATCTTCTAGTTTTCTATCGCCATATGCCTTTTCTGGAAATATTCCTCTTAAATAAGTTATTTGTGAAATAGACAAAGCAACTAATTTCTTGACAAATTGCAGCGATTGATTAGCAGTAGATTGTTCATTTGGAAATATTTTACCCCATCCACTTATTTCTTTCACCTTTTGTGATGTACAAGTCATTTTTAGAAGATTATATTATTCAAAATAATATTATTTTCTAAAATTAAATTTATATAAGTCGATATCTTAAAGTCGTTGTTTGTGCTTAAACAGACGAATTATTAATTACAGTGTGGTACAGTCAAACATTTTATTTATATATATTTAGTAATTAAAATAATTGTAGCGAATTTTTAAAAATATATTAATTATATAAAATTAATTTAGAAAATATTTTATTTATATTGTAAAATATTTGAACGGTTAATTTTAAAATTTAAATTTTGTCTCCAACTATATATAGATTTTGCAATTGTAAAGCAACATTTTGCACATTAATGACATTTTACTTTTAGGCGATATTTTTCTATTTGATTTGAAACAGAAATATGTTTTCTCTATTTTCAAATTTTTAATTAAAGCAAATTTAAAAAAAATGAAATTAATAATGCTTATTTTTTGTGTGTGTTTGTGAAGCTAATTTTTAATTTTAAAAGAGCAATTTTTCAAATTTAAATAAGTACATTTTTTTTTATTTTAATAAAGCCATTTATTTTTTATTTTTGTGCGTATATTAAAATGTCATTAAAGTGTAAAATGTTTTAATTTTTAAATTTTAAAGTTTCAATTTTAAAAGAGCAAATATTTTTGAATTTAAATAAGTATATTTTTTATTTATATAAACACATATTTTTCTTATTTTTGTACGTATACACCTATCCCTCGATTTACACGGTACTTGTTTTACACGTTTTCGCTTTTACACGGTTTTCCAAATAAGTTTTTTGATTTTTTTTATCGCACTATACTAAATGCTACTGTGATTGAACACATGCGCTGTGTACACATCTCACGAGGAATCCCGAGCTTATGTGCTGACTACATATTTTAACCTGTCAATGCATTTTATTTTTATTTCTGTGTACACCTATCCCCCGATTTACACGTTTTTCTCAGGAACGTATCTACCGTGTAAATCGGGGGATAGGTGTATTAAAATGTTGTCATTAAAGTATAAAATTTTGTTTTTAAATGGCAAAACCTATATATCCATTTCATTATATTTACTTTATATATTATATATTACATTATATTTATAATCATCACTATACAAAAGATTACTACTCGATATCATATCAAAATATTGAGTGCAAAATAGTTTTGTTGAATGAATTAATCATAAAAAAGTCATTAAATAGAAGGGTGTTAATTGTAAAATTTCAATTCAAATGTTAAATGTTATTTTAAAACTTTAAATATGTTTATATTGTGTTAAAAATATGTTTATAATTTCCATATGCATTTTTATTTAAATATTTATTTATTTGCGGATTGATCGAATTTCAAAACGATTTAAATCAGTATTTCTGGCTTATACTAATGTTTTATCCAGTGGCACAAACGACGAACAAATTTTAGAACATTTACACGGTAAAAATATCAATAACATTAGCCTGTCACACTTCTATATCAGAACCAAACGACTAAACATGTTTAAAAATGCTCATTTAAAACTTTTTGAAATGTATATATTTTTTAATCTAAGGCCAGAGTTTAATTTTTTTTTCTGATAAACGACATTGAGCCATTTCATTAATTTATCATTCTGATATACTTTTTTCTCTATATTAAACTATTTTTAAACATTTAAAAACCAGTCAAGAAAAGGGTTATAATGGGTATAAAGGGTAATAATGCTTTTTTTCTATCAAATTATATTAAATAAGGGATATTATTATTTTATAGAATTATTAAATTTTAACCACCAAATATATGTTGATACATTAACGCGCCATCTGTTATCAAAATTCGAAACTATTATAGACGCGTATGATTCTTTTTCAAAATAAAAATTTTCTACTGTCCTTACTGTAATTACTCCCATTAATGTTACCATTGCAGTAAGGGCAGTAGGAATTCTTTAATTTTTAAAAAGAATCATACGCGTCTATAATAGTTTCGAATTAAATATATATAATATGCGAAATAAACTCTGAGAGAAAAATGACAAAAGATTTAGAACGAAACACTACAAAAGAATGACAATACATCCAGATGGCACAAGAACCTATAGGACATCTAACAACTGTCCTGGTGTGGAACTAACACCTACTTACATATTCTCATGTCCAGCAATGGCCGCAGCCTTGCAGAAAATTGACATAGGCCAAGAGCAGCAGCTTTACACACCCGAATAGTGAACATTGCTGTGATAGAGATGTATGGAGACATCTGAAGCTCTTCATTGGACACGACAACAACAACAGCAATTAAATATATGTTGACTTCAAAACATTTTTTTCGATACATCTAGATAAACTTGGCAAAATTAAAACAAAGCAATAACGCGCCATAAAATGTAAAGATTTAAGCACGAATGTTTTCTCTTATATTGTCTTATATGCAAAACTGAAAGCATAGAAGAAATGTCCCACTACATCTCTGAATGCATTATTGTTAACGAGGAACGGAATAAGATCTTAAAGAACATTATCCAAGTCTACGTGAACCCAGTTCAGCTAATCAGAATAATGTCAGAGAAAATATATATAGCGATAGAATTGTTTAACTTTCATAAAGCGTTAGAGAGAACAAGGTAATCTCTAAGAACTAAAATTACAGAACAATTTCCTTCCATAGTTAATTTGTATAGTTATGCTGAATACTTTGATTTCATTTTCCTTTCTCTCCTTTGTTTATGTTTCTTTTCCCCCCTTTCTCCATGGAAATGATGTATGGCGAGTCCTTACAGGACGGAAATGTCCTAATAAAGCTGTTGTTGATTTCTCTTATACACAATACAAACTTCTACTGTCCTTACTGCGATAAACCTTGAACAGTTAAACCTGTCTATAGCGCACACTCTTGGGACTCACCAAAATAGGGTGCTATAGAGAGAGGGTGCTATAAACAGGTCACTTTTAATGTAAAATGTTTACATTTTAATGTTTAAAATCGGGCGCTATAGAGAGGGAGGCACTATTTAGAGGGGGACGCTATAGACAGGTCACTTTTAATGTAAAATGTTTAAAATCGGGCGCTATAGAGAGGAACGCGCTATTTAGAGGGGGCACTATAAACAGGCCACTTTTAATGTAAAATGTTTAAAATCGGGCGCTATAGAGAGGTAGGCGCTATTTAGAGGGGGCTCTATAGAGAGGTTTAACTGTATCTAGATAGAAGAGAGATATGGAAGAGATATTTGTTAGTCTCAAATTTCCAATAAAGGCTCAACGCAAACAGCAGATAAACATTGGGAAATGGCGTTGGGCAACACTTCCTTCTGACGTGTGGAAATAGAAGACAAATATTTCTATAAGATGTATTTACAGATGGCATAGATTTGTTACATATATTCATATATTAATTACATATCTTTTGGTGCATATATACAGAATATGAACGCAATATCGTGACAATAGAAACTCAATCCCGGGATAAATGTAATCCCGTGACAATGGAAACTCAATCCTGGGATATAAACGTAATCCCGTGACAATGGAAACTCAATCCCGGGATATAAACGTAATCCCGTGACAATGGAAACTCAATCCCGGGATATAAACGTAATCCCGTGACAATGGAAACTCAATCCCGGGATATAAACCTAATCCCGTGACAATGGAAACTCAATCCCGGGATATAAACGTAATCCCGTGACAACGGAAACTCAATCCCGGGATATAAACGTAATCCCGTGACAACGGAAACTCAATCCCGGGATATAAACGTAATCCCGTGACAATGGAAACTCAATCCCGGGATATAAACGTAATCCCGTGACAATGGAAACTCAATCCCGGGATATAAACGTAATCCCGTGACAATGGAAACTCAATCCCGGGATATAAACGTAATCCCGTGACAATGGAAACTCAATCCCGGGATATAAACGTAATCCCGTGACAATGGAAACTCAATCCCGGGATATAAACGTAATCCCGTGACAATAGAAACTCAATCCCGGGATATAAACCTAATCCCGTGACAATGGAAACTCAATCCCGGGATATAAACGTAATCCCGTGACAATGGAAACTCAATCCCGGGATATAAACGTAATCCCGTGACAATGGAAACTCAATCCCGGGATATAAACGTAATCCCGTGACAATGGAAACTCAATCCCGGGATATAAACGTAATCCCGTGACAATGGAAACTCAATCCCGGGATATAAACGTAATCCCGTGACAATGGAAACTCAATGCCGGGATATAAACGTAATCCCGTGACAATGGAAACTCAATCCCGGGATATAAACGTAATCCCGTGACAATGGAAACTCAATCCCGGGATATAAACGTAATCCCGTGACAATGGAGACTCAATCCCGGGATATAAACCTAATCCCGTGACAATGGAAACTCAATCCCGGGATATAAACGTAATCCCGTGACAATGGAAACTCAATCCCGGGATATAAACGTAATCCCGTGACAATGGAAACTCAATCCCGGGATATAAACGTAATCCCGTGACAATGGAAACTCAATCCCGGGATATAAACCTAATCCCGTGACAATGGAAACTCAATCCCGGGATATAAACCTAATCCCGTGACAATGGAAACTCAATCCCGGGATATAAACGTAATCCCGGGATTGAGATTCCATTGTCACGGGATTACGTTTATATAACGGGATTAAGTTTCCAAACGTAATCCCCGTGACAATGGAAACTCAATCCCCCCCGGGATGTAAACGTAATCCCGTCATATATTGGGAGTGTGAACAAAATCCGGGGATATAAACGTAATCCCGTGATACAGTGGGACACAATCCCGGGATGTACCACTGTCACTGACCTACGCTGACGCCCAGCGGCCAGGTGGTGAAGTTATCAGATTGTGGCGTCAGTCGGTGCGATGGCTGAACTGGACGGGTGGGACAGCCTGGTGATGGGGGCGTACGCCCTGTGTATGATCGGGGCCATTGGATACGTGAGTACTGTACTGTATACTGTAGGTGTGATACTGAACGCTACTGTTGTCTACGGTAGATGTGATACTGCACCACACTACTCTCCTCTAAAGTAGCTACTGTATTCTTCAGTAGATGTGATACTGCACTCTAGAGTAGTGGTGTTACTGCACCTCTCTCACTACTTCACGCTATTGTATCTACTGTATTCTACGATAGATATGATACTGCACCACAATACTGCATTCTAGAGTAGAGGTATTATTGCACTCTATAGTAGCGATGTTACTGCACAACACTACTGCACTCTGTAGTACCAGTACTACTGTACACCCAGGCAGTATCAGTACTGTAGGTTGAAATGACACTGGGCTTTGCTGTATACAAATGAACTCATGAATCTGTGAGAGAATTCGCTGTCCCAGATGTCGGACAAGTAGTAAATTCCATCAAGATGGTAGAGTGATATGGACCTAGCACGTGACACAACTGTTGGTTTTTGTGGGTGTTTAAGTGGGAAGATCACGTCAATTATATAATCATTACAATATTTATTAACATATAAAATTAAAAGAAAGGATATATAAGAGCCACGTAAAGTATCTGTTCTTGCCTGTTCTTCTTTGTTGTTTATCTTCTTTCATAGAATATTATTTATTATTGTAAATTTTAATCATACTTAAAATTTAAAAACAATATTTTTAAATATTAAATAAAAATGTTACATAAAATTATAGGTAACATATTGGCAACAACAACGGCAAACTAAGTTGGAACTCTACCACGATGGGAGTTGTTCCTGGTCAGTTTACAATGGGTGATATAGAGATAGGATGTCAAACTGGGGAGATAGAATGTTCACCAGGAATTCTTGTAGGTGCCAAGTTCGTTGATTTTATAACTCATACATAGCTGTACCACCTCAAAAGACTATTAAAATTACAAATATATTCTCACAATGAGTATCTTTTTTATTTAAAAAAAAAACGCTAGCTTTCAAGCGTTAATCGCTCTTCAACGGGCTTACTATAATATCGACTTGATCCCACCAGAAATATTTACAAAAACAAACGCGCGGTATGTAATTTAACAATTTAATGGATTCAGTTATAAATATCCACGCTGCGCGCGTTTGTTTTTGTAAATATTTCTGGTGGGATAAAGTCGATATTATAGTAAGCCCGTTGAAGAGCGATTAACACTTGAAAGCTAGCGTGTTTTCAATAAAAAGATACTCATTGTGAGAATATAATTGTAATTTTAAAACTTTTTCACAATTTTATCACGAATAAAGAATAAAATTACTAAGTTGGTGTGTTTGATATGTCCTTTATCTATGGATACGGTACAGGAGCCTTGGTTACCTAGTTGTTATAGTACTTTAGATTTCACCCTAGAACCTGTCTTAGCGGACACCCCGATATATCGGGGGAAAACGGCTGAAGTTCACACAAGTCCATGTACTTGGAAACCAAAAGATAATCAACTCTTAGCTGCAAATCAACAGCTGTACCACCTCAAGACTATACAGCTCTGTAGCTACCCATGTTTACACATATTTCAGCCAAGAGAGAGAGTTATAATGGATAAACCATTAGAATTGCAATCCTCCGTATCAATTAGATTAATCAAATCTCCAAGGATAAATTAATACTACAAATGAAGAATTCCTCAACTCTTGTAACTGTGTTATCACAATGATTAACTCCTTGAACCTTCCAAAACGTTACTCTAAATCTAATCATCAAATCTTGAAGATGCAGTACCAGCCTGATCAAGTAGTTTACCTTTAAATGTGCAATTTTAAAAACTGTGGCTAGATCAAAGAGTCATGGTATGGCCCTGATTGCTTCCTTCAAAATAATAGAGCGTACTGACTCTGCATCTAAACCTTGATTCAACGGTTTAGTTATAATCAATTCCTTCAGCCTTAGCATATTGTGTCCTATATAAACGACGTTCTGATCTCAAAAAAAAAAAAAAAGAGAAGAAACTTATTCTCGAAGAATTTGATTAATATAATGATGGATAAGTTAGAAACTATTTTAGACGCGTAAGATTCTTTTTGAAATTAAACAATTTCTAATGCCCTTACTGCAATGGAAAAATTAATGGGAGGGCCTGGCTCATCAGTGGTGAACCCTCCCAGCGAAACTGGCGAAACCGCCATTTTTTGAGTTTTAATTTCGATAGAAGAAGTAGAAATAAAATATTTTGATAATTTAATTTTCAATTTTTAAAAGAGCACCCGAAAATATTTCATTAATGGGATATACACACCACAAACACAAGAATCAGACGATGAATTTTACTCTGAAAATGAAAAAAAATGAATAGGAATAAAATGATAAGACATGGTCACTGATGAGCCAGGCCCTCCCATTAATTTTTCCATTAAGGGCAGTAGAAATTGTTTAATTTCAAAAAGAATCTTATGCGTCTAAAATGCTTTCTAATTTTCATAACAGATGGCGCGCTAGTGTATCGTACTATAATGGATAAATGGAGATAATTCACTATACAAATATTCCATTTACATACCCCTAGTTCTTCTGCTAACTTGATGAAAAGGTCGATAGATGTCGCGGAGTTCTTCTGCGTCTATTTTGACCTGAAAGAAATTACATTCATTTTATCGAAGATATTTTTTGATGGCGGTGTCGAATATGCAATAAGAGTTATGATATAGATAGTTGACAAGCCACAATGTAACAAGGGTTTAAGTCAAAGTCCAGCTCTATTAATGTACTTTGAGAAGATACAGAGCATCAAGAAAGAGTAGCCAAAGTCCAGCTCTGGAAATGTCTTTTGAAAGGATACAATACATCAAGAATGTATAGCCAAAGTCCATCTCTGGAAACTTTATCTGCAAAATCGCAGTGTAAACAAAGCTATGAAGTCCAAAGTCCAGGTCTAAAAGAGTCCTTTGCGAAATTCCTGTGTAAAGATACGGTGAAACAAGGATTTGTAGTCAAAGTCCAGCTCTGAAACGTCCTATGAAAAGATACAGCGCATCAATAATCTGTAGCCAAAGTTCAGCTTTGGAAATATCCTTTGAAAAGATACAATGTAACAAGGCTATGAAGTTCAAATCCAGCTCTCTAAAAGAGTCCTTTGTGAAATCCCTCTGCAAAGATACAGAGAAGCAACGATTTTTTTTTGTAGCGAAGGTCTAGCTCTGAAAGAGTCCTTTGCGAAATTTCTCTGTAAAGATACAGTTGTTGTTGTTATCATATCCAATGAAGAACCTCAGATGTATCCATGCATCTCTATCACAGCAACAGCAATTTACACTATCTTGGGTGTGTAAAGCTGTTGCTCTGGGTCCATGTCAATTTTCTACAAGGCTGCGGCCATTGCTGGGCAAAAGAATATGTGGGTAGGTGTTAGTTCCACACCAGGACAGTTGTTACATGTCCTATAGGTTCTTGTGCCATCTGGATGTATTGTCATTCCTTTATAGTGTTTTGTTCTAAGTCTTGTTATAGTTTTTGTCAGTTTTCTCATAAAGATACAGTGAAAAAGGATTTGTAACCAAAGTCCAGATCCGAAAGAGTCCATTGCGAAATTCCTCTGCAAAGCATAACAAGAATGTGTAACCAAACTCGAAGAACTTCTGTGGTAAGCGCGATTTCAAACAGAGATAAAACTAGCAGAATTCCCCAGTGGAAAATCCAGGAGGCCTTGGCACATTTGAGCGATGGACCTTCCTAATCTTTCCATAAGTCCAAGAAAGATTTCTCGAAGTCTTATCACAGCGTGTTTATAAACGTTGGGCGGATGGCTTCTCTACACAGATGGCTTCGACACACGGATGGTCCTCTACACGGACGGATTCTATACACGGTGGTCCTCTACACGGACGGTTTCTATGCACGGATGGTACTCTACACGAGTGGGCGTGCAGCGAAGTAAACACCATCTCTCGGGGTTCGACTTCTGCACAGACTCAAGGCTCTTCTTCTTCTTTCTTATCTCCACTCAATCATATCAGGGTATCAAGCTTGTAGAGCTTGAGACTGGGTGAAGTAGAATGTCATTAAGACTGGGAGCACTACTCAGTAGCTGGCCACTGACTTAGCTCCAATATGAAATGTCTGACATGAGGAACAGATGCCATGTGCAGCCAACATGGAGTACATCCTGTATCCCTGGAGAACTTACAGGGTTCTATCAGCATGGCCATTTGAGCCCAGGTTTTTTAGCGTGTTTGTTACTGCTCCCTCTCCTCCTTTTTTTTATCTGGGCTTGGGACCGGCAAAGGAGTTCTGAAGACTTAAATCAGCAAAGAATTCGTCATAGAGAAATCAAATCATACAATCTAAAGCAACTAATACCAAAGTTTTGACAAAGTAAATACATTGCTATTCTATTTTATAAACGTATATAGTGATAAAACTCCCCCCAAACGAACTTTATTAATTAGAGCAAAAGATATCTCAAAAAAGGCACCTCTCCCTTTAAATATGAATTAAAACAGTGCCTTTTGTTTATCACTCCACTACAGAACGATAAGGTGGTGTTAATGAATAAGTCACAACACCATTTTTAGCAGATTCAGACATATTTCAACCTGTATACGATGGTGAAACATGGTGTTATATATAAAAATGAATGTTTGTATGTCCGGTATACAAATTCGCAGTATTTCACTAATTCAAACCAAAATTTCCATACATAGGTAAAAAAATACGGGGAAGACGATAGGCTATTTTAAAAATATATAAATCAATTATTAAAACTATATATTTGTTCCAGCCTTAAATATGCGAAATTGTTAGAATTTACTTTTGTTAATTATTGTTAAATTATGTAAATTTTAGAAATGTATATAAACTTGATTTTAGAAAATAAAGTTAGTTATTAAAGTATACGTGGTTGAGTCATTAGAGTTGGTGAGACAAGACAATAGCAGTCATTCAAGTTTGAAGGAGTTATAATTAGCTCGCTGAGTCAAGGAGCATAGAATTAAAACCAGCGTTAAAATAAGAATATAGGCGGTGATTCCTCCTTAGTGCCAGGAGGCCAAAGCCAATTCGATTCAATATTCAAATTATTCTACTTAGCTCGCGTACAGCGCCCTCTATCAAATATTAGATTAAATTATGCTGATGCAAACAAATAGATAATGCTAATAACAAACAATTATAAAAAAAATCTTATCTAAATATATATCACTCGGGTAGGTATGCACACGGGTCAATCCCGGGGTGAAGCCCGGGTCACCCGTCTAGTTGTTTATATCACCAACTTTAGTTTTTTTAATGGTATTTTAAATATTTATCTAGTATCAAGATATTCTTCTGTATATCGATGTTAGGATATATTTTTACTTGACTACGTTCAAAATCATCTTCGATTAACCTATTTATTTTATAACAGAATGGAAAAACTTTACATATTAACCTATTTTACATTAATAATAAATTTAAAACAAAAACATTACATACCAATTAGCAGCAAACTCTATCTAAATCTACAAAACTACATATGCAAAGAGAAAATATCTTTATTTACGGGGCTGCTAACCAAAATAAATGATTTTTTAGTCCCAATGGCCTCGTAAAGCGGAATATATAAAACCACTATGACCAGGCTGGGGAGGCTAGGGACAGGATCACCGTTAGGGAAGAGGCATGTTAGGCCGGATTGGGTCCGCGGAGTACATATGCAAAAACAAACGAGAGTTATAAATATAGCAATTACAATGTTGCCCAATATAATTAAACATAACAAAAACTCCAATATTATAACCTCTGTGAAATCTTTAGGACAAAAACTAATCATAGAAATATATATTCAAATATAAAATGAAAGGATATAAAAACACGAATGTTTCTTTTATACATAATACAAACTTCTACTGTCCTTACTGCGATGGAAAATATAATGGGAGGACTTGGCTCATCAGTGGTGAACCCTCCCAGCGGTTTCGCCAATTTAACCCGCTGGGAGGGTTCACCACTGATGAGCCAAGCCCTCCCATTATATTTGATATAGCGTTATTGCTTTGTGTTAATATTCAAATATATTTTGACAATATTTACAGAAGCCGTTGGCCGGATCCCAGCATTTTTTACTGAGATAATAAACAAATTGGTTTGTTTTACTGCATAGTTGAAGGTATAGATGTTTCTTGGTACATGAATAGCATCCTTCCGTAATTTTAAGCTGTATTCCTATATCTAAAGTTGTCTAAGGATATCTCTAAAGTCGGAATACACACATCTCCACCGTTATAAAACGACATTGGAAAATATCCCGCATGTGTTTCTTTTAAATGAAAATTCGAAATTTAAGGAGAAATAACGATCATTTCTAACCTTAGAGATGAGGTATGAAAGGATGAATTATGAAGAGTAATGATAAACGGAAAAATAAAGTGTCCAGGGATGGGAATCGCCATGTCCACTAGGCTACCCTGGACATATTTTTCCGTTCGTAAATAATATATGAGGTAACACACTGTTACGTACACTTCTACCCAATATCCAATAAACTCAGGTAGTGTAGTTTCCATTAAAAGAGATTGTATGTTATATATTGGTATAATATTATTACAGAATTATCATAAGAACTGAAAACATCTCACGCTATATATTGATTACATCACAACAACCAAGTCCTTGGTCAAAACCATATATATATATTATATGTTACAGATACTAAGCAATAACGCGCCATCTATACACATAAAAAAATAAAGGATTTAAAAGCACGAATGTTTCTTTTATACATAATACAAACTTCTACTGTCCTTACTGCGATAAAAAAATATATTGGGAGGGCTTGGCTCATCAGTGGTGAACCCTCCCAGCGGTTTCGCCAATTTTATGCCTAACTGGCCTTGTCTTTATTGTTTGCGGAAGAGCATTGCTCGATGCAAATATTTGAATGTAATTCTACTGACCTAAAAGCTTATTGACCCGAAAGCTCGCCTGTATTAAAACTTATAAGAAACGCATCCTCGTACGCTTTAAATCTATTACTTACTAAAAGCTTATGTCCATAGTTTTCTTGAAAACCATTTCTGAGATTCCATCCTTCAGTGTAGCGTATATAAGCAGAATGATCCAACACAGTATTGGAGCTCTTAGAAGCGGTCTGGTAGATTAAATTGGCGAAACCGCTGGGAGGGTTCACCACTGATGAGCCAAGCCCTACCAATATATTTTTTTCATCACAGTAAGGACAGTAGAGTTTGTATTGTGTATAAAAGAAACATTCGTGCTTTTAAATCCTTTCATTTTATATATTAAACACACAGCACTTTATTAAGACCACCAGTCTTATACAGATTCAACACAGGAAGAAAGGAATCGTAGATGGATCTCCTGTATAAAGTCGGAATATAAAGTCTTACTAAATTAGTTCATTAGATACCCAGTTGTTCAGTAGAAAGGCTGTCAGTTTCATTACCTTATTTCGAATATCATTCACAGCTTTATAAAATTTAAGATAAAAGGTTATCCCAAAAGTTCGTAAACATATTATAATTTTTCATGTGTTTTTTCATGTGTTAAGCGTATTTACGCAAGTTTGGCCTTAAATACCCATTTCTTGTTTTTTCAAGAAGCCTCTGGGACCAAAAAATCTTTTTGGTCTCAGTGGTACAGCCTACTCCACGCTGACGAGCGCTAAAAGCGCGAAACGCGTTCGTGGATGGCTTTTCTTGATTTATCAAGTAATTGGGTTGGCCAAATATCAGGGAACTGGTTAAATCAATGTTTGGTTGATTTCTGTTCTACTAGATGGCGCTCTGCCTTCTGTAAAGCCCATGTGCTCCTGGTCAGGATATGTCTTTTTATTTTTGATGTTATAATTTATATTCTGCAAGTGTTTACGAACTTTTGAGACAACCTTGTAATTCTGAAACTTGGCCCACCTACTGATTGGCCACCCTTGATATAGAACATCAGAGATTAAATCATTCTTCTATAAGAATTCTGTTATAATTCACCAAGGTTGTCCTAAAGGTTCGTTAACATGATTATTATTTTGCAAGTGTTTACGAACTTTTGAGGAGAACCTTGTGTTTTTGAAACCGCGGTACACCGATGTTACCCCCAGCTGACACCTGAGACCACACAGAGCGTCTCCTATCTGACCAGTGGAGCGCCAAGTCAGCTGAAGACCTCGGTATCTCTGACCTTCAAGGTCTGTGTGATAACTTTTGGCGCCTTTGTCAACATTGGACGTCACCTCGTCGTTTTGTTGTTTCTACGTGTGTCCTGCATGTGTCCGTCGTACAGAATGGTACCCGACTCGAAAGCTGTTTTATTGTAGATGGTATTCATAAACATGTCCCAAGGGCTAAAGAACAGACTCTCCCAATAGGCATTCCTTTTATTTGTTTGTAATATTGGTTTTTGTAGCTGAAATACACTCATGGGACAAAAGTAGTAAGTGGAATGTCATTCATGTCACCTGTTGTCTGTTTGTTTGAAGAAGACAGAGGCTGTTCACACTTAGTTATCTCGTGTGTTTTCAATAAAGGTCACTGTAATATCTTTCAAAGTTATTGTCTGAATCCAGATATATATGCTAAAAGATACAATTTCTTCAAGTTTTATCTATGAGTGTGATGAATGAAAGGCAAGGGTTGGGTAAATCTAATATCTGTAGGACTGTGTAGGATTATTTGTGAGCGAGCACATCAAGAAGGTTGTAAGGAGTTCTGTATGTAGAATAGATGTGTGGGGGGGATTTCTCAACGCTGATTCGGCGGTTTGTACTTATTGTGGTTTTCTGTATTGCTGTGGTGTTTGGATGGTGTAGGGCACGTAGACACGGTCTGGATGAAGTCTAACTACATCTACACTACAGCAGTCTACCGTAGGTACTGTAGACACATGTCGTCTGACAATGGCCTTGGCCCTGAAACCGAAATAGCCCGGTGGCGTCTGCTACATAGGGCAGTCGACGCCAGAGAATGTGTCGTCTGCTTTTTTACTTTCCCCGTCGTTCCCCGACTCTGGGTCTGACAATATCTCGGGTATCTACCTCACTTTACTGGCATCTCTCACTACACTCATGGACAAAGGAAGTTGTACCTTTTACCAGGTGTATCGGGATTGTGACAATAACTCTGAAAGATATTACAGTGACCTTTATTGAAGACACACGAGATAACATACACTCATGGACAAAACTTAAGGAAGTTGTACCTTTTACCATGTATATCGGGATTGTGACAATAACTCTGAAAGATATTACAGTGACCTTTATTGAAGACACACGAGATAACATACACTCATGGACAAAACTTAAGGAAGTTGTACCTTTTACCATGTATATCGGGATTGTGACAATAACTCTGAAAGATATTACAGTGACCTTTATTGAAGACACACGAGATAACATACACTCATGGACAAAACTTAAGGAAGTTGTACCTTTTACCATGTATATCGGGATTGTGACAATAACTCTGAAAGATATTACAGTGACCTTTATTGAAGACACACGAGATAACATACACTCATGGACAAAACTTAAGGAAGTTGTACCTTTTACCATGTATATCGGGATTGTGACAATAACTCTGAAAGATATTACAGTGACCTTTATTGAAGACACACGAGATAACATACACTCATGGACAAAACTTAAGGAAGTTGTACCTTTTACCATGTATATCGGGATTGTGACAATAACTCTGAAAGATATTACAGTGACCTTTATTGAAGACACACAAGATAACATACACTCATGGACAAAGGAAGTTGTACCTTTTACCATGTATATCGGGATTGTGACAATAACTCTGAAAGATATTACAGTGACCTTTATTGAAGACACACGAGATAACATACACTCATGGACAAAGGAAGTTGTACCTTTTACCATGTATATCGGGATTGTGACAATAACTCTGAAAGATATTACAGTGACCTTTATTGAAGACACACGAGATAACATACACTCATGGACAAAGGAAGTTGTACCTTTTACCATGTATATCGGGATTGTGACAATAACTCTGAAAGATATTACAGTGACCTTTATTGAAGACACACGAGATAACATACACTCATGGACAAAACTTAAGGAAGTTGTACCTTTTACCATGTATATCGGGATTGTGACAATAACTCTGAAAGATATTACAGTGACCTTTATTGAAGACACACTAGATAACATACACTCATGGACAAAACTAAAGGAAGTTGTACCTTTTACCATGTATATCTGGATTGAGACAATAACTCTGAAAGATATTACATTGACCTTTATTGAAGACACACGAGATAACATACACTCATGGACAAAGGAAGTTGTACCTTTTAGCATGTATATCGGGATTGAGACAACAACTCTGAAATATATTACAGTAATCTTTATTGAAGACACACGAGATAACATACACTCATGGACAAAGGAAGTTGTACCTTTTACCACGTGTATCGGGATTGAGACAATAACTCTGAAAGATATTACAGTAATCTTTATTGAAGACACACGAGATAACATACACTCATGGAAAAAGGAAGTTGTAGCTTTTACCATGTATATCGGGATTGAGACAATAACTCTGAAAGATATTACAGTAATCTTTATTGAAGACACACAAGATAACATACACTCATGGACAAAGGAAGTTGTACCTTTTACCACGTGTATCGGGATTGTGACAATAACTCTGAAATATATTACAGTGACCTTTATTGAAGATATACGAGATAACATACACTCATGGACAAAGGAAGTTGTACCTTTTAGGATGTATATCGGGATTGAGACAATAACTCTGAAAGATATTACAGTGACCTTTAATGAAGACATACGAGATAACATACACTCATGGACAAAACTTAAGGAAGTTGTACCTTTTACCATGTATATCGGGATTGTGACAATAACTCTGAAAGATATTACAGTGACCTTTATTGAAGACACACGAGATAACATACACTCATGGACAAAGGAAGTTGTACCTTTTACCATGTATATCGGGATTGTGACAATAACTCTGAAAGATATTACAGTGACCTTTATTGAAGACACACTAGATAACATACACTCATGGACAAAACTAAAGGAAGTTGTACCTTTTACCATGTATATCTGGATTGAGACAATAACTCTGAAAGATATTACATTGACCTTTATTGAAGACACACGAGATAACATACACTCATGGACAAAGGAAGTTGTACCTTTTAGCATGTATATCGGGATTGAGACAACAACTCTGAAATATATTACAGTAATCTTTATTGAAGACACACGAGATAACATACACTCATGGACAAAGGAAGTTGTACCTTTTACCACGTGTATCGGGATTGAGACAATAACTCTGAAAGATATTACAGTAATCTTTATTGAAGACACACGAGATAACATACACTCATGGAAAAAGGAAGTTGTAGCTTTTACCATGTATATCGGGATTGAGACAATAACTCTGAAAGATATTACAGTAATCTTTATTGAAGACACACAAGATAACATACACTCATGGACAAAGGAAGTTGTACCTTTTACCAGGTGTATCGGGATTGTGACAATAACTCTGAAATATATTACAGTGACCTTTATTGAAGATATACGAGATAACATACACTCATGGACAAAGGAAGTTGTACCTTTTAGGATGTATATCGGGATTGAGACAATAACTCTGAAAGATATTACAGTGACCTTTAATGAAGACATACGAGATAACATACACTCATGGACAAAACTTAAGGAAGTTGTACCTTTTACCATGTATATCGGGATTGAGACAATAACTCTGAAAGATATTACAGTGACCTTTAATGAAGACACACGAGATAACATACACTCATGGACAAAGGAAGTTGTACCTTTTAGGATGTATATCGGGATTGAGACAATAACTCTGAAAGATATTACAGTGACCTTTAATGAAGACACACGAGATAACATGCACTCATGGACAAAGGAAGTTGTACCTTTTAGGATGTATATCGGGATTGAGACAATAACTCTGAAAGATATTACAGTGACCTTTAATGAAGACACACGAGATAACATACACTCATAGACAAAGGAAGTTGTACCTTTTAGGATGTATATCGGGATTGAGACAATAACTCTGAAAGATATTACAGTGACCTTTAATGAAGACACACGAGATAACATACACTCATGGACAAAGGAAGGTGTACCTTTTAGGATGTATATCGGGATTGAGACAATAACTCTGAAAGATATTACAGTGACCTTTATTGAAGACACACGAGATAACATACACTCATGGACAAAACTTAAGGAAGTTGTACCTTTCAGCATGTATATCGGGATTGAGACAATAACTCTGAAAGATATTACAGTGACCTTTATTGGAAACGCACAAGATAACCAAGTGTGAACAACCTCTGTCTACTTCAAAAAAATAAAAAAATAGACGACCGTCGACATCAAAGACTTTCCACTTCCTTAAGTATTGTTCATGAGTGTAGTTTCCTCTCTTGAAAAGGTAACAGCGGATTACTAAAACGTTGATATAAACAAATGTTGAAGAGAGTACAGAGAAGAGTTGTTTACAGCGGCAGCGGTAATTTCTAAACATTGCTTGTATATGCACATATGTCAAAAATCGTTATAAAATCTTTGGAAATGTGGACAATTTTCCTGAAGATAGAGGCTGCCTGGCCGCCGGCATTCATATTTCTATGAAAAATAGACACTTCGGCCTGTTAGAGTTTTTTATTTTCTCAACGTTTCGACAAAAATATTTTGACTTCGTCAAGAGAAGTAAATAAAGTATTTGGCAAGGTGTTAAAAATTATTCTGAGGTTGCAAGGGCGTTCTCACAATTTTGTCGTGCAATTTTAAGTAAACATGTGATGGTGGAGATGCGACGGAAGCTTCTGGAGACATCTTGGTGAGATTTCACCAAGGGATAGTGGGCTGCCTAGACCGAAGTCTGTATGCCTGTACTATACCGCCATCTTGGATCATAAGCCAAGGGAAATAGGTTTGATAAACCATCCCTAACGGCCCATGTTGTATCCCGGCATGTTTGTTTCACCTGGTGATATTTTTGCATCATGATTAATGCGCGTATTTTTAAAATTATTTATAATATTATTTTTAATATATTTAAAATTATATATTTATTTATTTTTATAAAACATAATATTATTATGAAATATTATGCACTATAAAATAATTTATATTTTGATACACTAAATACCCCACCTGCTTTAAACTTTGATATGATAAATAAAGAGATATTCTAGGTGTTACCTAAAAATATAATTGTTTTATTATTGACTGGTTTAACCTTGTAGAATGGTTGAGACACGTTCTGGAAAGATGCAAGACGCGTCGAGGAGAGAATCAAGACTGAAGAATCTGTCAAACCGCAGCCTGATGCAACAATATTGAAGGAAATTGAAGGCAGACCTTCTACACTGAAGAATAGAATCTTAGAAATGGTAATTTAAGCAAACAATGGACATATTATTTTAGGACAGTAGAATTACATATAAATCAACTTAAATTACATCACAGTAAGGACAGTAGAAGTTTGATTTATTTGTGAAAAGAAACATTCGCGTGTTTAATGTTTTCATTTGTTATATATAGACTAGCCGAATGACCCGGGAAACGCCCGTGTTTTACCCGATTGAATGTTTTTATTCAAATACTATTTGTTACAATTATAAATTGGAGCCGTGGATGTCACTCTTGTGAAACGTCCCGCTCCAAACTTTACATGTACATTAGGTCAGCTGGTATTACCCCTCATTTTCACCGCTAGAGGCGCGAGCGATTTGACTTTTTGTAAATATACATAATTATAAAGATAGAAGCTTCTATAGAAATAAATAAAATAAGCCGAAATAGCTCAGTTAGGAGAGCGTTAGACTGAATATCTAAAGGTCTCTGGTTCGATCCCGGGTTTCGGCATCTTTTTTTAATTTTTAAATTTCTACTTACCGTAACTTGACACTTAACGTGACAGAATTGTGCATGACGCTGATAACTGTATTAAATATAATCCAATTGTGCCTTATCACACACTATTTATTTATTTGGATTAGGTTTTATTACCTTGTGTTTATAATCTATAATCCAAATTGTGCCTTATCACACACTATTTTTTTATTTGGCCTTATTACCTTGTGTTTATAATCTATGACGTAATGCCGGCGGTGCGCGCCCGTTGGCTGCCGGCGAGCACGTGACCTCCCTGTGCGCGCGCATCCGTGACAGAGGCGGCCGATGAGGAATGAGGAAAGACGGTCGTGACTATATATATATAATAATAATTATTATTATTATTATCATTAGATAATGATAATGATTATAATGATGATGCGCGCGCATCCGTGACAGCGGCCGATGAGGAATTGAGGAAAGACGGTCGTGACTATATATGTTGATGGTGTGTTATTGCGTTGTATTAATGAAGGGTATATCTTATGTTTTCACATGAATTTAAATAGACGTTTATTATCGTGATACGTGGTACAGACCATGATATAATCATGGTGGTTAGTAGTTGGCGACTGCTTTTACTGTAAGTGCACCACATGTCTACACATGTGAAAAGCAGTTCGACTTTTGCACTGACAAAATATGCCAGTCCCGTTTGGTTACTTGAACTCGCTTATGGGGTTGGACTTTTACAAGAATCGAGAGGCCATTGGAGCATTTTTTAAATCAGAAAAACCGCCTTTGCCGGTCCCAAGCCCGGATGAAAAAGGAGGAGGGGGAGTAGTAACAAGCTCACTAAAAACTTAGACTCAGCTGGCCATGCTGATAGTACCCTGTAAGGTCTCCAGGGATACAGGATGAGCTGCGTTTGTACTCCATGTTAGGAGCGGCTGCACATGGTGTCTGTTCCTCATGTCAGAGGCGGCCATTTATTTTAGAGCTAAGTCTGCCTGCCACTGAGTAGTGCTCCCAGTCTTAATGACAAAGGCAGACACATTCTACTTCACCCAGTCATGATGGTTGTTAAAGCTTGATACCCTAATATGATTGAGTGGAGATAAGAAAGAAGAAGAAGAAGAGAAAAAAGTGTCCAATGCGGGATTCGAACCCGGATCGTAGTAGTCGAAAACCAACGGTTTAAACCATCCTTCCACCGACTTCCTAAAATACGAGGTGTGTTCAAAAAGTATCGCGACTTTTGTGTTTTTCAAAAATTATTTATTTATTCATGAATACCTATTTTGTCCCCTTCAAAGTAATCCCCATGAGATATTATACACTTGTGCCAACGGTTTTTTCCAATCTTCGAAGCACTTCAAAAAATCATTTTTAAAAATCTTTTCCAGCTCCTCCTTCGATGCCGTCTTTATCTCGTCAAGCGTAGCGTAACGTCGTCCTTTCATGGGCCTCTTCAGTTTAGGGAACAAGAAAAAGTAACAGGGGGCCAGATCTGGTGAATACGGTGGCTGCGGCATCATTAGTGTGTTGTTTTTGGCCAAAAGGTCGCGCACAAGCAACGATGTGTGAGCAGGGGCGTTATCGTGGTGCAAAAGCCAATTTTTGTTCTTCCACAAATCCGGGCGTTTCTGGCGGATTGCTTCGCGCAAATTGCGCATAACTTGCAGGTAATATTCCTTATTGACCGTTCTAACCTGTGGCAAGAACTCATGATGCACCACGCCCCTGCAATCGAAGAAAACTGTCAGCAAAACTTTCACATTCGACCGAACTTGGCGCGATTTTTTCGGTCTTGGTTCGTGCGGCAGCTTCCATTGAGATGATTGAGCTTTGGTTTCCACGTCATAACCATAAACCCACGCTTCGTCACCAGTTATGACCCTCTGGAGCAAATTTGGGTCGTCGCGGACAGAGTCCAACATCTTATTAACAATGTTCATGCGATGCTGTTTTTGGTCGCAATTGAGCAATTTTGGTACGAATTTCGCGGCGACCCGTCTCATGCCCAAATCATTGATAAAAATCGAATGGCACGAGCCAATCGATATGTTTAGGTCCTCAGCAACTTCTCTAACGGTGATTCGACGATTGTCCAATATCATTTTCTCCACTCCATTAATTTTTTCGTCTGTTGTTGAAGTGCTCGGGCGTCCGGCACGCTCTTCGTCGTTCACATCTTCTCGGCCTTCTGAGAACATTTTGTACCACCGATAAACGTTACTTCGGTCCAAGGTAGCTTCTCCGTATGCCACAGTCAACATTCGGAATGCATCCGCGCACTTAATTTCGTTTTTCACACAAATTTGATACAGGTTCTTTGATCCATTTTTTTAATAGGTAAAAATCGAATACGATCCAAAACACCTGCAAGCAAAGCAGCTGTCAACAATTAAGTGAACATTCAAAATGGCCGAGCTTGTCGGCATAAGTGAGAGACATGAGTACCAACATAAAGCCACAAAAAGATCGAAATTCGAATATACGTAACCCGCGAAAATTAAATATTCGCGATACTTTTTGAACACACCTCGTATGTAAAAGTGGCCAACACCCACATCCTGGATAACCATTCCAAGATAAATTACATCACTAATTATTACCTCATTAACCAGTTCTCCAAACTTTCGTGCCAAACACCACCAAGACCTGCATACACTTATAAACCTGTTACAGTATTCCTTATTTACACAATGGAGAGAGATATGCATTAGGAGAGAATGGGAACAAGAACTATATATATGTTATATAAAAATATTATTTTATTTAAAATCATATTTTCATAGATTGATTCAAATACTCTGTTAAATCGACCGCCAGAGGTCATGCTTCCCCTATAAAAAAAACTCGTTGTTGTTGTATCCCGTTGGCCGGCTCAACCTTTTGTACATTATGTAAATAAGTATTTCATTTTTATTCAAATTATGTTTTTATATATCTTATAAACTCAATTAAAGCAATTTCTAATCTTTACTATTTTTATTATTTTACTTTCAAGATTCTTGCCACGACTGCATCACCAATACCATTTAGTACTAAAAAGAACCAGCAAATAACTCCATGGCATAATCCTCAACATTATCTAAATACAAGCAGAAAATATATTTTCTTTATATAAGATATATAAATATATATATATTAATTAAAAAGGCATATATTGGATCAAAATATGCCTTTTTAATTGAAGATTTATTTATGGATTGCTCTCTATTTTGAAAACTATAAATATGTTTGAAGATAATTCTCAGCAATTCACTTCATTTGTAAATTTAAAAAAAAAAAAAAAGAATTTTAAAAGTCTAGGTAATAAATTATACATAATAGATACATATTTATAATTTTAAAAAAGGCATATTCTGACCACAATCACATGAGCTTTTTAGATTGCAGAGCGCCATCTAGTGGAACAGAAATCAACTAAACGTTGAATTAGCCTGTTCTCTGATATTTAGGCCAACCCATTCTCTTAATAAATCAAGAAAAGCTAACCACGTACGCGTTTCGGGCTGTTGGCCCTCGTCAGCGTGGTGCAGGCTGTACCTCTACGACCATAATATAGTAAGGCCCTCTCATTATTTTATCATATTGCAGTAAGTCCAGTAGAAATTTGTTTTATATAAAAAATTATACGGTTCTAGAATCGTTATAAAATCTATGGAAATGTAGACAATTTTCCTGAAGATAGAGGGCCGCCGGCATTCATATTTCTATGAAAAATAGACACTTCGGCCAGTTAGAATTTTTTATTTTTCTCAACGTTTCGACAAAAATATTTTGTCTTCGTCAAGAGAAGTAAATAAAGTATTTGGCAAGGTGTTAAAAATTATTCTGAGGTTGCAAGGGCGTTTCTCACAATTTTGTCACATAATTTTAAGTAAACGTGTTGTTGTTGTTGTCGTGTCCAAAGAAGAGTCTCAGATGTCCCCGTGCATCTCTATCACAGCAGCAGCAATATCCACTATCTAGGGTGTGTAAAGCTGCTGCTCTGGGTTCAAGACAATTTTCTGCAAGGCTGCGGCCATTGCTGGGCATGAGAATATGTGGGTAGGTGTTAGTTCCATACCAGGACAGTTGTTGCATGTCCTGTAGGTTCTTGTGCCATCTGGATGTATTGTCATTCCTTTATAGTGTTTTGTTCTAAGTCTTATTATAGTTTTTGTCAGTTTTCTCTCAGAGTTTATTTCACATATTTGATCTTTTCTTATTTTTTGTTTGATTATCTTGTATTTTGCCAAAGAAAACATGTGATGGTGGAGATGTGACGGAAGCTTCTGGAGACATCTTGGTGAGATTTGACCAAGGAATAGTGGTCTACCTAGACCGAAGTCTGTATGCCTGTACTATACTTCCATCTTGGATCGTGATCCAAGGGAAATAGCATGGATAAACCATCTCTAACGGCTCATGTTAGGAGGATTTTGTATCCCGGCATGTTTGTTTCACCTGGTGAAGGGAATTGAAGGGAGACCTTCAGACAATTTGTACCTTGACTCGTATTGTCGGGTCAATGCTTGACTGGATGGATTGATTGATTCTTCCGTCGTCTGTGCGGGACGTCAGAGTTATGCAAGAGACAGGATGTCGTCTGTCATTTATTGCCAACGGCTGACAGATTTAGAAATCGAAAGTCAACGTGCTGATACCTGCATGTTCTAATGCGATATTTGGACCAATTCTAGCATGTTCTAATGTGGTGTTTGGACCAATTCTAGCATGTTCTAATGCGATATTTGGACCAATTCTAGCATGTTCTAATGTGGTGTTGCCTACATTTGATTCAATATTAGCATGTTCTAATGTTGTGTCATTTCGGCCAATATTTAATTCAATTCTAGCATGTTCTAATGTGGTGTTGCCTACATTTGATCCAATGTTAGCATGTTCTAATGTTGTGTCATTTCGGCCAATATTTAATTCAATTCTAACATGTTCTAATGTGGTGTTGCCTACGTTTGATCCAATGTTAGCATGTTCTAATGTTGTGTCATTTCGGCCAATATTTAATTCAATTCTAGCATGTTCTAATGCGGTGTTGCCTACATTCGGACCAATTCTAGCATGCTCTAATGTGGTGTTGCCTACATTTGATCCAATTCTAGCATGTTCTAATGGAAAGCTATATCAGCTAACATTTGATCCAATTTTGGCATTATTGACTCTAGGTCACTTCTTCGTCCCTCGCAGATATGGTCACCTGATGTTAAAGGCCTGCAGCTCTCCAACCGTCTCTCTATGATCTCTCCATGAGCATAATAATAACCATAATAAACCTTTTTAAATCTATATTGTATTGTGGTTGATTTGTTTGCATAATGTTTAGCTTCCCGACAATTAAAGAAGCGTCTAATTTGGATTCCTTGATCAATTAACTCACATTTGTGATCATTAATCCAGCACGTGGGGGGAGTGGGGTCCACCACACCCATGGACTTCTCACAATGCCACGATCCATCAAAATTCAAGATCCGGAATTTACTCTACTAATCGCTCTTCTTTCCAGATGGACGATGTCTCTGGGAAAATCTTGTTCCTTTCTTCTCTTATACTGGCAACAGCATGCCTGTGGGCATATCGTTCTCCATTCTGTAAGAAACAAATCGAATAAAGTGGTAAATATCAGTTTGTATCTACTAATAAAAATTGATATCTCGAGATATGTTTAGATTGTATTGATTGACATAAGTTTTTTAATGATATCATATAGCTATATAGATGGGCGCATATTCAATTTTAAGGTAGACAGTGAGAGAGGATAAAGTTCGGTTGGGTTTACCTCTCTTCGTGTCTATTGTTTCAACATGACAACATGATTAGTAAAAAATAGTACAATTATGATATTGTACTGGGATAAGATGCATAAATTATGAAAAAGGCATCTCCTTATCGTGCAACTGAAAGTTGCTGATGGCTTGCACCATCAGAATAAATATCAACTATTCTCGTTGTTTTTTTAAAATTAAATTCTGGAATATTTTTTTTTTAAATCAACGAATAAGTGATAATTATTCCGATAGATGGCGTAAGCTAACAGAAACTTTCTGTTACACGATAAGGAGATGCCTTGTTCATAATAGTAATTAGGTAAATCAAGTTATTCATCCAGTCTTCAATAAACTAAGATGTCTGGAAGAACGGAAAGTTCAAACTAAGTCAAATGCTCTTACACATTAATCGACACAATCGTTTGTTTTAAAAAATCGAACACCCTCTGTAGATCTATTTGTTCAAGAGCGGAAATTGAAGTTTTTTTTTCACCCTTTTTTTAAAATTGTATTTTAATTATATATTTGAAACTGCTTTTTATTAAATCATTATTTAAAATATATTTTAGCAGAAAACAACGAGTTTCCACTTGGTGCTTACCCTACAAATATCTTTTGATTATTTTAAATATCATTATTTAGACTCTTTTATATATTTGCCTGTTACAATGTGTATAAAATTAATCAATTTGAATTTATTTTATTTTATTTTTTTGATTTTTCATTTTTAAAAAATGCGATGTTAAATCCTTCACAAAAAATATTTTTATAAAACTATAATATTTTTTAAAATTTCGTTTATTTTTTTACTAAAGGATACAATAAAATTTAACAACTAAAATAATCTGTTGTAATACAATTTTTCTTTATTTAATTTTATAATAGAATTTAAAATTGGATATATTGAATAGGATATTAAATTTGTCTTTTTGTTTATATATAAAAATATTGTTAAAATCACTTAAAATCTATAATTAAGTTTATATAAAAAGGCCTACCTGGATCTGTAAAGGAAAAAACATTTTTTTCTCAAAATATTTCGAGAGATTGCTCCCTCTTTTTCAATTTATTGCACAGTAAACTTAATTTACAAATTTTTGTAGATCGTAATGAAAACAACTTTGTCATTGGTCAAAAATAATTAATGATAATAATACATTAAAAATTAAAATTGAAAAATTTGATGGGTTGCCTTTTGACTCAAACTACAATTAAGTGTTTAGGTAAAATTCATAATTCACCTATTTTGATTTTTATAAATAATAATTTGATATTCTACACTTTTAAAATAATTCTATCGAATTTATTTTTATCAATTGGTATTTTGTCTATAATATTTTAAGGGCTATTTTTACACAAATACATAAAATATCGATAACCTTTTTTATTGGCCTCAATTTATGATATTGGGTTGGCCTCGATTTGTGATATGACCTCTTCTTTACATTCTTCAATGGCTGATTTCCTTTTGATCGTCTGGCCATCAAAAACACGACAATGAATGAGAATTCTTTCCTACTTGTCTGCACGATATCCTCTTCCTAATTCTAAGCTCTCTCGTCTGACATAATTTGATGGCTGGCTTCCTTTGATTGTTCACATATCGATACCAATGAAGAAGAATTCTGTTGTATATATTTTAATTGATTAATTATACCCACAGAGTATGTGTGTAAGATCACAAGTAAATAGGCACTAACCGTAAAAAGATAAGTTTCTCTGATAGTGGAAATTGCTTCTGCTGTGATAGAGATGTATGGAGACATCTGAGGCTCTTTATTGGCACAACAACAGATAATTGACATGGACCCAGAACTTTACACACCCAAGATAGAGAACATTGCTGTGATAAAGATGCATGGGGACATCTGAGGCTCTTCATTGGACACAACAGCAACAGAAAATTGACATGGACCCAGAACTTTACACACCCAAGATAGAGAACATTGTTGTGATAGAGATGTACGGAGACATCTGAGGCTCTTTATTGGACACAACAACAGAAAATTGACATGGACCAGAAATTTACACACCCAAGATAGAGAACATTCCTGTGATAGAGATGTATGGAGACATCTGAGGCTCTTCATTGGACACAACAACAACAGAAAATTGACATGGACCCAGAACTTTACACACCCAAGATAGAGAACATTGCTGTGATAGAGATGTACGGAGACATCTGAGGCTCTTCATTGGACACGACAACAACAACATAAAATTGACATGGACCCAGAACTTTACACACCCAAGATAGAGAACATTGCTGTGATAGAGATGTACGGAGACATCTGAGGTTCTTCATTGGACACGACAACAACAACAGAAAATTGACATGGACCCAGAACTTTACACACCCAAGATAGAGAACATTGCTGTGATAGAGATGTACGGAGACATCTGAGGCTCTTCATTGGACACGACAACAACAGAAAATTGACATGGACCCAGAACTTTACACACCCAAGATAGAGAACATTGCTGTGATAGAGATGTATGGAGACATCTGAGGCTCTTCATTGGACACGACAACAACAGAAAATTGACATGGACCCAGAACTTTACACACCCAAGATAGAGAACATTGCTGTGATAGAGATGTACGGAGACATCTGAAGCTCTTCATTGGACACGACAACAACAACATAAAATTGACATGGACCCAGAACTTTACACACCCAAGATAGAGAACATTGCTGTGATAGAGATGTACGGAGACATCTGAAGCTCTTCATTGGACACGACAACAACAACATAAAATTGACATGGACCCAGAACTTTACACACCCAAGATAGAGTACATTGCTGTGATAGAGATGTACGGAGACATCTGAGGCTCTTCATTGGACACGACAACAACAGAAAATTGACATGGACCCAGAACTTTACACACCCAAGATAGAGAACATTGCTGTGATAGAGATGTATGGAGACATCTGAGGCTCTTTATTGGGCACAACAACAGATAATTGACATGGACCCAGAACTTTACACACCCAAGATAGAGAACATTGCTGTGATAAAGATGCATGGGGACATCTGAGGCTCTTCATTGGACACAACAGCAACAGAAAATTGACATGGACCCAGAACTTTACACACCCAAGATAGAGAACATTGTTGTGATAGAGATGTACGGAGACATCTGAGGCTCTTTATTGGGCACAACAACAGATAATTGACATGGACCCAGAACTTTACACACCCAAGATAGAGAACATTGCTGTGATAAAGATGCATGGGGACATCTGAGGCTCTTCATTGGACACGACAACAACAGAAAATTGACATGGACCCAGAACTTTACACACCCAAGATAGGGAACATTGCTGTGATAGAGATGTACGGAGACATCTGAGGCTCTTCATTGGACACGACAACAACAACAGAAAATGACATGGACCCAGAACTTTACACACCCAAGATAGAGAACATTGCTGTGCTAGAGATGTACGGAGACATCTGAGGCTCTTCATTGGACACGACAACAACAACAGAAAATTGACATGGACCCAGAACTTCACACACCCAATATAGAGAACATTGCTGTGATAGAGATGTACGGAGACATCTGAGGCTCTTCATTGGACACGACAACAACAACAGAAAATTGACATGGACCCAGAACTTTACACACCCAATATAGAGAACATTGCTGTGATAGAGATGTACGGAGACATCTGAGGCTCTTCATTGGACACGACAACAACAACAGAAAATTGACATGGACCCAGAACTTTACACACCCAATATAGAGAACATTGCTGTGATAGAGATGTACGGAGACATCTGAGGCTCTTCATTGGACACGACAACAACAACAGAAAATTGACATGGACCCAGAACTTTACACACCCAATATAGAGAACATTGCTGTGATAGAGATGTACGGAGACATCTGAGGCTCTTCATTGGACACGACAACAACAACAGAAAATTGACATGGACCCAGAACTTTACACACCCAATATAGAGAACATTGCTGTGATAGAGATGTACGGAGACATCTGAGGCTCTTCATTGGACACAACAACAACATAAGTTTCTCTTTGTTTAATATAAGTTTCTCTCTCTTGTAAATCAATAAATATAATGTTTAATTAATATTCTTGGAATCAGTTTCATTAAAAATTCTAAGCAAAGTCAACAAATTCTTGCTTGGATTATATTAACTCATTCTTTATCTTCGAATTCTAAGGCCGTTGCTTCATTTTTTTTATGAAAATTGATGGGTAGCGCTTCTTCTTTTGTTTGTCGAGATATTGTGAAAACATTCTACAAAACATCTTGAAGGTTTCTTGCATCTATATTTTCATATAAACAGGGTAACAAGTACTCTTCCTAAATTTTACAAAGTCGTTTTTTAATTTGAAGATCTTAGAGAATTATTTTCTTGTGGTTTAATGGTATTTTAATCATTTTCGAATAATTTAATTGGTGGATTATACACTATACTCATGGATAAAACTTAAGTAAGTGAAAAGTCTGCTGCCGGTCGTCTGTTTTTTTTTTTTTTTTTTTTAAGGAGACAGAGACAATTTTGTTCACACTTGGTTTTCTCATGTGTCTTCAATAAAGGTCACTGTAATATCTTTCAGAGTTATTGTCTCAATCCCGATATACATTAAGACCGTTGAAGAGCGATTATAACTTGAAATCTTGTATTTTAAAATAAATAGAAACTCTTGAAGTAAACGAAAAGATTGCGCTACAAATTTTAAAATAAAAATACAACCTTTCGCAATGAGTTTCTTTTATTCTTTTTTATTCTAAATAAAAGAAACTCATTGCGAAAGAGGTTGTATTTTTATTTTAAAATAGAAACTCATTGGGAGAAAATTTGCGTAGTTTGTGTTTGTATTTAATCCACACAGGGTGGCTTAAGAACCATGAATCAAAAGAAGCGTGCAAAGAAAAAACATAAAAAAAATGACTCAACTCAGAGGCAATACCTATGACTCAGTCAACTACAACGCTGTCTACAATCGTTCGATATGGAAGCTGGCGCTGAAGATCCTGTAGATACAAAGCTACCTCTCAGTAGACCATTTGGTCTCATCAACGCCAGTCATCTACAGCGCTGTTTACAATGGCCCAGACATCTACAGCGCTGTTTACAATGGCCCAGGCATCTACAGCGCTGTTTACAATGGCCCCGGCATCTACAGCGCTGTTTACAATGGCCCCGGCATCTACAGTGCTGTTTACAATGGCCCAGACATCTACAGCGCTGTTTACAATGGCCCAAGCATCTACAGCGCTGTTTACAATGGCCCAGGCATCTACAGCGCTGTTTACAATGGCCCAGTCATCTACAGCGCTGTTTACAATGGCCCAGGCATCTACAGCGCTGTCTACAATCGCTATAGCTGGAGGCGGGTACTGAAGATCCTTTAGATACAAAGGCAACTCGCCGTAGATCATTTGGTCTCAGTACCTCCAGCCATCTACAGAGCTGTCTATAATCGCTGAACTGGAGGCTGGCGCTGAAGATTCTGCAGATACAAAGGCAATAGACCATTTGGTCTCAGTACCTCCAGTTAGCGCTGTCTACAATGGTCCAAGAATCTACGGGAGAAATGAACGAATGCAACAGCCAGCGGATCAATGCTCCATCGATTGACCTTGTTGAACACGTGGCGTCACAACATCCAGATTGTTCGTAGGTTGGACGGTGCTTAGCGGCTTCCACATTTGGCAAGTTTCGCTCTCTTCCTTTTTAAAGATATATCTTATAATAAGGTTATATATTATAATAGAAGGGGGAATTGCCGGATATAATTGCGGACATATATTTATTTACGGGACTGTTAACCAGAATGAATGATTTTTGAGCCCCGATGGACGCATAAAGCTGAATATATACAAAGCACTGTTGGGGGGGCCTGGGGATGGGTGGCCAGGGGATCATCGCCAGGTGAGGTCAGGAGAGCCGGGATGTAGAGGAGGATCAGGGGGGTATAATTGCACACACATTCAGCTTTATTAAGACCACAGGTCTTATACAGATTCATCGCAGGAAGGAAGTATAGATGGAGCTCCTATACTCCAAGCAGCACAGAACCCAACAACAGCCTACAGGTCAGACACATGTCCAGTGGCCACACCGTATATTAAGATTATTGTTTTATTTAAAAATATATTTCATAGATAAAAATATTCTATTAAATCGACCGCTAGAGGTCACACTTTGCATATAAAAACTCGTTGTTGTTCTTCCCCGCTGGTCGGCCCAAAACATTTGTACATTATGTAAATACGCTTTTCATTTTTTTTATTCTTACGCCTTAAGCCAGGCAGTAATTTTCCCAAGTTATGTTTATCATAAAACTCAATTAAAGCAATCTCTCCGATCAAAACTGTTTTTATTATTATTCTTTCAATATTTATGCCACGACTGCTCAACCAGATGATCCAAAACAACAGTAATCTTATCTTTTTTTTTTTAAATATAATATGCATATATTAGTTAATAACTAAATGGAATCCTCTCTTTCCTTTTCCCAGTATGAGACGCCTACGGAAGCCAACAGTACATAGACAGATAGAGCACATAGGCTATAGTTATTAACTAACATATGCATTTATTCAAGGCGCCAATTTATAATTGTAACAAATAGTATTTGAATAAAAACATTCAATCGGATAAAACACGGGCGTTGCCCGGGCCATTCGGCTAGTATTTACATAATGGTAAACAAAGCAGGGAGACAATCCCGTGATGCTCTTCGCCACGGGGGGGGGGGGGGGGGGGGCAGACGCAGGTCACGTGATCATCGGCCGGCCGCTGGACATCAGATATCAACATAAAGTTACAGGAGGAAGCCGTCCCTGTACTGATGAGGGCCAAGTCCGAACGGGAGGGCTCGGTCAGCAACCTTGCCAAGAACTCTCGGAGACGCCTGTGGGTTGATTGGTCATCCCCATGGATCCAGACCATAATGGCGGGCGCGAGGGGCCAAACAATGGCCGCTCGATGCATGGAGAATGCATCATTCCTTTAATACGGTGGCCTAGGTAATGCAGCAGAGGGCATGCTTTCGCATGCCGGTTTATGGACCGAAAGGTCTGGGTGGCCACTGCTTCTAGGATATACTGATGAAGGCTGTAACATATAATATATATATATGGTATTGACCAAGGACTTGGTTGTTGTGATGTAATCAATATATAGCGTGAGATGTTTTTAGTTCTTATGATAATTCTGTAATAAATTTTCCTCACAAGACAAATGTGTCTTCAAATACCATTTACATATCCCCCCCTCGCTTATGTAATTAAAGAGTATAACTTGTCACAGTCCATAATAGATGTACACTCATGGACGAAACTTAAGGAATTGGAGTTTATCCCCAAAATCTTATCTTTCTTATTTATGTCGCATTAAAAGAAGCTGTAATGATATTATACATATGCACCTATCCCCCGATTTACACGGTACTTTTTTTACACGTTTTCGCTTTTACACGGTTTTCCAAATAAGTTTTTGTTTTTATCGCACTATTCTAAATGCTACTGTGATTGAACACATGCGCTGTGTACACATCTCACGAGGAATCCCGAGCTTATGTGCTGACTACATATTTTAACCTGTCAATGCATTTTATTTCTGTGTACACCTATCCCCCGATTTACACGTTTTTCTCAGGAACGTATCTACCGTGTAAATCGGGGGATAGGTGTATATAACACAAAGCAATAACGTGCCATCTATACATATAAAATGAAAAGATTTAAAAGCGCGAATGTTTCTTTTATACATAATACAAATTTCTTCAGTGCTGCATATATAAGCAGAATCGTCCAAAACAGTATTCGAGCTCTGAGAAGCGGTCTGGTGGATTAAATTGGTTAAACCGCTGGGAGGGTTCACCACTGATAAGCCAAGCCTTCCCAATATATTTTTTCATCGCAGTAAGGACAGTAGAAGTTTGTATTGTACCCGGATGTATAAAAGAAACATTCGAGCTTTTAAATCCTTTCATTTTATATGTATATAACAGTAACATACAATCTCTTTTAATAGAAACTACATTACCTAAGATTATATTAGGTAGAAGAGCATATAACAAGGGCCATAGTCGAACTTGCCGAAACTG
>CP092863.1:86779958-86824647 GCA_030710605.1 Cordylochernes scorpioides | reverse complement strand
TGATTATCATGGCCTGAACCACGTGTACTAGGAATAAGCAAATATATTATATCTATATATATACTAGCGGACGTACCCGGCTTCGCCCGGGTTTTACCCGAGTAAAGGTTTGTCTAACGAACATTTGTTAAAACAATTCTCTATAAACTTATATATATAAAAAAAGATATATTTTGATAATTTGAAAATCGTAAATTTGAATCTCTCGATAAAGTGAACATTTTTTCCCGGTCCCTGTGTGCCGTGTCATCCTGAATTTTGTCTTTCCTAATTTTCTACATTACAAAATCATCGTATCATCATGGGTAATATTTAGAGCAGATTGTTGAATTATAACAGATAAATTAGAATATTTATCTTGATTATTTCTAGGCGAAAAGTTATTTCAAAAATTTTATTTGCTAGAAACCTTCCCAGTACTATGCTAAATAACTTCCCAAAGTTTCATGGCGATCCAATGAGTGGTTTGGTCAGGCATAAAGGACAAACAAACAAGCAGACACACACACATACATTCATTTTTATATATATAGATTCTTGTCTCAAATAAATTGCCGTGTCATCCTGAATTTTGTCTTTCCTAATTTTCTACATTACAAAATCATCGTATCATCATGATAATATTTAGAGCAGATTGTTGAATTATAACAGATAAATTAGAATATTTATCTTGATTATTTCTAGGCGAAAAGTTATTTCAAAAATTTTATTTGCTAGAAACCTTCTCAGTACTATACTAAATAACTTCCCAAAGTTTCATGGCGATCCAATGAGTGGTTTGGTCAGGCATAAAGGACAAACAAACAAACAAACAGACACACATACATTCATTTTTATATATATAGATATAAATCAATGTTTGTATGTATGTTTGTTTGTTTGTATGTCCGGTATACAAATTCGCAGTAGTTCACTAATTCAAACCAAAATTTCCATACATAGGTAAAAAAATACGGGCAAGACGATAGGCTATTTTAAAAAATATATAAATCAATTATTAAAACTATATATTCAAATTATTCTACTTAGTTCACGAACAGCGCCCTCTATCAAAGATTAGATTAAATTATGCTGATGCAAACAAATAGATAATGCTAATAACAAACAATTATATAAAAAAATCTTATCTAAATATATATCACTCGGGTAGATATGTACACGGGTCAATCCCGGGGCGAAGCCCGGTCACCCGTCTAGTAGATTATATTAAACAAATTTATGGATTGCGCTATTTTCAAAACGATATTTATATATGTAAAAAAAAAAGGTCAGGTTTGATATTTAAAATAAAAAAAAAGCATATACTGACCGCTCACATGAGAATTTAGATGGCAGAGCGCCATCTAGTGGAACAAAAATAAACTAAACGTTGATTTAACTTGTTCCATGATATTTCTTTTTTTTTTTTTTCACATGAAAATAGTATTTACGGAAATTTGGCCTTATATACCCATTTCTCAGGAAGCCTCTAGGACCAGAATATTTGTCGTAGAGATACATCCTGCCCCACGCTGACAAGGGTCAACAGCCCGAAACGCGTACTTGGTTTGACTTTTCTTGATTTATCACAAATTGGGTTGGTCGAATAGCATAGAACAAGTTATATCGACGCTTAGTTTATTTTTGTTCCACTAGATGGCGCTCGGATATCGAGAATGCGCTCATGTGAGAAGTAAGATTATGCCTTTTTGTTGCTAATATCTATAATAAGTCAGCGTATATGTCTGATTTTCGGCTTTTATATTAATTTATCTGAAAATAAAGCAATCCATACTTATAATACAATATAATGCGGCCTAAGATTGTAGAATGACATTTAAAAATTATCCCGCATGTGTATCTTTTAAACGAAAAATCGAAATTTATTTTAAGGAGAAATAACGATTATTTATAACCTTAGGGATGAAGTATGAAATGATGAATTGTGAAGAGTAATGATAAACAGAAAAATAAGCTTAGTGGACATGGCATCTGCCCAGTAAGCGGAAGACTGTGGGTTCGATTCCCATCCCTGTACACTTTTATTTTTCCGTTTATCATTACTCTTCACAAATTCATCCTTTCATACTTCATCCCTAAGGTTAGAAATAATCGTTATTTCTCCTTAAAATAAATTTCGATTTTTCGTTCAAAAGAAACACATGCGGGATAATTTTCAAATGTCGTTCTACAATCCATACTTAAATCATTAGATAATAAAAAGACATATATTGGATTGAATTGAATAAAGGAAAATAGTTTTTAGTAGTTTTGATGGAGTAGCAAACACCATTTTCTCTTTATAGAGAATTGTTTATGTAATATCTTTCTAAACCAAAAACAAGTCGGTGGATGAGTGGGTAACACGCTCGATTTCCGACAGTCATGAACCGGGATTGAATCCCGCGTTAACATTTTGTTTAAAATGTGAATAACTTTCATATATTATTCACTGTTTCAATTATCATGAACTAGGTTGCTCTTGCTGAGCGGTACCTATTAATGTGATTTTGAACCATCTTTCTAAACCAATTAAGCCAGAATAACGAAAAGTGGAAAAAAAAGGAAAAATAAACCCACCTTAAATATCAAACAAGCCAGAAAAAACTTTCTCAAGAACAATATCCCCAAGGACCCAACGACATCAATATAAATTGTAAATGAACAAACCCTGTACATTCCCCACAGTAAATATGATGATCTAGGTTGCTCTTGTTGAGCGGTGGCACCTAATAAAGTTATTTGGAACTTGGAACTGGACCGTTACAGATGCAAGTCGGTGGACGAGTAGGTAACACCCTCGATTCCCGACAGCCATGAACCGGGATTGAATCCCACGTTAACCTTTTGTTTAATATGTGAATAACCTTCACTTCATTGTTGTAAATATCATAAACTAGGTTGTTCTTGTTGAGCGGTACCTAATAAAGTTATTTGGAACTGGAACGTATCTAAATTTAGCGTTGTTACTTGACGCAAGCATCCCTTGTGGGAATATCGCGAAATAGAGAATATATTCAGTAGTTTTATCATTTATTTTGAGAAAAGTAAATTACAAATTTCTCACCAGGATATTAGAGATGATGATGTTATTAATTAATCATCATTAACTACCACCGTAGCGTTGAAGAAATAAGTGTTCACGATTCTAATATGTCGTACAGTACAACTTGGATAATTCAACGTCTTTAATTCAAATGTTTATAATACAATATAATGCGGCTTGATTGTAAAACGACATTTGAAAATTATTCCGCATGTGTTTCTTTTGAACGAAAAATCGAAATTTATTTTAAGGAGAAATAACGATTATTTCTAACCTTTTGGATGAAGTATGAAAGGATGAATTTGTGAAGAGTAATGATAAACGGAAAAATAAAAGTGTCCAGGGATGGGAATCGAACCCACAGTGTTCCGCTTACCGGGCAGTTGCCATGTCCACTAGGCTACCCTTTAAATTGGTCAGTGACCAAGAAGAACTTTTATAAAGAAAGAAGGGAAGCGACGCGTCAAACTTATTTTATTTATTTTTCCGTTTATCATTACTCTTCACAATTCATCCTTTCATACCTCATCCCTAAGGTTAGAAAAAATCGTTATTTCTCCTTAAAATAAATTTAGATTTTTCGTTCAAAAGAAACACATGCGGGATAATTTTCAAATGTCGAATATTTATCTTGGTCCCTAGAATTTGATCCTTTTTATTCAAGACGTTTTTTATTAGAATATTTGGATAATTTTTCTTTTGTTCCGTTGTGCTTCGAATTATCCAAGTTCGTCTGCTAAATATTGTGTTTTAAAGAATTTGTAATTTACGGAAGAACATTGTATACAGGTAAACCTCTCTATAGCGCCCCCTCTAAATAGCGCCTTCCTCTCTATTACGCCCGATTTTAAACATTAAAATGTAAACATTTTACATTAAAAGTGACCTGTATATAGCACCCCCCTTCTCTATAGCATCCTATTTTGGTGAGTCCCAAGAGGGGGCGCTATAGACAGGTTTAACTGTATATTTATAATTATATGTATTTCTATTGTCCACTCACAAAGCTTTTGTCTATAGTTCATTTAAAGCATCCTTTCCAAGAGTTTAGCATCAGTATCGTTATAAAAGGAAAACAGCCAAATGTGCAATACAGTAGACTCTCCTATAACGCGAGTTTTTACAACGCGATAAAAAAATTGCGACAAATTTATTTATACAACGCGAATTTTCGCATAACGCGTTATAAAATAAAACAATTTACCCTAACATTCGCGTTATACAAGTTTTATTTCGTACAACGCGAATTCCTATAACGCGATTTCATACAACACGGAACACATTAATCGCGTTATAGGAGAGTTTACTGTATTAGGTTGGTATGGTAGTGCCACGTGGAAAATTAGGGAAGACAAAAACTTCAGGAGGAAACAAAATTTATTTCAGGCAAGGACAAACTATCAAAGGTAAACAAAAGATAAGCCACGAGGGAAATTTACAGAGTCGCAAGATATAAAACATAAAAATGACCACTCTGTTAAATAAAAAATAATAAAATTAAGAAATACTATGTTACATAAATAAAATTAATAAATACTATGTTACATAGCTTCTTCCCTATGGGAGCTGTGACCCACAGCTAGCAATTATTGTAGATACTGACGTGGATTTGACGTGCTTCTGCCAAGGATTCCATCGAAGTCTTGGAACTTTGTCCCTAGTACCTTTGCGTCCATTTTCTTGCGGCGTTAAGAGCGGCTTTGTCGTCGAATCGTCGTCTATAGGGACATCGTCATCTTGGAAGGAAGTCTTGGCTATGACACGGGGGTGGAATCCTGGAGCCAGTCTCTAAAAATGTAGATCACAGCACCCATAGCTTCAAATTCTTCTCGGCGATCTTCAGTTTGTCTTCCCTAACTTACCCGGCATCTCCACCAAAATGCCACGTGGAAAATTAGGGAAGACAAAAAACTTCAGGAGGAAACAAAATTTATTTCAGGGAAGGACAAACTATCAAAGGTGAACAAAAGATAAGCCACGAGGGAAATTTACAGAGTCGCAAGATATAAAACATAAAAATGACCACTCTGTTAAATAAAAAATAATAAAATTAATAAATACTATGTTACAATAGATTAAACTGGCGAAACCACTGGGAGGGTTCACCACTGATGAGCCAGGCCATCCAAATATTTTATCATTGCAGTAACGGCACTCGAAAATTGTTTTATTATGAAAAAAAATCATACGCGTGAAAATAAATACAGTTTACATTTACATAATTAGATATCTACAATTAGAAAAATATTTACATGAGATAATATTTACATATTTTAGAAAAATATAGTTATATTTACAATAAGATTTGTATATACATAAAGGTGGGGAAATTATATTTTACATATTTAAAAGCTCGACACAAATTCAGGGTCTTTTTGTTATCTATCCTGTATCAAATATAAAGCAGACTCCGGGCTTTCCTAAACACACAATTGCATATTTACCATTTAATGGAAAAATAATAAATACACCTATCCCCCGATTTACACGGTAGATACGTTCCTGAGAAAAACGTGTAAATCGGGGGATAGGTGTACACAAAAATAAAAAACAAGTACCGTGTAAATCGGGGGATAGGTGTAGTTGATTATTAAGGAAAAATAAATAATTAGAGAAAAGACCTAAATAACAAGTTGATGAATGAATGAAAGAGCATGTTAGGATCAGTGAGGATGGTTGAAGTTTCGGCCTTTCTAACCCTGAGCTGCCTAATGGGAACCTCCAAGTCGTTCCGCCAAGAGATCAACACCACAGAGGTCCGTACGTCTCTTGACCTCACGGACAATACAGCAGCTAACCAACTTCTCTCCCAAAATTCTCCAATCTCCATTCTGTCACCCCGGAAGCCCTGAACTGGCTGAAGGACTTGCCTCTCAGACTTTAATGACCGATATGTCCTCACTTCTTTTTTCTAGATTTAATTCATTTTGTCTCCTCTCTAATTGTAAATACGCTGCTGTATCACCTCATAAGCATAAATAAATAAATGGGAACAGAAAATAGAACCGTTTGGAATTAAATTGCGAAGAAACCCAAGTATTAAAGTTGCTAACAAATAAACAGATTTGAGATAAAAATTACTTCCAACGTGAAGTCCTAGAAAATAGAACTCTGTTGGTTTATCAAAGAAGAAAAGTTTTAAAATTACAAATATTTTATCACAATGAGTATCTTTTTATTTAAAAAACGGTAGCTTTCAAGCGTTAATCGCTCTTCAACGGGCTTACTATAATATCGACTTGATCCCACCAGAAATATTTACAAAAACAAACGCGCGCAGCGTGGATATTTATAACTGAAGATTTTAAATTGGTTTGTAATTTAACTATTTTATGGAATCAGTTATAAATATCCACGCTGCGCGCGTTTGTTTTTGTAAATATTTCTGGTGGGATAAAGTCGATATTATAGTAAGCCCGTTGAAGAGCGATTAACACTTGAAAGTTAGCGTTTTTAAAATAAAAAGATACTCATTGTGAGAATATATTTGTAATTTTAAAACTTTTTCACAATTTTATCATGAATAAAGAATAAAATTACTAAGTTGGTGTGTTTGATATGTCCTTTATCTATGGATACGGTACAGGAGCCTTGGTTACCTAGTTGTTATAGTACTTTGGATTTCACACTAGAATCTGTCTTAGCGGACACCCCGATATATCGGGGAAAACGGCTGAAGTTCACACAAGTCCATGTACTTGGAAACCAAAAGATAATCAACTCTTAGCTGCAAATCAACAAAAATTTCTTAATTCCAGACTTCACTGGAATTTTGTCCCAAATTACACAATAACTAGTCTTTATAAGCTGTCTTCTGATATTTTATTTCTACGTACAGCTATACCATATCAGACGAACTCTACTGTATTGACCTATGCTATATATAGTTAAATGTGAAAAAACAACAGAAAAAAGATCAGGTGTTGATATTAAAAACAAAGTAGGCATATCCTGATCAGGAGCACATGTGCTTTACAGAAGTCAGAGCGCCATCTGGTGGAACAGAAATCAACTAAACATTGAATTAGCCTGTTCCCTGATATTTGGCCAACCCAATTTCTTGGTTTCTCAAGAAGCCTCTGGGACCAAAAATCTTTTTTGGCGAAACGCGTTCGTGGATGGCTTTTCTAGATTTATCAAGAAATTGGGTTGGCCAAATATCAGGGAACAGGCTAAATCAATGTTTAGTTGATTTCTGTTCCACCAGAAGGCGCTCTGCCTTCTGAAAAGCACATGTGCTCCTGGTCAGGATATTTGTTTTTAATATAGTTAAATATGATATGAATTGTGAATCTTTACTTACAATATTTTGACTAACATCTTGAAGAATAATTCTTTAGGAATATTCAGACAGTTTCTTAAACTTTTTGAAAGCGAACTTTTAATGTCTTCAAAAACTATCCATAATTCTTTAGGAATATTCAGAACGTCTTTAGGTATGTTCAGACAGTCTTTTGATATTTTTAAAATCGAACTTTCAATGTCTTCAGAAACTGTCCATAATTCTTTAGGAATATTCAGACAGTCTTTTGACATTTTTAAAATCGAACTTTCAATGTCTTTAGAAACTATCCATAATTCTTTAGGAATATTCAGACAGTATTTCGACATTTTTAAAATCAAACTTTCAATGTCTTTCAAAAATATCCATAATTCTTTAGGAATATTCAGACAGTCTTCAAGATTTCCTTGTAACATATTCATTTTTTTTCTCAACTAATTTTTCAAAATCGGCCTTTAGGAATATTCAGACAGTATCTTCAACTTTTTTATTTGCTTTACTTGGTTTAAAATATCCAATAGCTTTTAAAGTTTATAATTTTCAACTTTTCACACACATGTACAAAAATGTAAAAAAGATATCGTGGAAAGATCGAAGAAAAAATTACTTTCATCTTATTTTATCATAAAATATTTAATCAGAGAGAAAAAATAAATATTTTTGACCATTTAAATAGTCGCGTGAATTATATTAATTTAAAGAAATAAAAAATAGTTTATTGAATTTTTAAAAATTCCCACACACCCAATATCACATATTTTATATAAATTTTGCTTCCCCATGTACACTAGGTGCAAAAACAACAAAAATAATATGCCACCGATTGTAATTAAATCGACGATCGGACCAACCGGCGAGAAACTATGCATAATCGAAGCCTCCTTAATAACGAAGATCCTAGACAAATGTGGAATCGAGTATAAACTTGAGGAAACAGTTCAATCAAAGAAGAGAACTCGCGGCTCCCAATCGGATGACTCAAGATCGCCAACTAGGAGCGAGCGTAATCTGAAGACGCCTAGAATGGACATCGACGAACAAAGTCCTGCCACTGGAATTTCTCAACAAATGAACGCAGCTCACCCACCGCAAGACGATGAAGAAAATAACGACAACGATGGCCCATGGACCACAGTCACTAACATGAAAAAACCGAGAATTCCTCCTGTTATTGCAGAAAATGTAGCAGATTGGAAGCTTCTTTGCCAAGAACTAAAAGGCTTGTGCACGGAACCATTCCAAGTCACGATTTCTGGCAAAAAGCACATAATTAAATCGAAAAACATAGGCGACTTCAAAAAAATCAGGGAGTATGTACAGAAAAATAATGGAGGATATTCCTACAGACTACAGGAGGAAAAACCACTGAAAGTGGTATTGAAAGGGGTAACAACAGCCTTCAAAGAAGAAGACGTCGTAACTGAACTGGTCTCAATGGGCTTCACTGAGGTCATTGTCAAAAGACTCCATAGACAATCGACCAAAATACCGATGAATATAGTCCTAGTAGAGCTACCGAAAAATTAACAAAATAAACGAATCTATGGAATAACCGAAATACTTTACCAAAAAAATAGTCGTGGAATCATTCAGGACTACAAAACGAGTGACCCAATGCTTTAACTGCCAGGGCTTTGGGCATGGCCAGCTAAACTGCTTTTTGAAGCCCAAATGCGTCAAGTGTGCTGAAGAACACCATTCGAAGGATTGTCCAAGAATGTCGAAACAGCTCCCACCAAAGTGCGCTAACTGTGGAGAGGCGCACACAGCCAATTACCGCGGATGCCCAAATTTTCCGAAGCCACAACAACAGCAGCTAAAGCCTCCCAGACAAAACTCCCCTAACACCATACCTCAAGCAAGCTCCACTAAAACAGAAGAAGCAACTGTTGAAAAACAAAAGGCAAGTTACGCTGAAACTGCAAAAAAGAAAACTACTCGTTCTGACACCAGGGAACTGTGCGAAAAGTTATTAGAAATTATCAAAAATTACTTACAATGAAAGGCAAATTACCTTTAAAAATCGTTTTCTGGAATTGCAACGGAATCAAACTCAAAAAAGAAGAATTCCTACAGTTTTTAGAAGAAAACTCAATAGACATGGCACTGCTCAGTGAAACACACTTAAAACCATCTGTCGACCTCAAACTCAGAAACTATCAGACAATAAGAGACGATAGAATCGTTGGAAGGGGCGGTGGAACGGCAATAATTCTAAAAAACTATCTTAAATACAAAAAAGTGCTGATTCAAACATCTAACATGGAAAACACCACAATTCTAATGAAATCAGATGGAAGGGCAGTAGTGCAGATATCGTCAATCTATAAGAAACCCGATCTACCACTCCAGGAGGAAGATCTGAATCTCTTGTTAGAGAATAATCAATCAGTAATCGCTGCAGGAGACTGGAACTCCAAGCACCCTCTTTGGGGCTCAAGAACCTCCAATAATAGTGGAACCGTGCTTCATAATTTTTCCGAAAAAGAAAACCTGGACATTGTCGCACCTTCTTCACCCACGCACTACAGTCCTTTGGGAAATCCAGACTTTCTAGACATCGCAATTCTTAGAAACATCCCCTGGACTTCGAGGATTAAGACCCTGGATGCCTTATCTTCAGATCACCCCCCAGTAATCCTAGAGCTGACCTGCCCGAAGGATGAATTCACGACTAGGGCTTGCCGACTCACTAACTGGGTACACTTCCAACAAGACTTAATTTCCAGTACGCCTCCTAGAGTACCCTTGAAAACGGAAGCCAATATTGACTCAGCAGTGACCATACTAAATGATAAAATCTACAACACAGCTACTCAAAAACAGTTATATCATCCTCTTCATCAAAACAGAACCCCTCGACCAAGGCCATGATAAAAGAATAAAGCCCATAAGAGATGGCAAGCAACCTGGAATCCAGCCCATAGAGCCATTTATTTGAACCTACAGGGAAAAGTTAACAAAGCCCTCAAATCCGACTCCACCGCGAACTGGAATCAATTCATACGCAAGATTGAATCAAGCCCAAAGGATTTCTGGAGAAAAACAAAACCCATCAGGAAAAAAACGGAAAGCATCTCCAGTTTAGTAACGAACGGCAAAACCTTATTGACCGACAAAGAAATCGGAAATGAACTTGCAGAACACTTCTCCAACCAGTTCTCCAAGGAAAAAGAAGACCAACCAAATATAACTTATAATCACCAAGAAGAAAAATGCTCACAATGACGACACCAAATGAAGTCAAAGAAGTGATTAAATACTTAGCTAACCACAAAGCTCCTGGCCATGACAAATCACTCCGCAAATGGCCAAGAATCTTCCCATCAAATGGATTGTATTTCTAGCTGGAGTATTCAACGCCGCACTGCACTTGTGTTACTACCCCAAAGTCTGGAAGCATGCTATCATAATTCCAATTCCAAAAAAATCCGCTAAATCCCCTGAATATCTAAGACCTATCAGCCTCCTCCCCACCATCGGCAAAATTTACGAAAGAAATATTCTACGTAGACTTCAGATGTACTTGGACAACTCTAACTTCATCATCCCGCAGCAATTCGGATTTAGAAGGGGGCACTCAACAACTCACCAACTCATTGCAGTTCTGGACTACATCCAGATAAGAAGATCCCACAAGGAAGTGGTAGGTGCTGTCTTTCTAGATTTTGCGAAAGCATTTGATAAAGTTTGGCATAATGGCCTTATAAAGAAACTCACAAAACACCAGTTTCCAAGTGACATTATCATATTTATGCAGAATTATCTACAGGGCAGGACATTTTCAGTCAAGCAAGGAAATTTTATAACTGAACCAAAGCCAATCCAGACTAGAGTACCTCAAGGCTCTATCCTCGGACCCTACCTTTTCAATATTTACATTAATGACATCCCACTGCACTCTAAATGTAAACTTAAGCTATTCGCAGATGACACAGCAATTTTATTTAACTCTAAATCAGTCAACCTATTGGTTACTCAGCTTCAGAATTACTTGAAATGACATAATCAAATGGTGCGATGAGTGGAAACTAGACATTAACCCAACTAAGACTCAAGCGCGCAATAGTTTTTCCCCCAAGAGATAAAAAATTCAAGCCACAAACCAACTTGACAGTAAACTCAAGCACTATTAGTTGGGCCGACCATGCCAAGTATCTTGGTGTCACTTTGGATTCGAAATTAAAATTTAACCTAAATGTCCAAAACACCATAAGAAAGGCAAAGATAGCCAAAATATCTCTATCAAGCCTGCTTAATTTTAAGAGTAATTTAACAACAAAGCATAAATTCACGTTGTACAAAACCTGTATTCTACCCATCATCACGTACGCACTACCAGTCTGGGGCAAATATATCACACCAACGGATAAAAAAATAATAGATGCCTAATGAGGATTTGCTTACGAACCACTATAGGAGCCCCATTCAATCTTTCATACAAAATTCTCAAAGAAGATCTCAACCAGCCTAATATAGAAGAGATTTATCAAGACTCTGCGACAAGACTATTCTCGCAATTTTAAAAATAATCAAAAAAAATCCAACTATACAAGAAATTGTTCAAAATCAAGGTGACCTCAGCCACCGAATCCGACGACCTGGACCCAATGGCTAGCTGACAGCCAAACACCCAACAACTGCCCTCCTGTAAGGTTCGGGGGGCCACTCCAGCATTACAACTCGCCATGTGTAAATAATCTGGACAAGGTGACTCGCGAGCTGTGCTCGAATGTAACACCTGCAAATTGAGATGAAATAAATAAAAACACTAGGTGCAAAACCGAAGAGGCCACTTCCCAACATATACTAAATTGTATTGGAAAGGACAAAGGATCCCTGTACAGAGAACCAAGAAGAGTTCTTGAACTTCTTTACGAGCACGACCTCCAAGATCTTGTCTAATTTAGAATAAAAGGATAAGTAAAAAAATATATATATATATACTATCGGATGTGTACCCGGCTTCGCCCGGGTTTTATCAGAGTGAAAGTTTGCCTAACGAATATTATTGATAATAATATTCGGGAACACACAGAATATTATGATAATATAATTCGTTACGTCATATATTTATATAATATATGAAATTTATTTTTCGAGCAAAGATTTTTAAAAAGATATACATAAATAAAAATCGTTTTGAAAATAGAGCAATTCATACTTAATTCATTTGTTAACAAAGGCATATATTGGATTTAATAAAATATTTATTAAATCAATAATTTTTTATCAATATTTTATTAAATCCAATATATGCCTTTTTTAACAAATAAATAAAAATATCTAGAGATATACTACATGATCTTAGCCAAAAGGCCGAGAAACGATATTTTATATATAGAGATGACCTGGCTTCGTGTGTCTTCTGCTCGAGTGAATGTTTCGCTGGTAGAATTTTGTTCCTGCCTACTATTAATCATTATCTGGCTTCGCCCATGGTCTGCTTTAGTGAATATTCCCCAAAAGAATTTTTTAATGCAATCAATCATGATTCGACAATATTGTCATCATCATTTCTGACTAAAAAAATATTGTTGCTCAGTACTTGGTTAAATATAATTTTTCTTGGTTAAAGTGCGACAAAAAACTCTTCCAGATTTAACTCTCTGTCCTGTTCAAATTTCAGCGAGATTAGTTACATATTGAGGGCGTGCATAGCCGACAAACATATATATATGTTCCCGGCTTTGCCCGATTTTTACCCAGTAAAAGTTTGCTTAACAAACATTTGTTAAAACGATTCTAGCAAACATCCAATCCCTACTGAATCTATACTTGTCTACACTCTCGATAATTTTTTCCCGGTCCCTTGAAAAATACTCGATAAGTTGAAAAAAATCAGTATTAATTGGTCCACTCGGTAATTTGAAGTTGAAGGAATAGTATCTTGCCACAAACGAAGATTTGTAAATAACTGTATTTAGCGAATGTGCCCTGCTTCGCCCGGTTTTTATCCGAGTAAAAGTTTGCCTAACGAACATTTGTTAAAACGATTCTAGAAAACATCCAATCCACCTATATATTAATTTATAAACGTATATAAAAATAAATATTGTTATATGCGTTTAAATATATTTTTGAAACACATAATATTTTGAAAACATTTATTATATTTTAAATAAGATATTGTCACCTTTGTGAATTTGATAATTAATTATTTCTTTTTTCTCAATGAATCTATATATATAAAAATGAATGTATGTGCGTCTGTCTGTCCTTTATGCCTGACCAAACCACTCATTGGAACGCCATGAAACTTTGGGAAGTTATTTAGTATAGTACTGGGAAGGTTTCTAGCAAATAAAATTTTTGAAATAACTTTTCGCCTAAAAATATTCAAGATAAATATTCTAATTTATCTGTTATACTTCAACAATCTGCTCTTAATATTATCATGATGATACGATGATTTTGTAATGTAGAAAATTAGGAAAGACAAAATTCAGGATGACACGCCAATTTATTTGAGACAAGAATAATGATACAATTCATAGGCAAGATACTATTCCTTTAACTTCCAATTACCGAGGGAACCAATTAATATTGATTTTATTCAACTTATCGAGTACTTTTAAAGGGACCGGGAAAAAAGGTTCACTTTATCGAGAGATTCGTTAGACAAACCTTTACTCTGGTAAAACCCGGGCGAAGCCGGGTACGTCCGCTAGTATTTTATAAAAATCCTTATGTATATCAGTCTAGGATTACTTACCATTATCGGAGCTTTCTATGCTTAAAATTATATCTTCTGATAATTCTGTAACACCAGATAAACATTAGCACAGTTATATGACAGAACATTGCGAGAATATATATATCCACATTATAATATAGGATGGGGATTTTGATTATATCAAGTTGAAGACTTCAATCCTTTTTGTAAAATTGTCCTTTTGACATTTCAGTGTTCCACTGTCATCCTTTTTCAAAGATGGAAAGCTTATTAGAGAAGTAATGTCTTTTGTCGCGCTAATATGATTCCCATTTTTTTAAAAAGGCGACAATAGGTGATCCAAACGTTGAGACAATAGGTGATCCAAACGTTGGGACAATAGGTGATCCAAACGTTGGGACAATAGGTGATCCAAACGTTGGGACAATAGGTGATCCAAACGTTGGGACAATAGGTGATCCAAACGTTGGGACAATAGGTGATCCAAACGCTGGGACAATAGGTGATCCAAACGTTGGGACAATAAACGTTTTAAAAATAGGTTGATGAATGTCTCTCTATCCACAACTTGGGATTGATTTCAAAGATAATTAAATTTAAAAAATTATTTGAAAAAACTCTTTTCACGCCACCAAAAATGTTCCATTGCAGAATAAGGAGATTAAGCGTCAGATCCCCATCTACTTATATATTTGCCTTATTCTGTCTGTTTGTCTGTTTGAAGCTCACGGATGGGATTTTTCATAACCATCGGTGGTTCAGTGGTAGAATGCTCGCCTGCCACGCGGGCGGCCCGGGTTCGATTCCCGGCCGATGCATTTTTTTTTTTTTTACAATTTTTAAAACTCATTTATATATTATACAAGAATGACATCCACGGCGCCAATTTATAATTGTAACGAATAGTATTTGAATAAAAGCATTTAATCGGGTAAAACCCGGGCGTTGCCCGGGTCATTCGTATATAATAATTGTATAAACGAATGCAAGACAAAATCACCGCGAATGTTTCTTTTTTTTAAGGCAATTTCTTTTTAAGGCAATTATCGTTATTTATCGTTAATTTTTGTTTCGATTTTATTGAAAAAAAAACGATATGGTGCCTTTAAAAAATGATCTTTATTACTATGCAGTTTTCTATTTAGTCAATATACCTAAGTTCATGTTGCAAATGTAATTATCTCTATCGAATTAGTAGGTGAAATGCAAAAAAAAAATCGACATGATGAAATCTTTATGAAAATTCACATTTTTATTTTTATATTTTCAAGACACACACAGTTTGGGGCGGGACGTTTCACAAGAGACACATCCACGGCGCCAATTTATAATTGTAACGAATAGTATTTTAATTAAAACATTTTAAAAACACACAGTTTGGAACGGGACGTTTCACAAGAGTGACATCCATGGCGCCAATTTATAATTGTAACGAATAGTATTTGAATTAAAACGTTTTTAAAATATATACGCACTCGGGTAAAACCCGGGCGTTGCCCGGGCCATTCGTCTAGTACAATATAAAAGAATATAATTAACATTAAAATAATTCATAAAAACACAACTATGGAAAAAAAATATTTTAAAAGACAAATCGCGTGTGGATCTTTTTGTTTTTTGGATTTACCAGTTGAAGGCAAAATTGGCTCGAAATCTTGCAATACCTCAAAATTAAAGAAATATCTATATATAAAAATGAATGTATGTGTGTGTGTGTCCTTTATGCCTGACCAAAGCACTCATTGGAACGACATGAAACTTTGGGAAGTTATTTAGTATAGTACTGGGAAGGTTTCTAGCAAATAAAATTTTTGAAATAACTTTTCGCTTTAAAATAATCAAGATAAATATTCTAATTTATCTGTTATAATTCAACAATCTGCTCTAAATATTATCATGATACGATGATTTTGTAATGTAGAAAATTAGGAAATACAAAATTCAGGATGACACGCCAATTTATTTGAGACAAGAATAATGATACAATTCCAAGGCAAAATACTATTCCTTTAACTTCCAATTACCGTGGGAACCAATTAATATTGATTTTATTCAACTTATCGAGTATTTTTCAAGGGACCGGGAAAAAATGTTCACTTTATCGAGAGATTCGTTGGACAAACCTTTACTCGGGTAAAACCCTGGCAAAGCCGGGTACGTCCGCTAGTATTTTATAAAAATCCTTATGTATATCAGTCTAGGATTACTTACCATTATCAGAGCTTTCTATGCTTAAAATTATATCTTCTGATAATTCTGTAACACCAGATAAACATTAGCACAGTTATATGACAGAACATTGCAAGAATATATATAATCACATTATAATATAGGTTGGGGATTTTGATTATATCAAGTTGAAGACTTCAATCCTTTTTGTAAAATTGTCCTTTTGACATTTCAGTGTTCCACTGTCATCCTTTTTCAAAGATGGAAAGCTTATTAGAGAAGTAATGTCTTTTGTCGCGCTAATATTATTCCCATTTTTTGAAAAAGGCGACAATAGGTGATCCAAACGTTGGGACAATAGGTGATCCAAACGTTGGGACAATAGGTGATCCAAACGTTGGGACAATAGGTGATCCAAACGTTGGGACAATAGGTGATCCAAACGTTGGGACAATAGGTGATCCAAACGTTGGGACAATAGGTGATCCAAACGCTGGGACAATAGGTGATCCAAACGTTGGGACAATAAACGTTTTAAAAATAGGTTGATGAATGTCTCTCTATCAACAACTTGGGATTGATTTCAAAGATAATTAAATTTAAAAAATGATTTGAAAAACTCTTTTCACGCCACCAAAAATGTTCCATTGCAGAATAAGGAGATTAAGCGTCAGATATCCCCATACAATATAAAAGAATATAATTAACAATAAAATAATTCATAAAAACACAACTATGGAAGAAAAAAGATACTTTAAAAGACAAATCGCGTGTGGATCTTTTTGTTTTTTGGATTTACCCGTTTAAGGCAAAATTTCCTTGAAAACTTGCAATACCTCAAAATATACTACATATATATATCTATATATATAAAAATGAATGTATGTGTGTGGTCTGTTTGTCCTTTATGCCTGACCAAACCACTCATTGGAGCGCCATGAAACTTTGGGAAGTTATTTAGTATAGTACTGGGAAGGTTTCTAGCAAATAAAATTTTTGAAATAACTTTTCGCTTTAAAATAATCAAGATAAATATTCTAATTTATCTGTTATAATTCAACAATCTGCTCTAAATATTATCATGATGATACGATGATTTTGTAATGTAGAAAATTAGGAAAGACAAAATTCAGGATGACACGGCAATTTATTTGAGACAAGAATAATGATACAATTCCAAGGCAAAATACTATTCCTTTAACTTCCAATTACCGAGGGAACCAATTAATATTGATTTTATTCAACTTATCGAGTATTTTTCAAGGGACCGGGGAAAAATGTTCACTTTATCGAGAGATTCGTTAGACAAACCTTTACTCGGGTAAAACCCGGGCAAAGCCGGGTACATCCATACAAGAATAATGATACAATTCCAAGGCAAGATACTATTCCTTTAACTTCCAATTACCGAGGGTACCAATTAAAATTGATTTTATTCAACTTATCGAGTATTTTTCAAGGGACCGGGAAAAAATGTTCACTTTATCGAGAGATTCGTTAGACAAACCTTTACTCTGGTAAAACCCGGGCGAAGCCGGGTACATCCATACAAGAATAATGATACAATTCCAAGGCAAGATACTATTCCTTTAACTTCCAATTACCGAGGGAACCAATTAATATTGATTTTATTCAACTTATCGAGTATTTTTCAAGGGACCGGGAAAAAATGTTCACTTTATCGAGAGATTCGTTAGACAAACCTTCACTCTGGTAAAACCCGGGCGAAGCCGGGTACGTCCGTTAGTATTTTATAAAAATCCTTATGTATATCAGTCTAGGATTACTTACCATTATCGGAGCTTTCTATGCTTAAAATTATATCTTCTGATAATTCTGTAACACCAGATAAACATTAGCACAGTTATATGACAGAACATTGCGAGAATATATATAATCACATTATAATATAGGATGGGGATTTTGATTATATCAAGTTGAAGACTTCAATCCTTTTTGTAAAATTGTCCTCTTGACATTTCAGTGTTCCGCTGTCATCCTTTTTCAAAGATGGAAAGCTTATTAGAGAAGTAATGTCTTTTGTCGCGCTAATATTATTCCCATTTTTTTAAAAAGGCGACAATAGGTGATCCAAACGTTGGGACAATAGGTGATCCAAACGTTGGGACAATAGGTGATCCAAACGTTGGAACAATAGGTGATCCAAACGTTGGGACAATAGGTGATCCAAACGTTGAGACAATAGGTGATCCAAACGTTGGGACAATAGGTGATCCAAACGTTGGGACAATAGGTGATCCAAACGTTGGGACAATAGGTGATCCAAACGTTGGGACAATAGGTGATCCAAACGTTGGGACAATAGGTGATCCAAACGCTGGGACAATAGGTGATCCAAACGTTGGGACAATAAACGTTTTAAAAATAGGTTGATGAATGTCTCTCTATCCACAACTTGGGATTGATTTTAAAGATAATTAAATTTAAAAAATGATTTGAAAAAACTCTTTTCACGCCACCAAAAATGATCCATTGCAGAATAAGGAGATTAAGCGTCAGATATCCCCATACAATATAAAAGAATATAATCTATATATATATATAAATGAATGTCTGTGTGTCTGTCTGTGTGTGTGTCCTCTATGGATTCAAAAACCATACATCCAATCGCCGTGAAATTTCGGGATATTATTAGGCATATCCCCGGAAAGGTTTACGAAAAATAATATCTTGAATATCTTTAATATCCTTAGAGTTATCTGCAGATTTGTAGCTTTAACTCGCAAGCAGCGCCACCATTGAGACGGAGATAGGCTTTTTCAAGAGGGGGAGTAATGTTAGGAGAGAGGAGCGCGGCTCGAGGCGGGTGCTCATGTGTCACTGTTAAAAACCTATTTGTTTTGGCTACATCTTTTCCCGTGGACTTAACGATAACTTTTCTAAAACTTATTTCAAATTTCATGTATAATTATTTTTACATCATTTAGTTTAGTATAATTATTTACTATAACTTCCTATCGTTCAATTAATATACTTTTTGTTCTTAAAGATTATTTAAGACAATAATCTTTAATATATTAGAGAGTGCTTTGCCAAAAGTTTGGAGTGGGGCAGACCCCGTGCGAGAATGGATTCGCCCGGCCGCCGGCCGACAGTCAAAGTACCCACCGACCAATCAGGGCAGAGTTGGTGACACAGCTATGCCAAGTAGACAAGAAAAAAAGCCTCGCGGGAGCTTGCCCAAGATGACCTCCGGGAACTTCGTCCATCTTCCATAAACGACCATGAATTTATTCAACCTTATCGAGTATTTTTCAAGGGACCGGGAAAAAATGTTCACTAGATAAAACGATGATTTTGTAATGTAGAAAATTAGGAAAGACAAAATTCAGAATGACACGGCACACGGGGACCGGGAAAAAATGATCACTTTATCAGTTTCAAATTATCAAAATATATCTATTTCTTTTTATAAGTCTATAGAGAATTGTTTTAACAAATGTTCGTTAGACAGACCTTTACTCGGGTACCGATTAATATTGAATTTATTCAACTTATCGAGTATTTTTCAAGGGACCGGGAAAAAATGTTCACTTTATCGAGAGATTCGTTAGACAAACCTTTACTCGGGTAAAACACGGGCAAATGTTCGTTAGACAAACCTTTACTCGGGTAAAACCTCGGGCGAAGCCGGGTACGTCCGCTAGTTAACAATAAAATAATTCATAAAAACACAACTATAGAAAAAAAAATACTTTAAAAGACAAATCGCTTGTGGATCGTTTTTTTTTTTTTTTTGGATTTACCGTTTAAGGCAAAATTTCCTTGAAAACTTGCAATACCTCAAAATATACTACATGTATATATATATATATATAAAATTGAATGTCTGTCTGTCTGTTTGTTTGTTTGTTTGTACTCTATAGATTCAAAAACCATACATCAAATCGCCGTGAAATTTTGGGATATTATTAGGTATATCACCGGGAAGGTTTTTGAAAAATAATTTCATGAATATCTTGAATATCCTTAGAGTTACTTGCAGATTTGTAGATTTAACTCGCAAGCAGCGCCCCCATTGTGACGATGTTAACAAGTTTTCTTATCACTAAGTTTGTTATCTTAAACATTATTTATCAAAAGTAAGATTATCTCAGGATGACACGGCAATGTGACACGGGAAAAAATGTTCACTAGATACAACTATGATTTTCTATATGATATAAAAAGCCAACAATGAAAAGTGAATGTAATATAAAAAGCCAACAATGAAGAATGAATGTAAGATAAAAAGCCAGCAATGAAGAGTGAATGTAATATAAAAAGCCAACAATGAAGAATGAATGTAAAATAAAAAGCAACAATGAAGAGTGAATGTAAGATAAAAAGCCAACAATAAATAGTAAATGTAATATAAAAAGCCAACAATGAAGAATGAATGTAAGATAAAAAGCCAACAATGAAAAGTAAATATAATATAAAAAGCCAACAATGAAAAATGAATGTAAGATAAAAAGCCAACAATGAAGAGTAAATATAATATAAAAAGCCAACAATGAAGAGTGAATGTAAGATAAAAAGCCAACAATGAAGAGTAAATGTAATATAAAAAGCCAACAATGAAGAATGAATGTAAGATAAAAAGCCAACAAAGAAGAGTAAATATAATATAAAAAGCCAACAATGAAGAGTGAATGTAAGATAAAAAGCCAACAATGAAGAGTAAATGTAATATAAAAAGCCAACAGAGTGAATGTAAGATAAAAAGCCAACAATGAAGAGTGAATGTAATATAAAAAGCCAACAATGAAGAGTGAATGTAAGATAAAAAGCCAACAATGAAGAGTAAATGTAATATAAAAAGCCAACAATGAAGAATGAATGTAAGATAAAAAGCCAACAAAGAAGAGTAAATATAATATAAAAAGCCAACAATGAAGAGTGAATGTAAGATAAAAAGCCAACAATGAAGAGTAAATGTAATATAAAAAGCCAACAGAGTGAATGTAAGATAAAAAGCCAACAATGAAGAGTGAATGTAATATAAAAAGCCAACAATGAAGAATGAATGTAAGATAAAAAGCCAACAATGAAGAGTAAATCTCTATATATATATATATAAAAGTCAATTTCTGTCTGTCTGTCTGTTTCGCGATAAACTCAAAAACTACTGAACCAATTGGTATCAAATTTTGCATGTCGCTTTTTATAAACCTGAGGAAATTTTCGGCTGCATTTTGATTAGTATTTTTGGCTATTTCTTTTTTTCATTTGAAGAACTTTTTTTTACGCGGACTAATCCGGAATGGAATGAATACCTAAATATGGCCTTTTTTTTAAGCATAGGTGGTTCAGTGGTAGAATTCTCGCCTACCACGCGGGCGGCCCAAGTTCGATTCCCAGCCGATGCATTTTTTTTTTACAATTTTTAAAACTCATTTATATTATCTTATATATATAAAATTGAATGTCTGTCTGTACTCTATAGATTCAAAAACCATACATCCAATCGCCGTGAAATTTTGGGATATTATTAGGTATATCACCGGGAAGGTTTTTGAAAAATAATTTCATGAATATCTTGAATATCCTTAGAGTTATTTGTAGATTTAACTCGCAAGCTGCGCCCCCATTGTGACGATGATAACAAGTTTTCTTATCACTAAGTTTGTTATCTTAAACATTATTTATCAAAAGTAAGATTATCTCAGAATGACACGGCAATGTGACACGGGAAAAAATGTTCACTAGATAAAACTATGATTTTCTATATGATATAAAAAGCCAACAATGAAGAGTGAATGTAATATAAAAAGCCAACAATGAAGAATGAATGTAAGATAAAAAGCCAACAATGAAGAGTGAATGTAATATAAAAAGCCAACAATGAAGAATGAATGTAAGATAAAAAGCCAACAATGAAGAGTGAATGTAAGATAAAAAGCCAACAATGAATAGTAAATGTAATATAAAAAGCCAACAATGAAAAATGAATGTAAGATAAAAAACCAACAATGAAGAGTAAATATAATGAAAAAACGTATCATTAAATGGAAGATAGGTATTGAAGCGATGCAGCAGAGAAATAGAAGAGAAGACGTGGAGAAGCCAAGAGAGAAGGTATGCCGGGGCTCCCCCAGGGAAGTGTGGATTGACAAATTGCAGGAGGGGGTGGCAGACAGTCGGGGCAGTCCAGCTGGCGTCGCCGTGGGGAAGGGATCAGCCGAGTCCAGCTGGTGTCGTCGTGAAGGAAGCAGCCGAGTTAGCGGCCTGCCTGCCGGGGATTGGTGTGTGCCGAGAAGACTGTCTGGCAGAGATGGCAAGTTTGGCTGGAGGAGGTGGGCTCCGATCGTGTGGCCGTATGGACTGACTGGGAAGACGGTAGCGGAGAAGGATCCCTCTAGTGGCGGACATTGAAGGCAAGTTAATCATCTACTGTATAGTTACTTATATCCCTTTCAAAGATCTGGTAATAAATCCATAGTACTAAGCTGTATCCAAAACGAACTCACATTGTCTTCTCAGTAAACCTTGAACGCAAACATCGACGGCTGAGAAGCGTCGTAACATTTGGTGTCAGAAGTGGGGTACAGCTTAGTCAATTTTAATTGAAGATTTTATTTTGCGCTAATTTAAAAAGGAAAATGGAAAAACTAACCGACCTCGAAATTGAAAAATTCACAAAATTGCTCAGACTATTAAGCCAGAAAGTAGATGAGCTCGGAGAAAACTTGGATACTCGATTGAGCCGACTGGAGCATATTCGGAATGTCAAACGTTCTGCCACACCCATGTCTTGCGAAGTTAAGTTCAATGTACTACCGCCAGAAAATCCTGATGGCTTTTCAAAACCAATCACAGCAACCAATAGCCCACGTATTCAATGTCTGAGGGGACAAAAGACGATCCCAGGTGATGAAGATCCCGACAAGACCATCACAACAAAGATCATCACGTCAGGAGACGTTGTAAGTGAACTGTCAGAATCTACGCTAGAAGATTCTCCCGTGATCCAGAAGTCCGAAGAGTGTCGACAGCAGGAAATGATCCAGACTGGTTGTGTAGCGGAGGAGGGTGAGCTGATCGCCTCCGACAACGGCTGTGGCACGAGTGTTTTGTATAAAATCAAGCGGACGGAAGGAGAATGCCCTCAAGGTGATATACAGAGCGAAAATTCAACCCCTGGTATTCTTTCTGAAATACTCCATGAGAACAGCAACGATCTTGGCGAGCTGCACTGCGACAGCGTGGCTGACTTCAGCGACAGTGTCAGGCTGTCAGGGACTACAGCGGCGATCCAACTGGACGGGACGGAGCTGGATGCTCCGTGGAAGTGCGACAAGGCTAAATGGTCGAAGCACCCTGAAGTTGGAGCCGGCAACCCGACTGAACGGGATAGAGCATTGGACGCTCTGTGGAAGTCCGACGACAATGTCTGTGACGCGGAAGTCGCGCGCAATGTGTCAGCGCCGTCGTCTGCAATGCAAGCTGAAAAGATGTGCCAAGAATGTGTACCATTCATCTTCGTTCCTTCGCCCGACAAGGTGCAGATAAAGCAGCCACCGCCTAGGAAAAGTTCTCCCGATCTTGAGACTGTCACGGGATCCGACACCTCCAGAAGGTTTAAGAAATTCACAGCCCTGTGCGTGGTCGGCACTAAGAAGCCCAGGTTTGAAGGGTTTGGAAAAAGAGAGCCTCTAGAGCAAGAGAATGTGAAACCTAAAGAAGAAAAGGGAGGCCACGATATGGACAGCGTGGATCAGGTGGACGAATCCACTGTAAAGATCGGCGATCTTAAGCCCCGTCGTGGAAGGAAGCGGCGAAAGCGCAACACAAACGATCACAACCCTTTGTACATTGCGGCTACAGTGTGTTCACAAGGAGAATTCAAACTATCAGATGGAAGCATCGTAGGCAGTGAAATATGGCCGCCATCTTGTGGAGAACCACCGCCCTGTGCTAGACAGCGAGACCAATCAATGGCGTCGGCACTGGTTGAGAGTGGAAAGAAAGCCCGAGTTGAGATGTGGTTCTGCAAACAAGGGTTGGTGTTAACCCTGCCGTTACGCTTCCGGGAGGCTGACGACCCTCATGTGGCCAGAGACGCCAGGGAGATCAAAGGGCCGCCGATCAGCGCCTCTGGTGAAATCAGCCTTTTCGGGACGAAAAGGATTGAGAAGGGGGCAGTGAAGCGATGCAGCAGAGAAATAGAAGAGAAGACGTGGAGAAGCCAAGAGAGAAGGTATGCCGGGGCTCCCCCAGGGAAGTGTGGATTGACAAATTGCAGGAGGGGGTGGCAGACAGTCGGGGCAGTCCAGCTGGCGTCGCCGTGGGGAAGGGATCAGCCGAGTCCAGCTGGTGTCGTCGTGAAGGAAGCAGCCGAGTTAGCGGCCTGCCTGCCGGGGATTGGTGTGTGCCGAGAAGACTGTCTGGCAGAGATGGCAAGTTTGGCTGGAGGAGGTGGGCTCCGATCGTGTGGCCGTATGGACTGACTGGGAAGACGGTAGCGGAGAAGGATCCCTCTAGTGGCGGACATTGAAGGCAAGTTAATCATCTACTGTATAGTTACTTATATCCCTTTCAAAGATCTGGTAATAAATCCATAGTACTAAGCTGTATCCAAAACGAACTCACATTGTCTTCTCAGTAAACCTTGAACGCAAACATCGACGGCTGAGAAGCGTCGTAACAGTATCTTTTATTTGTAAACGTTACGAGCTTTCGGGCAAACGCCCTTCTACAGGTTTGACAGAAATTAAGGCGAGAGACCGACCTAAATACAAGGGATGATTTACATAATAAACAATTTTTATAACTTAGCAGTAATAATTTTTAATTTTTAATAAGTAACTATTGTATTGATATGGTAATAAGATGTTGTATACTAGATTTTAACTATGTAAAAAAGGAATAGATTAACTTGAAACAAAGATATCATAAATTTCAGGAATTTCTATTTTTCTATTTATGCTTTTAAGTTTGGTGGATACTATGGATTCTAACATTAATCTTTGGTGTAGGTTGGGTATGTTACGGTAATGGATAGTGGGGTGGTTGGTATTAAAAGAGTGGCCAGTGGATGCAACATGCTGATAGATGAGGGAACGTGGGTCGTTGTTATTAATGTTGCGGGTGTGTTCTGACATTCTAATGGCGACGGTTCTACCTGTCTCACCCACATAAGTGGCGGAACAATGTTCGCATGAGACAGAGTAGACCGCCCCAGAAGAATCCAGAGGACTGAGTTGGGTACTAGTTTTTGTAATGGGGTGTCGGAGAAGTGAGTGGATACTGGGGGTATTAATGAAAAAGGTGCGAATGCCAAATGGCCTGATGAGACGGGAGATACTAACTGTTAAAGGAGAATAGGGCAACATGCAGGTAGTCCTGAAGACTGGGGGAGGATTGGAGGGGGCGGGAGAATAGGTATGTTTATTAATGAATGTTAGTGGATAGGAGGCGGCGGTGAGATGGGAGATGATACGGGCTTTTTCTGTGGTTTTAAAGATGGGTAGAGAGCAGTGTGTGTGAAGGCGCCTGGTGAGTGTTTTAACGATGTTAATTTTGTGTACTATGGGGCAGAAGGAGTAGAAATGGGTGTAGGTGGGGGTACTGCTATTCTTGTAGTATACTGTGGTGTGGAATGATGCCGGGGTACGTATGATTAAGATGTCTAGGAAGGGAATGATGTGTCCCTGTTCTTTTTCCATGGTGAACGAGAGGTTAGGGTTGTAACTGTTGAGGGTGGACAGGCACCCTCTGGCATCCACTGGCCACTCTTTTAATACCAACCACCCCACTATCCATTACCGTAACATACCCAACCTACACCAAAGATTAATGTTAGAATCCATAGTATCCACCAAACTTAAAAGCATAAATAGAAAAATAGAAATTCCTGAAATTTATGATATCTTTGTTTCAAGTTAATCTATTCCTTTTTTACATAGTTAAAATCTAGTATACAACATCTTATTACCATATCAATACAATAGTTACTTATTAAAAATTAAAAATTATTACTGCTAAGTTATAAAATTGTTTATTATGTAAATCATCCCTTGTATTTAGGTCGGTCTCTCGCCTTAATTTCTGTCAAACCTGTAGAAGGGCGTTTGCCCGAAAGCTCGTAACGTTTACAAATAAAAGATACCTATCTTCCATTTAATGATACGTTTTTTCATAAGCTGTACACCGGAAGAGTTTTAAGTTTTTACTAGTAAATATAATATAAAAAGCCAACAATGAAGAGTGAATGTAAGATAAAAAGCCAACAATGCAGAGTAAATGTAATATAAAAAGCCAACAATGAAGAATGAATGCAAGATAAAAAGCCAACAAAGAAGAGTAAATATAATATAAAAAGCCAACAATGAAGAGTGAATGTAAGATAAAAAGCCAACAATGAAGAGTAAATGTAATATAAAAAGCCAACAGAGTGAATGTAAGATAAAAAGCCAACAATGAAGAGTGAATGTAATATAAAAAGCCAACAATGAAGAATGAATGTAAGATAAAAAGCCAACAATGAAGAGTGAATGTAATATAAAAAGCCAACAATGAAGAATGAATGTAAGATAAAAAGCCAACAATGAAGAGTAAATATAATATAAAAAGCCAACAATGAAGAGTGAATGTAAGATAAAAAGCCAACAATGAAGAGTAAATGTAATATAAAAAGCCAACAGAGTGAATGTAAGATAAAAAGCCAACAATGAAGAGTGAATGTAATATAAAAAGCCAACAATGAAGAATGAATGTAAGATAAAAAGCCAACAATGAAGAGTAAATCTCTATATCTATATATATATATAAAAATGAATGTCTGTGTGTCTGTCTGTCTGTGTGTGTGTCCTCTATGGATTCAAAAACCATACATCCAATCGCCGTGAAATTTCGGGATATTATTAGGCATATCCCCGAAAAGGTTTACGAAAAATAATATCTTGAATATCTTTAATATCCTTAGAGTTATCTGCAGATTTGTAGCTTTAACTCGCAAGCAGCGCCACCATTGAGACGGAGATAGGCTTTTTCAAGAGGGGGAGTAATGTTAGGAGAGAGGAGCGCGGCTCGAGGCGGGTGCTCACGTGTCACTGTTAAAAACCTATTTGTTTTGGCTACATCTTTTCCCGTGGACTTAACGATAACTTTTCTAAAACTTATTTCAAATTTCATGTATAATTATTTTTACATCATTTAGTTTAGTATAATTATTTAATATAATTTCCTATCGTTCAATTATTATACTTTTTGTTCTTAAAGATTATTTAAGACAATAATCTTTAATTAGAAAGTGCTTTGCCAAAAGTTTGGAGTGGGGCAGACCCCGTGCGAGAATGGATTCGCCCGGCCGCCGGCCGACAGTCAAAGTACCCACCGACCAATCAGGGCAGAGTTGGTGACACAGCTATGCCAAGTAGACAAGAAAAAAAGCCTCGCGGGAGCTTGCCCAAGATGACCTCCGGGAACTTCGTCCATCTTCCATAAACAACCATGAATTTATTCAACCTTATCGAGTATTTTTCAAGGGACCGGGAAAAAATGTTCACTAGATAAAACGATGATTTTGTAATGTAGAAAATTAGGAAAGACAAAATTCAGAATGACACGGCACACGGTGACCGGGAAAAAATGATCACTTTATCAGTTTCAAATTATCAAAATATATCTATTTCTTTTTATAAGTCTATAGAGAATTGTTTTAACAAATGTTCGTTAGACAGACCTTTACTCGGGTACCGATTAATATTGAATTTATTCAACTTATCGAGTATTTTTCAAGGGACCGGGAAAAAATGTTCACTTTATCGAGAGATTCGTTAGACAAACCTTTACTCGGGTAAAACACGGGCAAATGTTCGTTAGACAAACCTTTACTCGGGTAAAACCTCGGGCGAAGCCGGGTACGTCCGCTAGTCTATATATATAAAATTGAATGTCTGTGTGTGTGTCTGTGTGTGTGACAATTTTTTTGACAATTAAACATTATTTATTGTCTTCTAGACAATGTTACATATCAAAGAGAGAGAGAGAGAAGAAAATATATACAAAAAAATTAAATATATACATATATAATATACAAATTTACAAGGGGGATAAAAGTAGGAGACCTCGGCGCTGGAGGGTCCTGGACCAGGCGATGAGCGGGTCCTCCACCGCTTCTCCGAGCCCAACCTGGACAAAGTAGCGATATACTCGCAACTTTGCCGACGCCAGGATGGAAAGGGCGTCGTCCTCAAGGCCGGACCCGCCAAAGATCCAAGCCTGCAGGTCAGGGTGCCGCCCTATGATGTTAAAGGCCTCTCTGATGAGAGGCCTGATGGAACGGCAGCACCAGTAACGGTGGCCGAGGGAGCGGTCGATGGACCCGCAGGCAGGACAGGAGGGGCCGACCGAGGCAGGATGGGCCGGATGGGGCAGGGCGTGGAGGGCCAACTTGAGGGCCGCGTCGGCCTCGTGGCCCGAGAAGGCGCAGCGCCGCAGCGAGGCCCAGTCGATCCTGGATGGTGGATTGATGGTGGGCGTCCATCTCGCCAGGAATCTGGAGATGGGCGTGGCGGCGAGGCGCGGACGATCCAGGGCCCGTCGGGCCGAGCGGGTCGTGAGACCGTTGAGGAACGGCGTAGCCGTCCCCCGCAGCACCACGGCCGCAGCTAAAGAGCTAGATGAGGGTGCAGACTCCGCCCCGAAGCCCACGGCGTTCTCGGAGGTCAGCCTCCGACAGAAGGCGCCTAGGGCCGCGGCGTCAGCCAGGGCCGAGCGCGTAGGTCGGGCGGTGAGGTGGTCCTCCATGGTGAGGTCCCGGACTCGGGCTCCGCGCCAGCGGGCGGGGGCCAGGAGGTCGGGAGGACGGAGGAACCGGCAGCCGCCGATGATGGGGAGGTCCAGCAGCTGAGCCGTGGGGACCGCCCGGTGGTTGAGGCCCAGGATGTTGGAGGCCTCCTCCCATAGCTTCAGCAGCCGGAGACGGTGGGGCTGGAGACGGGTGCCGTCCGGTGGAGGGTGGATCCAGGCTTCCCCGCTGTTGCCGCTGACCAGCCAGCTGAAGGCATTTCTGCCCCCGCGGAGCGCGACCTGTACCCCCTTGAGGCAGGCGAGCTGGAGTTGGGTCGCGAGGTCGAGAAGGCCGAGGCCTCCGATGGCAACTGGCCTCGCCATGACGTTGGCGGGAAGCCACGCCGTGTGGTCTGGCCCCCAGACGAAACTCGCCAGTCGGGCCTGCAGCTTGGCGATGGTCGGGGGTGATGGGAGGTATCCATGCAGGTGGTGCTGGATCGTGGACCCCACCAGCGTGTTCGCCGCTCTTGCTCGTCCGACGAGGGAGAGGCCGCGGGCGAAGGGCGTCCATCTGCAGCACGCAGTCTCCAGGAGGGCCAGGATATGCTGCTCCCGGTAGGCGACGGTGCTCCTGGGGGCGATGTCGAGCCCGAGGACCCTGATGGAGGTGGTCGACCAGGAGGCGCCGAGTGGGGAGTCGCCGCGGTTGCGCCAGGCGCCGCACCAGAGGCCAGCGCTCTTCCGGAGGTTCACGCCAACTCCGGAGGCCTGCTTGTATTCTTCGAAGACGGTCGCCACCCGTTCGAAGTCTCCGTCGTGATGAAATAGGAGGACGATGTCGTCGGCGTAAGCGATGACATTGCCCACGCCGAGGGTCAACTCCAGGCGACGTAGCAGCGGCCCCGTGGCAATGCTGAAGAGTGCGGCACTCACGGCGCAACCCTGTCTTAGGCCGTTGAGGAGGGGGAAGGCGGTGGTGTAGAAGCCTCCGGCCCGGATGGTGGCGTCCGCCCCGGCGTAGAGGATGTTGATCCAGGCCCTGAAGGCTGGCGGGAGGCGGAGGGACGTTAGCAGGGACTCCAAGAAGCCGCGGTCTAGTGAGTCAAAGGCGGACTCCAGGTCTACGCCCATGACGGCCAGCGGCGAGCCCAGGGCGGTGGCCTCCTCGACGGCATCCGTCACCATGGCGATGTTCCATGACGGGGACCTCCCGGGGACGGCGTAGGTCTGGCATTCCGGCACAAGGGTCCGCAGGTGGGGCTTGAGGCGCCGGTGAAGGATGGCGGCCAGGACCCTGTAGTCGGCCGAGGGCAGCGCGACAGGCCTGTAGCCATCAAGGCCGCGACCTCCGCGGGCCTTGGGCACGAGGCAGATGGAGCTGCGCCGCGTCGACGGAGGTAGTGCACCGCGGAGCCGTGAAGCCGCGAACACCCGGGCCAGAGCTTCCGCGAAGAAGTCCTCGTTGAAGGCGACGAGGAGCTCGCACGGCAAGCCGTCCCAGCCGGGGGCCTTTCCGCGAGGGAGGTGCTCGATGGCGTGGGCTATCTCGCTGGGGCTGATGTCTGGCCGGTGGAGCGGGTCCTCCTCACTCAGCTCGCGGGTGGTGGTGGTGGGCGCGCTGCTGGCGATGAAGGCAGCTCCCGCAGCTGGATCGCTGGTAGGACGGGCGAAGCGGGGCTGGAAGGTCGCGAACGCCCTCCGCCGAAGCTCTGGGCCCTCGATGACGTTGTCCTCCTCGTCCCTGATGACGCTGACCGGGCGACGGAGGCGGATGGCGCGTGCCAGGTCCGGCAGCGATGGGTAGTCTGCCCGGATGGAGGAGGCCTCGAGCTGCGCCGCGATGTAACGTCTCGCCCTGTAGACGTAGCTGTCGCTGGCAGCGTGGCGCGGGTCGTGCAGGGATCTGGCCTCCGCCAGCAGCCCCGCCTTGATGGAGGTCCACCTATCCCAGAAGGTCCCGTCGTCGTCATCGTGCGCTGTGTCTTCCTCCAACTCCCGGATGTAGCCAGCCAGATGTTCGAGCGCAAGGCCCGAGCGGAGCATCGCGGCCAAGCGAGGCTGGGTGGGGGAGGAGACGGCGGTGGTGGGCGGGCCCACCTGGAGCAGCACGAGGCGGTGGTCCGAGAGGTGGTAGTGGCTGGTCGCGTAGATGGACGTGCGATCCAGGACTCCAGCAGGGACGAGGATCCGGTCCAGGCGGTTCGATTCGACTTGGTCGCCGTGCATGGCGACTCTGGTGGGCAGGTGGGCGGCGTCGAACTGGGTGGCCACGTCGACCAGCGCGGCCAGGTCCAGAAGAGCGGCGAGGGCATCCGATGATGATGATGACGAGGGGCCCCGATCCCTGATGTTAAAATCGCCGATGATCCAGCAGGCTCCCTCCTCCTCCTGTGCCGCTGTCGCCGCCAGGAGCTCCAGTTGCCGGTTTCTCTCCCGGGGTTCATGCGCCAGATGAACGGCGATGGCCGTCATCTCCTCGCCGCGGACATCAATGGTTGCCAAGGCGATGTGGCCCGGCCACAGGATGCGTTGATGTAGCACGGCTACGCCTGGTCCGAAGACGCAGGCGAGTCCGGATCCCGAGATGGCTACGGGATGGGCCAACACAACAGCACTGTAGCCGAGGCAGAGGTCTTGGCCGCTGCCCAGATGAAATGCGTTTGTCTCCTGGACAAACGCGATGTCCACGTGATGTTGCCTGAGGAGATGACAAAGGGCAAGGCTCCTCCTCCGAGTGGCGAGCCCTCGCGCGTTGATGGTGGCGACGCGGTAACTCATTGGGACGGTCCTTCACGCAGCACCTTCCTGGTCTTTTGGAGGGTCTTGCGGATTGTGGAGTTGGAGTCTGGGCACAAGGGCTTGATGGTATCGTAGAGCTTGTTGAGGGCTTTGACCTGTGCCGGGGTCAGCGTGGACGCTCGCCTCTTCATGGTGGTCTCTGAGGTGAGGAGCTTCTGAGCCTCCTCGCGGTTTAGGTCGGGCAACTTATCCCAGTCGATGGAGATGTTAGGGGACTTCTTGAGGTGCTCCAGCAGCTGTTCGAGTGCGGCCTTCCCCGGGCAGGCGTGGATGGAGGTGAGGTCAGCCCCTCCACCGACATCTCGTGGTCGAGCGGAGAGATGCGAGGCTCGAGGGGCCTCGGGACAGCCAGGGGAGCAGGAAGGGCGGCATGGGCGGGCTGGGCGAGATCCATCGGTTCGGCAGGATGGGACGCCGAGGGGATCGCCGGAGACTCTGTTGATGTTTTCGCCGGTTGGACAGGGGACACCAGTGTTGCGGGCGCCGGTGCCGGCTTCCTTGGCTGCTGAGGAGGAGGAGGAGGAGGGGGGGGAGGCCTTGCGTCGATGGGAGACGCTGTTTGCCTGGGGCTGCTGTTCCCTTGCCTGGCGAGCGATGGGCAGCTAGCTCTGCGGTGGCCCTGCCTTCCGCATTTGGAACATTTAATTCCGAAGGAGAGGAAGGCAGATAGGGTGTCTCCCTTGGACTCGATGGTCAGTCGGGCGGGCAGGGTCTCCAGCCTTACGCCCTGGTGGAGCAGGATGAACGCCTCCCGGCGGCCGTCGCTGAAGGCGAACTCCCCCATTTTGATCATGATGGGGGCGATGGAGGTGATGTCTCCGTATTGACGCAGAGCCTACACGATGGTGGCGTCCTCTACAAAGCCGGGGAGATTGGCCACGATGATCCTTTCGGTCCTGTGGAAAGGGGAAGACCTTGAGGAGTGTTCCCTCGATGTTCAGGCCCTCCTCCACCAAACGGCTCGCAAGGTTCTTGCTCGCGAGGCCCACGATGTAGTGGCCGTTCATCCTGCCAAAGTGGGCGATGTTTTTGGGCCCTCCGACCAGGTCGCCGATTGCCCGGAGGTAGGAGTAGTCCGGGATGTCAGGGCACAGCTCCACGAAGATGTAGTTTTCGTGGTTGGTTGTGGCCTGCCTCGCCCTGGCGTCGGCGATGTTGGCGCGCGTCGCCTTGATTTCCTTGGGCGGCACTGCTCTCGGCCCTGTTGGCCGCTTCTGCTGCTGGGAGCTGCGCTGGTTTCCAGGCTTGTTGGGCTGCCTTGCAGCGTGCTCAGGTGAAGTTGAGCCGAGGCGCCTCTTCTTGCCCTTCACGACGATGAAGCCCTCGTTGTCGTTCACCTCCGCCATCTCGCTGTCGGCCCAGTTGAGCGAGGCCGGGCTAGCTGGAGTTGCGCTGATCGTAGCAGCAGTCTTCGGCGCCGTGACGTCACCACGCGCGGCGGCCGGATTTGCATGCATATCGCCTGCCGGCGAATTTGCATTTTTTGATTTTCAGAGTTTTCTTTAGAATTTCTTCTCTGAATTTCGTTTTTCGGGGCTGATTCCTCGCCCGCTTGAGTTAGGATGCTGGGCCTTTCAGGCACATGTTCAGCAGAGCCTGGGCTACCTTTGGGTGCCAAATTCGCCATGTTCAGCGCCAATGGCACACACTCCAGAGGCGAAAACGGCGGAGCTCGTGAAAGCGTGGCCGCACGCTCGAGTGTGTGTGTGTGTCTGTGTGTCCTCTATGGATTCGAAAACCATACATCCAATCGCCGTTAAATATTGGGATATTATTAGGTGTATCTCCGGAAAGGTTTACGAAAAATAATTTCTTGAATATCTTTAATATCCTTAGAGTTATTTGCAGATTTGTAGCTTTAACTCGCAAGCATCGCCACCATTGAGACGGAGATACGCTTTTTCAAGAGGGGGAGTAATGTTAGGAGAGAGGAGCGCGGCTCGAGGCGGGTGCTCACGTGTCACTGTTAAAAACCTATTTGTTTTGGCTACATCTCTTCCCGTGGACTTAACGATAACTTTTCTAAAACTTATTTCAAATTTCATGTATAATTATTTTTACATCATTTAGTTTAGTATAATTATTTACTATAATTTCCTATCGTTCAATTATTATACTTTTTGTTCTTAAAGATTATTTAAGACAATAATCTTTAATTAGAAAGTGCTTTGCCAAAAGTTTGGAGTGGGGCAGACCCCGTGCGAGAATGGATTCGCCCGGCCGCCGGCCGACAGTCAAAGTACCCACCGACCAATCAGGGCAGAGTTGGTGACACAGCTATGCCAAGTAGACAAGAAAAAAAGCCTCGCGGGAGCTTGCCCAAGATGACCTCCCAAGATTTGACCAATTCTGGAATAATTAAAAATCAACGAGAATAGTTGATATTTATTCCGATAGATGGCGCAAGCCATCATAAACTTTCAGTTGCACGATAAGGAGATGCCTTTTTCTTAATTAACTAATAGTTGATGAGTTCCTCTTTTTGAGTTCCTACCCTTGTGTTATTGTCGACACCTTCAGTCCTCTTGTTTCTGAACCTGGCTGTCGCAGGTACAAAGTCCTACGTGTGGAACTGCCTCAAGAAGAAGATCTTAAATTCCTCCAGGAATGGCAAGACGAGGTCCCCCGGGTAAATATGAACATTTCCTTAACAAAGACAGGCTCTTGTGATTGGCTTACTGGCGCTAAAAGACTATTTGATTATTTAAAATAAATGTTCTTCCCTTGATTTATAATTCAACAATTATAATTTCACACATAAAACGTACAATTACGTTAATTACAATGTAATTCACAATAAAATGTACCGCTATACATTGGGTTACAAAAATACGTTAGGAGATATGACCACGTACAACTCTATATGGATGAAACTTCAATGTACTATGCTTGTATGTACCTTATTTGGAGAATTTTAGCCACCGTCCAACGAGACCAAGAATGCTCTATGTCCCAGAATTCTTGTAGGTGTAAGTGATGGCTACCCATGTGTCCGTAAACATCCACGTGTCCCCAGAACTCCAGTGTACTCCCTAAAATTCTCTGTGTGCTACAGGGACTGGTGTTCTGGAGGGGTCCTACACGTGTGGGGGAGTCCGTAGACATCCTCGTGTCCCCAGAACTCCAGCCGCAACTGGAAGAAAGCCTGGGAGGTCGAAACATCTCCTTCTCCGAGATGATCCATGACGTTGAGAGGTAGGGCGCTCTGACATCTCTCCTTGTAGAACAAGCCACGTAAAACTTTAAGTGTACAAATGTTGATAACCCGGTAGGTACATGGCACCCCAGGTGGACGTTTTTACTGACTAACGTTTGATGACTCTCATCATTTTCCATTGTCACCATCTCACTTTAAAAATAGTGATCGGGGTTACAGAAACGTTGACCAACAAAACAAACCACCTGATGTTGATGAGTGTGGTATGATCGAATATCTGGCGAACAACCGCTCTCGAGGTGAGCTGGCAGTTTCAGTCCCTCCCCGCGGTGTTTGGTACAAACCAGCCGGAACTGGAGTAAACCCCAGCACGGTAAAACACAACAATTTACTAAGTCAACAATAAAGACGAATATTATATAACACAAAGCAATAATGCGCCATCTATACATATAAAATGAAAGGATTTAAAAGCACGAATGTTTCTTTTATACATAATACAAACTTCTACTGTCCTTACTGCGATGAAAAAATATATTGGGAGGGTTCACCAACGATGAGCCAAGCCCTCCCAATACATTTTTTCATCGCAGTAAGGACAGTAGAAGTTTGTATTATGTATAAAAGAAACATTCGTGCTTTTAAATCCTTTTGTTTTATATGTATAGACGAATATACATGACTATATACATTCTACTACCAGCATTTAAATATTGTATTATTTAATTGTTTGTTATTTTCCTCTAGGACTAAAATATATATTTACCAGTTCGTGTATGATACTCATCGACTAAATTAGGTATATACATTCATGAACAAAACTTAAGGAAGTCGAAAGTCTTTGATATTGCCGGTCGTCTTTCTTTTTTTGAAGGAGACAGAGGCTGTTCATACTTTGTTATCTCGTGTGTCTTCAATAAAGGTCACAGTAATATCTTTCAGAGTTATTGTCTGAATGATATTTGATACACATTGACCTTTATTGAAGACACACGAGATAACCAAGTGTGAACAGCCTCTGTCTTCTTAAAAAGAAAGACAACCGGCAATATCAAAGACTTTCCACTTCCTTAAGTTTTGTCCATGAATGTATATAGAATCTCTGCATTATTATCATTAGATGGAAATAGATTTTATCTTTTTTTATATTCATTTTCTCAGGATCCTATGTTGAAGACTTAATGAAAGAATCTGTAGGTAGCATTTATGTATAGCATTAGTGTCCGGTGTTCCATGTGTATTTAGGTGACCTTGCAGTTCACGTAATGACCCAAAGTAGTTGAATCATCACATGCACACACAATGTTCGCGGCATTACTTGTGGGAAAATGTCAAACCCGTCGTGTACACCAGGGCCTGTGAGGAAGAGAACAAGCTCTGGACTGGGAACTCCACAGGTCCCGAGGACCTCCTCAACAGCAGGTCGGCAGTGCCCTTCTTCTCCCGGTACCAGCGGCTGGGCGATATCTACCGCTACATCGCCGGCCTGGCTTCCAGCAACCCCGAGCTGGCCGGCATCCAGAACATTGGCACCTCCACCGAGGGCAACGTTCTGCAGGTCATCAAGGTTGGTCCTTCCCTTCCCGGTGCTCTTCTGTAGCCTCTGTGCTTCTGGCATTCCCAGATCGGCTCTCCGCGTTCCAACAAGTCGGCCATCTGGCTGGATGGAGGCATGCATGCTCGCGAGTGGATCTCCCCGGCCACCGTCACCTACATCGCCACCCAGGTGAATCCACTCCGCAACACTCCATCCTCCTGGAATGACCTGGGCGTTCTTACAGCTCATCCACAACTACAACTCCGAGCCGCGCGTCCGCAAGTTGGTTGACATGTTTGACTGGTACATTCTTTCTGTGGCCAATCCGGACGGCTACGAGTACAGCCACACTGAGGTAGTTATCTGGGTTTGGTGTCTTGTGGTTCAGTGGAATTGGACTTCTGACTATCTGTAGTTGATCCTGTAAGTTGACAGTGGTTAGCGTTTTGGTTCAGTTTAATTGAACCTGGGCTTATAACAGTGTTTAGTAATATGGTTGATCATGTGGTTTATTTTGGACGACTGTGGTTCACTGTAATTGGATTTGTGTTTAACTGGAATTAAACCCGTGGTTGGTAATACGGTTGACAGTGGTTCACTGTAATTGGATTTGTGTTTAACTGAGGTTTATGTGGTTCAACGTGGTTTCAGGACCGAATGTGGCGAAAGACGCGGTCACGGTCATCGCCATTATGGTTCTGCCGAGGTGCTGATCCCAACAGGAACTTCGGCTTCCAATGGAACAGTGAGTAGCACCGCCATTAGCGGTCCAGTTGTTGTTGACCTACCTGCCCAGCCGTGGGCGCCAGCATCCGGCCCTGCGCCGAGACCTACGCGGGAACCAGAGCCTTCTCTGAGCCGGAGACAAAAGCCATCGCGGACTTCATCCTCCGGAACAAACATCGTCTCAAGGCTTTCCTGAACTTCCACTCGTACTCCCAGCTATGGATGACTCCCTGGGGCTACACAGCTCTTCGCCCGGCCCAGTACAAGGACATGGTAGGATTCTGCTTCTCTTCCACGCCACGTTGGTCTAAACCTCTCTCCCGCAGGAGGCTGTTGCTCTGAAGGCGACCTCGGCATTGAAGAAGGTCCACGGCACGGAGTACAAAGTCGGTACCTCGACAAGCATACTATGTAAGTACACTTTATTTACATAGCTAACGACGCAAATTATATTTAATATAAATCAATACAGCGCCATCTATATATAAGGAATGGAAGTATTTAAGCACGAGGTTTCTTTTCACACAAACAAATAAATTATATTTTATTACACTAAACTCCCCTCCAAAAGTTAATCATGGAGCCTGAAGTGTAAAGTCAAAATATTTATAGAATTTCTAATCACTGCAACATTAATTATGCGAGTTTTAAATGATATGTAAATAAGGAAGTAGACTATTCAGATTATAATAGGCAAATCAACCACTCTATAAAACTTACCACTCATTTTGCCCGGTTGATTTGTCAACAAATTGGCCCTTGATCAAAGATATTAAAATACAATAACGCACGTGTATGGTGTATGTAACGGCGGCTGGCATGCCTATAGGATGTATAGTAAATTGAAGGTATAATGTCTGTGAAAAAAGGAACATCAATAAAAAACATGAAGAACAAAGGATGATCTTTAATTTTTAAATAACCTTTTGTATTTAGATATATAATCTTTTGCATTTAATCATTTCTTACTTTTATAAAAGTTGCTAAGTATATAAGCCAATAAATATATTTTATATCGAAATGCTCCAACTCTTCAATCGAAGATTAACAACATAAATGAGCACATCACTGATGGTACTCTGTGAAGTTGTCTTATTGTAATATATATTCACATGTTATGTCTGATGTTAGGCTAAAAGAAATACAGACTTTTCTTTTTAAACGTCCAGATACTTCTTGCTGATTAACGTCAACTAAAAAAACACAAGGACGTTACAGTGTATGTAGATGATACAAGAAACAACACTACTAAGGCCGAAAGTTTCTTTTAGAAATATTACTAACCTCTACTGTCCTTACTGCGATGAAAATTGGCCTTTTCCTTATTATTGTGACCAATAATTAATTGAAAAAATAAAAAATGCTTTCTAATTAAATTAGAGATCAATTAAAGTAGCGATAGGCTGGTAGCAATCCAGAGGAAATGAAAACATACCAAAAATTAGTAAACATATGATTTATAACGAAGTTAGACAATGATACCGCAAATGTTTCTTTTGAACGAAAAATCTAAATTTGTTTTAAGGAGAAATAACGATTATTTCTAACCTTAGGGATGAAGTATGAAAGGATGAATTGTGAAGAGTAATGATGAACGGAAAAATAAAAGTGTCCAGGGATGGGAATTCCTTTATTTTAAGGATAATTTTAAGGATGTGTGTGGCATACATTAATATGTTATAATACCTTGATAAAGGTTGGCGTTCAGCCAACTGAAATATTGGTAAAATTTATTATTTTATTAATTAATTTTATTAATTTATTATTTATTATTAAAAAGGATATAATATAATAAGATATTTATAAATTAATATTTAATTATTAAAAAATGTATATAGATGGAAAATTTGTCGGGAAGAAAATAAATCTAAAAAAGCATAGAGCTCCTCCCCGTCAAATTAAACGTCAAAATTAGACGACATCTTTTGACGTTTAATGTGACGGGAGAGAAGCCTTATACTTTTTTAGATAAAAAAAAGATATATGAATATTTAAGGATAAAATTAAATACAAAATAGTATTCACTACAGAAAAATAACTTTTGAAAAAAGATTTACAAAAGACACGCAACTTGTACATAAGTTTAAATAGCAAGAATATATAAATATTTATTCTTTTGAAAATAGAGAGCAATCTATAAATAAATCTTTAAATAAAAAGGCATATATTGGATCAAAATATCATTTATTTTACCAATAAATGATATTTTGATCCAATATATGCCTTTTTATTTAAATAAATATTTATACAATAATATTTAAGTTTTTTTTTTACCGGACAACAACATTCTTACTTGCCGAGAAATTATGATAAATCACATTATTCCACTTGAATATTTGCTAAGGCAAAGCCAGTCCATCAAATACATACAATTTCTTCTTAGAAGCGCAGCGAGGCTTCACTTTTGGTCGTCTGATTTGCTTGGAAGAACTGGGATCAATCTTCTTCCTTTAATTTATAAAATCAATTTTAAAATCATTATTGAATATTGAACGTTTTAAACTAACAGCCAACAATTCTGGTACGGATATTTTATTTATTTTTAAACTTAATTTCAAAGAACGATATATCAACAAACTACAAGCCGGCGGCCATTTTTTTTCGAACTTTTATTCCATTGGCTTCTCTCGGCACGTGATAAGACAATGTGGAAATTCTACACTTTCTTATATTTAATTAAAAAGACATATATTGGATCAAAATATTATTTATTTTACCAATATTTCAGTTGGCTGAACGCCAACCTTTATCAAGGTGTTATAACATTTTAAAGTGTGTCAAAAACAAACTCAGCGCCACATAACGTCAACAGAATTAAGTTTTAAAAAAATATTTTATTATATTCAATGGGGATAAAAATTGTTATATTTATTTTATGGACAGTATATTCCTTTTTAATTAAAGATTTATTTATGGATTGCTCTATTTTCAAAACAAATTTCTTAAATGTATGCTTAAAATTCAAAAGATTATATTTTAAACTACATTGAACAATCATAACATATTAAAATTCGAAACTATTATAGACGGGTATGATTCTTTTGAAATTAAATAATTTCTACTGCCCTGATATAGGCTTAGCAAAATACGAAGTTTCATTCTAAGTATTTCCAGTTTTTTTTTTGTACTCACGTAATTAGTAGTTACGAGGACATCCCTTTAGATATAAGCAAATATATATTTATTCAAGGAACGACTTGTTCCAATTACAATTGTTAAAACAAGTTAGCGGCAAACATAACAGCAAGTTTGAAGGTAGAAGTTGGAAGTAGTGACGTCATAGTAGTGACGTGGCATCGATGATGATTAAAGTCAAAGTTTGCGTAACAATTCCCTCCTTACTTTGTCTTTATTCCCACGATGCTGAGTTCTCCATGTGTTTCTTCATCTGGTCTCGGGATAGGTCCTTTGTGAAGATATCCGCCTCCAGGTCCTGGGATGGCTTGTACAGAAGGCAGATGTCTCTGGATTCATAACAGTCTCTCAAGAAGTGGTACTTTCTGTTGATATGTCTACAGCGACTGCTTTGTTTAGGGCTGGAGATCCAGTTGATCAATGACTGACTGTCTGTATAGATCGCAGTTGGTTTTTCCATGAAATTCCATTCTTCCAGCTCTCGTAACAGGTTTATTTTCCACTTGATTTGACAGCAGCTTTCACAAGCAGCTATCATTTCCGCTTCCATTGTGGAGAGGGCGACGAGTGGCTGTTTACTACTTTTCCAGTCTATAGTTGCTTCGCCGAGCTTCAATACATATCCGCCGTAGGATTTTCCATCATGAGTGGTCGACCAGCTGGCATCGGTGTAGGACTTCATGGATTCCAGTCTTCCCTCTTTCAAATTTCACTCCTAGGTCAATTGTTCCTCGTAGGTATCTCATCACTCTTTTGATTGCTGTCCAATGCATCTGTTTTGGTTGTCTGGAGTACTGTGAAAGTTTGCTAGTGATGTAAGCGATGTCGGGTCTGGTGTTAACAGCTAGAAACATTAGCATTCCAAGGGCTTCTTGGTAAGTGTGCTGATCGCAATTGTCATCTTCAATATGATTGTCCAAATTGATTTCTTTAGAACCTGGTGTTGGAACTTCCTTACAATTTTCCATTCCATATTTCTGCAATATTTGTTCTACATAGTGGCTTTGCTGTAGCGAAATTCCCTCCTTGTCTTGTATGATCTTGATTCCCAAAAACATACCTTTACATGTTACATCCTTTATTTCCAGGTGATGCCTCAGTTTATTGATGAATCTGTTTGAGGTATCTTCAGAATCTGAGACAGTGATAAAGTCATCCACATATATCCCTACATAGAAGTATTTGTCTTCATTCTTCCATTTAAATAGGCAAGGATCAGATTTAAGTTTTTCCAGTCCACAGTCATGAAGTACTTGACTGAATTTCTCATACCACGATCTTCCGGATTGAGGTAGACCGTAAATACTTTTGTTGAGTTTGCAAACTTTGTTTCTGTCTTGGACAAATCCAGCAGGTTGTTCCATGAATATTGTGTTTTCAATGTTTCCATTTAGATAGGCTGCTTTCACATCAAATAGTTTAATGACTGAATCTTTTGTGGCTGCCATTGACAAAATAGTCCTGAGGGTGGCATTTTTAATTACAGGGCTGAAACTTTCGTTGTAATCTCTTCCTGGGATTTGGTTGTATCCCATTGCAACAAGTCTAGCTTGTAAGTTTTGTTTTCTTGGTCTTTAGATATTTTGAACACCCATTTACTTTTGACAACTTTAGCGTTTACAGGTCTAGGTACCAGTTCCCATACTTGATGCGAGTACATGTTCTGTATTTCCTCAAGCATTGCGTTCTCCCAATGTTTCTTGTCTTCGCATGCGATGGCTTCATCATAGTCTTTCGGAATGATTTCATTCGTAGTAGCCAGAACGTAGTCATCGAATCTTTTAGGTATTGTTCGAGTTCTTTGTGGTCTGTCTGATCCACTTGACTCTGTCTGTCTGTTGATCATGGTATCTGGTGCTGGCTCTTCAATATCAACATCTGATAGAACATGATTGTCCTGTTGTTCATCCTCCTGAATGAAGAAATATGTGTCAGTGTCCGTATTATTATCACTTTGTTTTTCTTCCGAGATGACATTATTGTTCTCTCTGAAGTGAATGTCTGCGGTTTCAAGAATGACTCTCGCTGTGATATCAAATACTCGATAAGCTCTTCTGCATCTTGAATAGCCCACAAATATTCCTCTCTTAGATTTAGCTTCTAGTTTGTGTCTTTGATGATTCTCGAGTTTATAGAAGACTTCACAACCAAATCTCATGATGTGAGAGACGGATGGCTTTTTACCTTTCCATTTTTCCATTGGGGTAGTGTCTGGGTCATTGGTTGTGGGAGTTAGATTGTACAGATATGCAGCTGTATTCACAGCTTCTGCCCAGAAGTGTAGGGGTAATTGGGAGTCTGCCAGAAGTGCTCGGCCTTTGTCTAATAGTGTTCTGTTAGCTCTTTCAACTCTCCCATTGCTTCCTGGGGTGTACGGTGTAGTGAGTTCATGTTTAATTCCTTTGGATTCTATGAAGGTTTCAAGGTTTTTATTGATAAATTCTGTTCCGTTATCTGTTCTAAGTCGTTTTAGTTTTGAGTTTAGCTCGTTTTCTCTCTTTACAATAAACTTCTTCAAAACTTCTGCTGCCGAGAGTTTATCTTTGAGAAATTCTACAAATATTCTCCTAGAAAATCCATCTACGATGGTCAAGAAATATTTACTTCCGCCCAAGGAGTTTATTCTCATTGGACCACAGAGATCGACATAAATTGCTTCAAAGGGGTAGCTTTCCTGATTGCTATCTGTGTGAACATAGGGTACTTTGGTCATTTTTCCCAATGAGCAAGCATCACATTGATCAAGGGTACCATTTATAGAGTCCAAGCCTTTTAGAAGATTGTTCTTCAAAATCAGGTCTAATTTGTTGTCACTAGGATGTCCTAACCTTCTGTGCCATGCAGTCCTAGAATTGTCCTTTGAAATCAAGCAATGTTCATTTGGAACATGAGTTGCTTCAGGTAAACGTGATAGGTTCAATGTGTACATGTTACCATCAAAGTTGCCTGTTCCTATTAGCTTGTCATCAGAAGAGTATATGTATGCTCCTTCAGAATTCAAAAGAACAGAGTTCCCTCTTCTTACCACGCTTGGAATGGACATTAGATTTCCTTTCAGGTGTGGTACATGGAGAACATTATGCAGGGTTACAGCGTTGTTAAGTATGTCCTTACCTTGTACAGTAGCTTGGATTGATCCTGATGAGGCAGATTCGATGAGTCTCCCTTCTTCCGCCACTTGTATGCTTCTTCTCTCCTCCGTCTTGTGCTCGATCCATTCACCATGGGAAGTCATGTGGCTTGTGCACGCAGAATCAATTATCCACACGTCCTGAGTTGTCGGGCGTTCCTCCCTTGTGCTTGCATGTAGTGCGTATTCTGAAGTGGAGTCTCTTCGTTGGGATGGTTCCTCCGTTCGTTCTTGGATTGCTGATCTGGCTGTGTCTTTGTTTTGTTTTGGTCCTTTATGGTAGTTCCTTGTACTGGCCATGTTATTTCTGTTTGTTGTATTATTTTGATTTCCTTTGTTGTTAGGGTTGAACCAACAGTCTTTCTTGAAATGTCCTTTTCTTTTGCAAATGTAGCATGACTTTTCTTTGAATTGGCTGCCTGATGATCTGAAAGCATTTTCATGATTTTTGCTTCTGTCCTGTCTTTTCTCCTCAAAATCCAGTAGAGTTTGTCTCAAGTCTGGTAAGGAGATTTCTCTGTTTATTGACAGTGCTGCTGCGATCGTGTCAAAGTTAGGAGTGAGTCCTTCAACAATGTATCGTACAAGTTCTCTTTCTGTTACAGTCTTTCCTAGCTGGGTGATCTCTTGTGCCAGTTTCTGTGCTCGTACAATATACATGTTAACATTTTCATTTGGGTTCAATTTTAGTCTGGCTAGATCCAACATTAGGTCTATCCTTTTATTTTCTAGAGATCCTTCAAACCTTTTCTTTATGTCGTACCAAATTCTTTTGGCCCTTTTATCGCCTCGAAAGATGATTGTTAAGTCATCCGAAAGTGACAATATTATTAGGATGTATGCTTCCCGATTCTTTTTCTTCCAAATATCATATTCTAGTTTATTATTTGTAAAGTCTGGCTCGTCATTAACAATTACGTCCTCGAAGAGATCTTTTGAATCTAGAATTGCTTCCATTTTCATGGACCACGTTGAATAGTTGTTTTCTGTTAACTGTTCAATTTTTGCTAAGTTATGTGTATCCATTTTCATTCAACTTTTTCTTTCTAAATTGGCGGTTAGTCCAATTATTTAATTTCTTTTTGATTTAAATGGATCAATTGGCGGTTAGTCCAATTCGCGCGCCCAAACCAGGCTCTGCTACCAAATTGATATAGGCTTAGCAAAATACGAAGTTTCTTTCTAAGTATTTCCAGTTGTTTTTGTACTCGCGTAATTAGTAGTTACGAGGACATCCCTTTAGATATAAGCAAATATATATTTACTAGACGAATGGCCCGGGCAACGCCCGGGTTTTACCCGAGTGCGTATA
>CP092863.1:86692478-86779858 GCA_030710605.1 Cordylochernes scorpioides | reverse complement strand
ATCGTTTTTTTAAATCTAAAAAAGTATAGAGCTCCTTTACCGTCACATTAAACGTCAAAAGATGTCGTCTAATTTTGACGTTTAATTTGACGGGGAGGAGCTCTATACTTTTTTAGATTTATTTTCTTCCAGGCATATTTTCCATCTATATATGTTTTTTTAAATAATTAAATATTAATTTAAAATATCTTGTTATATTATACCCTTTTTAATAAATCGTATAATTAAAAAGGCATATATTGGATCAAAATATCATTTATTTTACCAATATTTCAGTTGGCTGAACGCCAACCTTTATCAAGGTATTATAACATATTAATGTATGTCACACACATCCTTAAAATAAAGGAATTCACATCCCTGGACACTATTTTTCCGTTCATCATTACTCTTCACAATTCATCCTACTTCATCCCTAAGGTTAGAAATAATCGTTATTTCTCCTTAAAATAAATTTCGATTTTTCATTCAAAAGAAAGATTTGCGGTATCATTGTCTAACTTCGTTATAAATCTTATGTTTACTAATTTTTGGTATGTTTTCATTTCCTCTGGATTGCTACCAGCCTATCGCTACTTTAATTGATCTCTAATTTAATTAGATACATTTTTCCAATAAATTATTGGTCACAATAATAAGGAAAAGGCCAATTTTCATCGCAGTAAGGACAGTAGAGGTTAGTAATATTTCTAAAAGAAACTTTCAGGCTTAGTAGTGTTGTTTCTTGTATCATATACATACATTGTAACGTCCTCGTGTTTTTTAGTTGACCTTAATCAGCAAGAAGTATTTGGAAGTTTAAAAAGAAAAGTTTTTATTTCTTTTAGCCTAACATCAGACATAACATGTGGATATATATTACTGTGGAATAATGGAGATCCACTTCGGGACGTCGGACAGAGACGGTTCGGGTGACTGTAAACAAACAAGCCCCAGCTGCGCCAGCCGGCAATTAAAAAGGGAGGGAGCACGGCCTGGTCTGCTACCGCCCAGTTGGGTGTTTTCCTCTGTCCTCTTAACATGTTTTAAATAAAGTTAGTTTGAAGGAGACTTTTACCCACTCCTTTCTGCTATTTAGTGATCTGATTTAAATCCTTGCAACAGCCCACAAAAGAATCATCACTGCCAATTCTTCTACCGAACTCGCATCAGTGTTTTGTGAAACGACTACCCGACATTTCTTCACAGTTTTGTTTCTTGTATCATTTACATACATTGGAACGTCCTCGTGTTTTTTAGTTAACCTTAATCAGCAGGAAGTATCTGGAAGTTTAAAAAGAAAAGTCTTTATTTCTTTTAGCCTAACATCAGACATAACATGTGGATATTATATTACAATCAGTCAAAAAACAACTCCACAGAGTACCATCAGTGATGTGCTCACTGATAATTTACTATATATCCTGTAGGTATGCCAGCTGCTGTTACATACACACCTTCTGATAAACTGTCCATTAACTTCTGATCTAAGGGAAGAAAACCAACTTTACCTGACTAATACAAAACAAGTTGATTACAATAAAGACCAATACATTAAGTTTAATAGATTCTGCAGGCTATATATTTCAAGGCGAAAATGTTGACTGTACATACACTGCGTGACATTGAAACTGGAACACCAAGAAATAGTGGCCAGAAAGTGATGAAACTCGGCAGACAGAGAGAGACAGGGACGAACAATAAGTGATCTTTATTTCAAAATGATAGTCATAATACAGAGCGAGAACGGCGTCGGCTTAGTAGCAAGTAGGACCACCGCGGACGGCGATGCACGCAGCAGCACGTCTAGGTAGAGAGTCAATCAGAATACGGATGGCGTCCTGAGGGATGGCTCTCCATTCCCTCTCAACCATTTGCCACAGTTCGTCTTCTGAACGCGGCTGTGGCAAGGCATGCAAACGGCGTCCAATGATGTCCCAGACGTGCTCGATTGGTGAGAGATCAGGAGAGTACGGTGGCCAGGGAAGCATCTGTACATCTTGCAGAGCTTGTTGGCTAATGCGAGCAGTGTGCGGTCGGGCGTTATCCTGCTGATAAAGGGCATTGGGTACCCCCTGAAGGTAGGGGAGTGTCACCGGTCGCAGCACATCATCAACGTATCGTTGGGCCGTCATAGTGCCCTGAATACGAAGTAAAGGTGACCTGGAATCATACGCGATTGCGCCCCAAACCATGATTCCACGTTGTCGCACGGTGGGGCGTTCCACAATTGCTGCTGGATTGGACCTTTCTCCACGTCGACGCCACACACGTACACGGCGACTATCACTGGACAAGCAGAAACGCGACTCATCTGAGAACACGACCCTGTGCCATTCCGTCATCTACGTCGATCTAGCCCGGCACCATTCCAAACGTTGGCGCCTATTCGGTGGGGTCAATGGCAGTCTTCTTAGCGGACGGCATGAGTGCAAGCCATTAGCAACCAATCGACGGGAAATGGTTCTGGTCGAGATGGAATGATCTAGGGTGTCTTGCACATGTTGCAGGATGGCGGTACAAGTGGCTTGTGGGGCCGCCACTGCTTGTCGAAGGATACGCCGATCCACACGTGCTGACGTCACTCTGGTTGCACCGACATTCCTATAAATTGCCACATTTCCTTGTTCCAACCATCTTCTCCACAGTCGGTGCACCGTGGACGCACCAAGGTGTGTATCAGCTGCGATTTGACGTATGGACCAACCTGCCCTTTTCAGTCCGATCACCATGCCCCTCGTAAAAGCGTCTGTCTGCTTGAACTGCCTCCGTTTACGATGACCTGGCATTCTCTGTTATTACACGTGTCTTTTGACACAAGAACAAAATTTCTACAATGATTTTCCTTGAAGAAATAACGACACGAATACTGTCCTTTCTGCAAGTTCCTTCCCTTATATCTTACTCCATGTGCGCACGAGAGCTGCGCATTTTACATCATTCGCATAACTCGGTTAGGCGCGTCTACCCTGAAATTTGCATATTTTTCTGGCCACTATTTCTTGGTGTTCCATTTTCAATGTCACGCAGTGTATTTCAAGCCACTATTTCTAATTGCTATATGCAAAATTTAAATTCGAACGTTTAATTTTCATGATTCCTAATGTTCAATTGTGTTAATTGTATATAATTTCAGATATACACGCAATTATCCTAATTGTGGATATGGCGTGTCTCTCCCAACTTTTAAATAAATAAACACCATCTACGTGCGTTATTGTATTTTAATATCTTTGATCAAGGACCAATTTGTTGACAAAACAACCGGGGGAAATGAGTGGTAAGTTTTATAGAGTGGTTGATTTGCCTATTATATATATAATCTGAATAGTCTACTTCCTTATTTACATATTATTTAAAATTCGTATAATTAATGTTGTAGTGATTAGAAATTCTATAAATATTTTGACTTTACACTTCAGGTTCGATGATTAACTTTTGGAGGGGAGCTTAGTGTAATAAAAGATAATTTGTTTGTTGGGTGAAAAAGAAGCCCTCGTGTTTAAATACTTTCATTCTTTATATATACAAGGTTATCCAAAAAGTTCGTAAGCACTTGCGAAAATTGAAATACCAATATTATTCGCCGTTATGTATAATGTCTTTGTATTATGTATAAAGTAATTGAATTATGCATTATTATGAATTCGCCGTACACCCATCCCCCGATTTACACGGTACTTATTTTACACGTTTTCGCTTTTACATGGTTTTCCAAATACGTTTTTTTTTTTTTGTTTTTATCGCACTATACTAAATGCTACTGTGATTGAACACATGCGCTGTGTACACATCTCACGAGGAATCCCGAGCTTATGTGCTGACTACATATTTTAACCTGTCAATGCATTTTATTTCTGTGTACCCCTATCCCCCGATTTACACGTTTTTCTCAGGAACGTATCTACCATGTAAATCGGGGGATAGATGTAATAATATTATTTTTCGCCAAGTAATATACTGTATAAGAAAAACAACGTTTTAATAAAAACATGAACTTTTAGGGCAATCTTATAGATGGCGCGTTATTGCTTGATATTAAAAGATGATTTGTGTCGTTAGCTATGTAAATAAAGTGTACTTACATAGTATGCTTGTCGAGGTACCGACTTTGTACTCCGTGCCGTGGACCTTCTTCAATGCCGAAGTCGCCTTCAGAGCAACAGCCTCCTGTGGGAGAGAGAGAGGTTTTAGACCAACGTGTCGTAGAAGAGAAGCAGAATCCTACCATGTCCTTGTACTGGGCCGGGCGAAGAGCTGTGTAGCCCCAGGGAGTCATCCACAGCTGGGAGTACGAGTGGAAGGTCAGGAAAGCCTTGAGACGATGTTTGTTCCTGAGGATGAAGTCCGCGATGGCTTTGGTCTCCGGCTCAGAGAAGGCTCTGGTTCCCGCGTAGGTCTCGGCGCAGGGTCGGATGCTGGCGCCCACGGCTGGGCAGGAAGGTCAACAACAGCCGGACCGCTGATGGTGGGGGTACTCACTGTTCCATTGGAAGCCGAAGTTCCTGTTGGGATCAGCACCTCGGCAGAACCACAATGGCGATGAACGTGACCGCGTCTTTCGCCACATTCGGTCCTGAAACCACGTTGAACCACATAAACCCCAGTTAAACACAAATCGAATTACAGTGAACCACAATCAACCGTATTACCAACCACAGGTTTAACCCCAGTTAAACACAAATCCACAGTCGTCCAAAATAAACCACATGATCAACCAGAATCAACCATATTGCTAAACACTGTTAGAAGCCCAGGTCCAATTAAACTGAACCAAAACGCTAACCACTGTCAACTTACAGGATCAACTACAGATAGTCAGAAGTCCAATTCCACTGAACCACAAAGTCAAACCCAGGTAAAGCAGCACTACCTCAGTGTGGCTGTACTCGTAGCCGTCCGGATTGGCCACAGAAAGAATGTACCAGTCAAACATGTCCACCAACTTGCGGACGCGCGGCTCGGAGTTGTAGTTGTGGATGAGCTGTAAGAACGCCCAGGTCATTCCAGGAGGATGGCGTATTGCAGAGTGGAGTCACCTGGGTGGCGATGTAGGTGACTGTAGCCGGGGAGATCCACTCGCGAGCATGCATGCCTCCATCCAGCCAAATGGCCGACTTGTTGGAACGCGGAGCACCGATCTGGGAATGCCAGAAGCACAGAGGCTACAGAAGAGCACCGGCAAGGGAAGGACCAACCTTGATGACCTGCAGGACGTTGCCCTCGGTGGAGGTGCCAATGTTCTGGATGCCGGCCAGCTCGGGGTTGCTGGAAGCCAGGCCGGCGATGTAGCGGTGGATATCGCCCAGCCGCTGGTACCGGGAGAAGAAGGGAACTGCCGACCTGCTGTTGAGGAGGTCCTCGGGACCTGTGGAGTTCCCAGTCCAGAGCTTGTTCTCTTCCTCACAGGCCCTGTGGATAACACGACGGATTTGACATTTTCCCACAAGTAATGCCGCGAACATTGTGTGTGCATGTGATGATTCAACTACTTTGGGTCATTACGTGAACTGCAAGGTCACCTAAACACACATGGAACACCGGAAACTAATGCTATACATAAACACCACCTTGAGACAAACACTTTCATTAAGTCTTCAACATAGGAGCCTGAGAAACTGAATAAAAAAAACTATTTTCCTCTAATGATAATAATGCAGAGATTCTATATACACTCATGGATAAAACTTAAGGAAGTGGAAAGTCTTTGATATTGCCGGTCGTCTGTTTTTTTTTTAAGGAGACGGAGGTTGTTCACACTTGGTTATCTCGTGTGTCTTCAATAAAGGTCAATGTGTATCAAATATCATTCAGGCAATAACACTGAAAGATTTTACAATGACCAATATTGAAGACACACGAGATAACCAAGTGTGAACAGCCTCTGTCTTCTTAAAAAGAGAAAGACGACCGGAAAAATATCAAAGACTTTCCACTTCCTTAAGTTTTGTCCATGAATGTATATACCTAATTTAGTCGATTAGTATCGTACACGAACTGGTAAATTTATATTTTAGTCCTAGAGGAAAATAATACAATATTTAAATGTTGGTAGTAGAATGTATATAAAGCTATACAACCAATTTAACCGCATAATTCAAATTCATTTATCGTCGCGACCAGTGCTGCGCCCTAGCGGTAAAAGACTGGAACTAACGCTTTTTGGTTTTTTATTTAAAAAAAAAAGCACATTAACTTTTTAGTTTTTTGAATAGCCTATATGTTAAACGAAATCTTCAGCTACCTACATGCGAAATTCCATAATGATTGAGTCAGTAGATTTTGCGTGATAATTATACGCCGCAGTCATTTATAAGAATGTATATAGTCATGTATATTCGTCTATACATATAAAATGAACGGATTTAAAAGCACGAATGTTTCTTTTATACATAATACAAACTTCTACTGTCCTTACTGCGATGAAAAAATATATTGGGAGGGCTTGGCTCATCAGTGGTGAACCCTCCCAATATATTTTTTCATCGCAGTAAGGGCAGTAGAAGTTTATATTATGTATAAAAGAAACATTCGTGCTTTTAAATCCTTTCATTTTATATGTATAGATGGCGCGTTATTGCTTTGTGTTAATATTCGTCTTTATTGTTGACTTTATTGTTGTGTTTTACCTTGTTGGGGTTTCACTCCAGTTCCGGCAGGTTTGTACCAACCACCGTGGGGAGGGACTGAAACTGCCAGCTCACCTCGAGAGCGGCTGTTCGCCAGATATTCAATCATACCACACTCATCAGGTGGTTCGTTTTGTTTTGTTTCTATAACCCCGATCACCATTTTCAAACTGAGACGGTGGCAATGGAAAATGATGAGAGTCATCGAAACTTTTGTCAAATTATATTGACAAATATTTGCACGCTTATCCTATTTCTTTAGTGCGAAGAACGTTGTTTTTATCAGATACTAGCGGATGTGTACCCGGCTTCGCCCGGGTTTTATCCGAGTGAAAGTTTGCCTAACGAATATTATATATTATGAAGTATAATAAACAATGCTAAAGATTAGTTTTAATTATTAATCAAGATTGTGTGTGAATATGTGAGAAAGATGTAATATCGTTGTTGTTTTCTTGGCCGACTGTTTTACATATTGTGTTATCTTAAAATTGCTTGTTTTGAATATTTTTTTAGATTGAGTTGAATGAATTGCTGAATTTTTTTTTTTGTATTTATATATAAATAAAATTAACTCTGTTGATTTTTTTTTGTATTTTATCGATAACAGCAAAGTTATGTATTTTAAAGTTAGGAAAAATATTTTGATGTTAAGCAAAACCTGCTCCATCTCGTTTTACATAAATGTTGAAAATTTGGTCGAAATTGATGCATTGTAACGAAAGTTTTTAGCGAACACCACTTATGAAATTTCCATTTATATAGAAGATATAATATAAATGAGTTTTAAAAATTGTTTTAAAAAAATGCATCGGCCGGGAATCGAACCCTGGCCGCCCGCGTGGCAGGCGAGCATTCTACCACTGAACCACCGATGCTTTAAAAAAATCAAATTCATTTATCGTCGCGACCAGTGCTGCGCCCTAGCGGTAAAAGACTGGAACTAACGCTTTTTGGTTTTTTATTTTTAAAAAAAAGCACATTAACTTTTTTAGTTTTTTGAATAGCCTATATGTTAAACGAAATCTTCAGCTACCTACATGCGAAATTCCATAATGATTGAGTCAGTAGATTTTGCGTGATGCGATAACAAACATCGATTTCGCATTTCATTTTTATATATATAAGGAAGTAAACCGATCTCTCAAGTATTCTAATTGGACGGATGTGTTTGTATATAAAGGGGGTTTAAGGGAATGCGTGAGGCCAGTGTGGTTAAAAGTTTTGTGTAGAGACGCTTATAGCGTTCTCTTCCTATTTTATCCGTGTCTGGTGATCTCTTCGCATTCCCTGTGTAACCCCGGTCCGATCCCTACCAAAGCAGCAATAAAGATAAGTACTGGTTTTTTATTCTATTTAACCAATTGTAAGTTTATTTATCTCTTTTTGGTTGTACTTTTGAGTGTACGCTTTTGTGTGTTTAGTTACTATTACTTTAGGCCCTAGTCTATTGCATTTTTGAGTTTACCCGTACAAAGTAACTTTTGTCACTTTATCCAATAAAAACGTCCAAATCAACATTTGTACACTTTAAGTCTCACGTGGGTTTGTTCTACAAGGAGAGATGTCAGAGCGCCCTACCTCTCAACGTCATGGATCATCTCGGAGAAGGAGATGTTTCGACCTCCCAGGCTTTCTTCCAACTGCGGCTGGAGTTCTGGGGACACGAGGATGTCTACCGACTCCCCCACACGTGTAGGACCCCTCCAGAACACCAGTCCCTGTAGCACACAGAGGATTGTAGGGACTACACTGGAGTTCTGGGGACACGTGGATGTCTACGGACACATGGGTAGCCATCACTTACACCTAAAAGAATTCTGAACCCAGAGCATTCTTGGCCTCGTTGGACGGTGGCTAAAATTCTCCAAATAAGGTACATACAAGCATAGTACATTGAAATTTCGTACATATAGAGTTGTATGGGGTCACACATCCCGTAACACATTTAGTAACCCAATGTGTAGCGGTACATTTTGTTGTAAAACGACATTTGAAAACTATCCGCATGTGTTTCTTTTCAACGAAAATTCAAAATTTAGTTCAAGGAGAAATAACGATTATTTCTAACCTTTGGGATGAGGTATGAAAGGGTGAATTGTGAAGAGTAATGTTAAACGGAAAAATAAAAGTGTCCAGGGATGGGAATCGAACCCACAGTGTACAGTTTACCGGGCAGATGCCATGTCCACTAGGCTACCCTGGACATATTTTTCCGTTCGTAAATAATATATAAAGTAATTTATAATACGATATAATGCGGCTTGTGATTGTAAAAAGACATTTGAAAACTATCCCGCATGTGTTTCCTTTGAACTAAAAAATCAAAATTTATTTCAAGGAGAAATAACGATTATTTCTAACCTTTGGGATGAGGTATGAAAGGATGAATTGTGAAGAGTAACATTTTGTTGTGAATTGCATTGTATTTAACGTAATTATATATATATATATATACATATGGTAATTTAAAACAACAACCTCATATTGTGTAGATAACTTATAACAAGATTGTCATGTTGTATATAGAGACACATCTATAAATAATTATGCGCATGATTAATCTGTGTCTTTACATCACCCTATGTAATGTAATTTGTACAAAGTGGATAAATAAATAAAATCTGTAATAGATTTAAGAGTTGAGCTAAAGCAGAGATCGAGCATAGTATTACCAAAACAACAAAGTCTAAAGATGTAAGTCATAAATCAGGTCGATTTACAATTCCCACAAACAAGGCCACCCACACTGTCACATGTGGTGGAATGCAGAGACCCCTCTCACACCTGGACAGGTAAAGGCGCCCTTTCTCAAACGCCCCTGTCACATAAGGTCCCCCCCCCCCCGTCTTTTAAACTATAAATACATCACTTTTACAGGGACTTGACAGCTCAGTTCAGTTCAGTTGAGTGGAGTTCACCCTTAGTGCAAGCCGCGTCGGTCGTATGTTATGTCGATCTCATCCAACATGTAGTTAGGAAGAACTCGTCTATCTCCATCTTGCGCTTCTAGCTCAGCTTTTATCTGTTAACGGAACTTTCTTAGTGTAACTGTGTCTTCGTTTTTTGTGTATGGATATCCCCAAGCTTTTCCACTCTGCCTCGACCACGACTGCCTGTATTTTGTGAGAACTTTTAAAGGTCTTCCAAGGTGCAGAGAGGTACTGGAAAACTCTACATCCTGACTGTTCCTCTCGGTCAACACAGTACAACAAGAGCTACCAGGACTTCAACTTTTATTTCAGTAGTCGACAGGATCTCTACAAAAGCTACTGGAATTCTCATATCATTACATGAGTCGACAGGATACTACAAGTCGACAACAACCAAACATTCAACTCATCACAGATAAGTCGACAGCAACTCATCATCACATTTAAGTCGACAGGATAACCAAAACGAAGGATGACACAACGAAGAGGTAAGAAGACCGTTCAGATAGGAAGCGAGAAAGGGCAAAGATGGAGGAACAAGCCCGCCATACCAACGAAACGACCAAGCAATCTCTCCCCCCAGCAAGAGACGATATTTACGGAAGAAACGCCGCCCCAACGGACTTCCGCATACCCGCTAACCGATCGCCAACGTCGGGAGCAAGCTGACCGCGCCAACGACAGCCCCGAAATTCCCGCAAGTCATGGAAGCCGAGCAGCGATTTACACAAGCCCTGTGACAAGTTCTCCACCTTCGACTTGACATCATCGAGACAATGATCAAGGCGACAAACCGCAATCAACGTTGGAGAAGCTACAAGCGTCTACAAGCTCTACATGGAGCGTCTTCAACGTCAGCAGGAATACAAGCCAAGACCAAGTTTCCTGACTGAACTTTCACACAACTGAAAGTTTTTAAAAAAAACCTACCTTAACTTTATCCTCAAGTTCAAAACTTGATTCCCTATAAATTTTGTATTTATATTTTCACTTTAAGCATCTTAAAATCAATTTTTACCTTTTTTATACCATTTTTAATTCAATTTTTAAAACTTTCACATTTTCATTGATCAAATTTACTTTAATTTTTAATCAGATTATAAATTTCAAGTTATTACTCTCAATTTTACTTAAAAAAAAAAAAAATTCGCCCATCACGCATTTTTACTAATTTACTAATCTTACATGCCTTTCCTAAATTTACCTAAAATGGCATTATCCAAAGCTACGACTTGAAAAAAAAAAAAAAAAAATTCATTATTATTATTTAAAAAAAAATCTCATTCATCATAATTCTCAACTTATTTTTGTTTTACTTATTAGTTATCTTTATACCAAAAGACCAATATCTTTATCAATTCTTAAAATTTGGTAATGTTCACCATTTTAAGTAAGCGTCCAATTCAAATTATGTGTAACTCTCACGACATTGCCCTTTTATAAGAACAATTTTAACTAACATAATTAACAATTTAAAAGTATATTCAAATTTTAAATATAAATTAACATAGGTGAAACGCATTTTTTTTTTTAATTGCAAAAATCGGAAGATACAATATCTTCAAAAACACCACTAGGGAAAACAACTATCTTTCCCAAAACAAGTTAGGAATAAAGATTCACTCCACTTCACCGCCAGTAGCTAATTTAAGTCACAGCCTTCCAAAACGATTACAATCGTTAATATTCGAGGATAAATACACTCCCTCGTCTTTTCCTTTTTACATGCATGATTGGTCATAAACACATTTCTTTCAAAAAAACTTACATCACTCACACATCACTTTATCCAATTGGCAACAATTTGTAATGCGCGACTTAACACACAAATCCAAATTTCGAGTCACACAAGCGCCACTTAGCTCTATATCGTCGCCACAATAAAATAATTTCACATTACGCGTGCCACATCCACTAACAATCAAATATTCTCTCGATGTGTTTCATACAACAACCACCCATGACTTTATTAAATTTGTTATTCATGGTGAAACAGGTTAGATTTGTACCAAACTAAGACTTCACGTGACACCTTTATATTCACATTTCTCACTTCGTGTCACAGTGCCACACCACAAAACTTTTTCACTTTTCAGGCCAAAGACGCCTTCACGCCTGTGACACCACATCTCAACTCAAAGCGTGTCCACGTTGAAAGTCGAACTTTCACCACACATCTAAACCTGACAACACTGAATAATATTTTTTTCTAAACTAACTTCGAAACACAACAACTACAAACACCGAGAAAATCATATCTTTCAATTATAGCAGAAAATTGCCAACTCAACAAAAGGAGAATATCTTCTCTCCCCCCTCAAGCAGTCATCTTGACCGCTAGCTTCATGATCGCCATTTTAAACAAATGTTTCAAACCAACCATTTAGATTTCCTCGAGAATCTCACAAATCTCACCAACGAGATATCACAACACAACATACATTAAACATTTTACATGTTAAATTGATAACACCAATTAAAACAATTTGGTTAAGTCTTATATAGACTTTATGACGCAAAAGAGAAATCATTCTCTACATACCAGCATTATGGACAAACGAAAAGATCATTTCACATATTCCCGCTTCAGAGAGTCATAGAAATATCGATGTTTACCAAAGGGATATAATCTAGTCACACACCACAACTGTAACTTTTCGTCAAAAGAGACAATTTTTGTTCAATATTTTACACTACTTAAAATTTATCCAATCATTAATAACCTTCAATTATATTATAAATTTTGTATAAAATCTTGAATAATTATTCTTATTCTTACCTTTCAATTATATAAACAAATTTTTAATCCAACATTAAAAAAAAAAACCTTTAATCAAATTTACTTTTATTTTTCATGATATTATTTTTGTATTGTAAAACATCTAATTGTTTCAAAAATTATTTTATTATTTATTATATATTTTATATATTACAGGTTTAATTTTGTCCACTGACACTTTTTGTACCCGCAATCATATTTCTATATTTCTATTCACTATATTTTATTTGTTTAAATACCTTTATTATCTGACAAAGTTTATCATCCACTATCGGGCATCTACAACAATCGTTTTCAACAATCATATTCTTTAACCAATCCCCTATATTTTTCATCACTATCTTTTCAGTCATTGCGTCACATCAATGTAGAAAAACGACAGCACTGCTTGACAATTTATTTTTTGATTTCGTAATTCAACAAACGCCTTGAACACAGTTCCCCAGACTTACAAATCCAAAATTCTGGTCTGAACAAGCTTCAAGAGTTTATTTCATTTCATCCGCAGAGCAAATCACCAACGCATACACAAAGCGTTCACTTTTTTCAACTTTCAACTTTTTTTCAGCTCTAGCGGACCACATCCAACCTTTGATTTCGAGTCAAGTTAGATCACCTACTGTCGCTACAATTCTACTTATCGCATGGCTCTATTTCACTCCTTTCTCAATCATATTAATAAGCAACTTTTCTTCAACAACTTTTAACCCAATAATCCTAAAATTGTGACAAAACACTGTAACCCTTATATAGGATCGCAAGTGAAACATTGCCAAGGAAGACAGCTCAAGTCTATATCCTCGCTTTGCACCTGGATCTGAGTATTTGGTTTACATGAGCACTTCTAACAATTACATATTCTTCAAAACTTTTCAACCCAATAACACTACAATTGTGACAAAGCACTGTTACCCTATACAGGATCACAGGTGAAACATTGCCTAGGAAGACGCTCAAGTCCATATCCTCGCTTTGCACCTAGACCTAAGTATTTGATTGCATGTGTAAATCTCACAATTGCTTATTCTTTAACTACTAACCCTGTCCAACGCCCACCAATATTCTCTTAGAATGTGAATTTTTATGTCATCATTTTATTTTAATCATCTTTTTTGTTAATCAAACACAATGTCATTTTTATTTCACTTTTATATATCCAACAAATATCATCTTGTTATAGCCCTTTTTAACCCTCACAGTTTAAATTAATTAAAAGAAATTTTAATTACTTACCTGTGTTAGAGAGGCTTTACCCGCCTAAACCCGGATAAACCCTTTCACTCCCGGGGCCCATCTATGGTAATTTAAAACAACAACCTCATATTGTGTAGATAACTTATAACAAGATTGTCATGTTGTATATAGAGACACATCTATAAATAATTATGCGCATGATTAATCTGTGTCTTTACATCACCCTATGTAATGTAATTTGTACAAAGTGGATAAATAAATAAAATCTGTAATAGATTTAAGAGTTGAGCTAAAGCAGAGATCGAGCATAGTATTACCAAAACAACAAAGTCTAAAGATGTAAGTCATAAATCAGGTCGATTTACAATTCCCACAAACAAGGCCACCCACACTGTCACATGTGGTGGAATGCAGAGACCCCTCTCACACCTGGACAGGTAAAGGCGCCCTTTCTCAAACGCCCCTGTCACATAAGGTCCCCCCCCCCGTCTTTTAAACTATAAATACATCACTTTTACAGGGACTTGACAGCTCAGTTCAGTTCAGTTGAGTGGAGTTCACCCTTAGTGCAAGCCGCGTCGGTCGTATGTTATGTCGATCTCATCCAACATGTAGTTAGGAAGAACTCGTCTATCTCAATCTTGCGCTTCTAGCTCAGCTTTTATCTGTTAACGGAACTTTCTTAGTGTAACTGTGTCTTCGTTTTTTGTGTATGGATATCCCCAAGCTTTTCCACTCTGCCTCGACCACGACTGCCTGTATTTTGTGAGAACTTTTAAAGGTCTTCCAAGGTGCAGAGAGATACTGGAAAACTCTACATCCTTACTGTTCCTCTCGGTCAACACAGTACAACAAGAGCTACCAGGACTTCAACTTTTATTTCAGTAGTCGACAGGATCTCTACAAAAGCTACTGGAATTCTCATATCATTACATGAGTCGACAGGATACTACAAGTCGACAACAACCAAACATTCAACTCATCACAGATAAGTCGACAGCAACTCTTATCACATACATATTTTGTGTGAAATTAGAATTGATAAATTATAAGTCAAGGGAAGAACGTGTGTTTCAAATAATTAAGTAATTTTTAGCCAGTAAGCCAATCACAAGATCCTGTGTTTGCTAAGTAAAATTTCATATTTACCCGGGGGACCTCGTCTTGCCATTCCTGGAGGAATTTAAGATCTTCTTCTTGAGGCAGCTCGACACGAAGGACTTTGTACCTGCGACATCCTGGCTGTTAGGTTCGCCAATAAAGGACTGAAGGTGTCGACAATAACACAAGGGTAGGAACTCAAAAAGAGCAACTCATCAACTATTGGTTAATTAAGAAAAATGCATCTCCTTATCGTGCAACTGAAAGTTGCTGGTGGCTTGCGCCATCTATCGGAATAAATATCAACTATTCTCGTTGATTTTTGAATTATTCCAGAATTGGCTAAATACCCGAAATGACCAAATCAACGAGAATAATTGATATTTATTCCGATAGATGGTGCAAGCCATCAGCAACTTTCAGTTGCACGATAAGGAGATGCCTTTTTCTTAATTTATGCACCTTATCCCAGTACAATATCACATTTGTACTATATTTTAAAATATTTGTTAATTATTAACGAAATCTGTTCACAGCATCGATTACAGATATATTCTTATGGTGTATATATTTATTAAAATTAAAACAAAGAAGGTATATAATATAATGCGGCCTGTGATTGTAAAACGACATTTGAAATTATACCGCATGTGTTTCTTTTCAACGAAAAATCAAAATTTATTTCAAGGAGAAATAACGATTATTTCTAACCTTTTGGATGAGGTATGAAAGGGTGAATTGTGAAGAGTAACACTGTGGGTTCGATTCCCATCCCTGGACACTTTTATTTTTCCGTTTATCATTACTCTTCACAATTCATCCTTTCATACCTCATCCAAAAAGTTAGAAATAATCGTTGTTTCTCCTTGAAATAAATTTTGATATTTCGTTGAAAAGAAACTCATGCGGGATAATTGTCAAATGTCGTTTTACAAAGAAGGTATATCCTGACCACGAGCACCTGAGCATATTAGATTGCAGAGCGCCATCTAGTGGAACAGAAATCAACTAAACGTTGAGTTAACTTGTTCCGTGATATTTGACCAACTAAATTTCCTGATAAATTAAGGCGCCAATCACGTACGCGTTTCGGGCTCTTAGCCCTTGTCAGCGTGGTGCAGCGTATTTTTACGCAAACTTTGCCTAAAATACTCATTTCTTTATTTCTCAGAAAGCCTCTGGAACAAAATATTTTGTCGTAGAGGTACAGTCTGCACTACGCTGATGAGGGCCAACAGCCCGAAACGCGTACGTGGTTTGACCTTTCTTGATTTAATAAGAAATTGGATTAGCCAAATATCACGGAACAAGTTAAATAAAGATACTTCGGCCAGTATAAATATTTTTATTACCTCGACGTTTCGACAAAAAGCTTTTGTCCTCGTCATGAAAATATAAAAATTAAAACATTTGGCAAACCTTAAAAATATTTTTTTTGTCGAAACGTCGAGGTAATAAAGGATATATTTATACTGGTCGATGTATGTTTATTTTCAAGCAATATGAATGCCGGCCAGGCAGCCTCTATCTTTACGATAAGTTAACGTTTGTTTTAGTTCCACCTCACTAAATGATGGCGCCCTGCCATCAAGAAATTGCTCATGTCAGTGGTCAGAATGTGCATTCTGAGTCTTGTGATAGTTTTTGTTGTTCTTCTCTCAGCGTTTACGTCACATATTTGTCCTTATCTTTTGTTGAAGTATCGTGGATTCTACCAAAGCATTTTAAGGAGACAGAGTTTTGTTTACACTTGGTTATCTCGTGTACTTTCAATAAAGGTCACTGTAATATCTTTCAGAGTTATTGTTTGAATCCCATTATACATGTTGAAAGGTACAACTTCCTTAAGTTTTATCCATGAGTGTATGTTATCTCGTGTGTCTTCAATAAAGGTCACTGTAATATCTTTCAGAGTTATTGTTTGAATCCCAATATACATGTTGAAAGGTACAACTTCCTTAAGTTTTGTCCATGAATGTATATATCGGGATTGATACAATAATGAGACGGTATTGGTGACAATAAAATTGGCAAAAATATTTCAAAATGGAAACAAATTCTACATCAACTAAGCCAGAATGGTGAAAAGTGGAGGGGAACACACAAAAAGAACTTAGTAAAAAGACATATATTGGATTGAATAAAAGATTTATTTGCCAAAATTTTCAGTTGGATGAACGCTAACCTTTATCGAGGCATTACAATTTTTGTATACACAAACTGGCAAATATATCTTTCATTCAATCCAATATATGTATTTTTACTATCTAATGATTTAAGTATGGATTGCTCTATTTTCAGAAAAAAAAGAAGAGTTCTTTGAATATCCAACAAGCCATAAAAAACCTTTTTCAAGATCAAGTACCGCAGATACGGACATCCCAAAAATACTAAATTATTAATATATACACTCATGGATAAAACTTAAGGAAGTTGAAAGTCTTTGATATCGCCGGCCGTCTATTTTGTTGAAGGAGATAGAGGTTGTTCACACTTGGTTATCTCGTGGTCTTCAATAAAGGTCACTGTAATATCTTTCAGAGTTATTGCCTCAATCCCGATATATACTCATGGACAAAACTTAAGGAAGTTGTACATTTTAGCATGTATATCGGGATTGAGACAATAACTATGAAAGATATTACAGTGACCTTTATTGAAGACACACGAGATAACATACACTCATGGACAAAACTTAAGGAAGTTGTACCTTTCAGCATGTATATCGGGATTGAGACAATAACTCTGAAAGATATAACAGTGACCTTTATTGAAGACACACGAGATAACATACACTCATGGACAAAACTTAAGGAAGTTGTACCTTTTACCATGTATATCGGGATTGAGACAATAACTCTGAAAGATATTACAGTGACCTTTATTGAAGACACACGAGATAACATACACTCATGGACAAAACTTTAAAAAGTTGTACCTTTCAGCATGTATATCGGGATTGAGACAATAACTCTGAAAGATATTACAGTGACCTTTATTGAAGACACACAAAATAACCAAGTGTGAACTCTTTCTCCTTAAAAAAAAAAATAGACGACCAGCGATATCAAAAACTTTCCACTTCCATAAGTTGTATCTATGAGTGTATAATGCCAACATATCTAATTAAAAAATCTATTTCTACAGATATTACAATGATAAAAAGTGATAAATTGATTTTTAGAATATAATCCTTTGATAGTAATTTTAGATAATAAACGTTTAAGGTATAATTTATTATAGAAAAACGTTTAATTAAAATGATACTCATCCCTTATACCTTTATTTTATGATCTGAATAAAAATTGATAAAGTTAAGAAGTTCTGTAAATGCCCCATTTAATCTATCAAATGCAATTTTAAAGCAGGACTTAAACCAGCCTAATATAGAATAAATATACATATCCTCGACCCAGAAATTATATCTAAAACTCTCTACTTCCCAAAATCCAGTTATACAAGAATTGTTCCAATTTGATGGAGACCTCAATCCAAGACATAAAAGACTTCACTCTACCTGAACTGTGACCTTCCAGTCAGTTCTGAAGGCCATTTTTTAGAAATTCTTGATGCCTAACATCCACGACAAAGTGATTCGTGAGCTTTATGCTCGAATGGTACACTGTAAATTTGAGAGGAAATAAATAAATAAAAAATAAATTGATTGAAAGAAGAAGAAGTGTAGAGAACAGATAGGTCTAGGAGAGAGGTAACGACTTACCCGTGATATGTTACGCGGGCGAGGGCTCCGTACCCTAGCGCCGCCAACACCAGCATCAACCTCCAGGTCATGGCAAGCTGTAGCATTCCGACCCCCGGTGGGTTCCGCATTCTCCCTTCCTTCCTTGATGGCAACGCCGCCACCGCATACTTTGGCCGGCCGTTTTGGACCAACCCCAGTAAATACAATTTAAACTTGCGGCAGGAAATATGTTTATCATATATCACTGTAAACACCTCTCCCTTTAAAAAATGGTTTAAAACAATGTATTTTCTTTCATATTAATCTTTTTTGAGCAAATATGCAAATATATACACCTGAACGAATTCTGTGTAGGACATTGGTCCCCAATAAAAGGCTTGTTGTTGTTGCTATTTGATACACAGTAACCTTTATTGAATACACACGAGATAACCAAAGTGTAAACAGAATTACCTCTGTCTCTTAAAAAAATAAAAAAGACGACCGGTGACATCAAATACTTTCCACTTAAATTTTGCTTATGAGTGTATTAAAAAAAAAAACTTCGCTAAGTATGGTGTTTATATATGGATATGTACAATAGAAAGTACCTCTCCCTTTAAAAAACGGTGTAAACATTGTATTTTGGGTCATTACACTCCACAGTACAGAGGTATTGAATGTCCTATAACAACAGTTTTGGAATAAAGGTTTTGTCTGTATTTCCCAAAACTGGTGTTGTAGCTGTATCACCAACGTTCTGTATTGGCTTTATGAACCAAAATATAATGTTTTAAATCATCTTTAAAGGGAGAGGTGCCTTCTGTAACACATATTCATAAATATAGATTCAAATTTTGCCGCGGGAGGAAATTAATCTTATTGAGAATGAGAATGTGTTGATCTATTTTGCCGGGAGAGGTGCACTATACTTCAATTTACTCCCGGCAAAATCTCCATCTATATTTTGGTCATAGATTTTGCCCAGTCACTTTGCCAGCTAAACACCTCTTTGGCAGATTATGAAGATTCCATATTTTAGATCCCGTATGGAATAATCTGCCTTAGACTAACGAGGGCCATTAGCCCGAAACCATGATCTCTAGGTGGACACTTCTCAGTTTACCAACGTTGGTGTTGTGGCTTTGTCACCGACTTGAGGCCGTTAGTTTGTGGCGATGGTCAAAAGATGACGTCTAGTTTTGACGGGAGAGGTGCCCTATATGCTTCTATATGCATAAATATACATCATACTTAGCGGGAATGTTTTTATAATAAACTCATGAAACAACTTGAAGAAAGTGGAAAGTCTTTGATGTCGCCGGTCGTATATATATATATACTAGCCGAATGACCCGGGCAACGCCCGTGTTTTACCCGATTGAATGTTTTGATTCAAATACTATTTGTTACAATTATAAATTGCCGCCTTAAATAAATGCATATATTAGGTAATAACTATAGCCTATGTGCTTTATCTGTCTATGTACTGTTGGCTTCCGTAGGCGTCTCTTACTGGGAAAAAGAAAGAGAGGATTCCATTTAGTTATTAACTAATATATGCATTTATTTAAGGGGCGACCCGCTCCAACACAATAGTTACAAAAACCAAAAAACGAGTGGGGGGGGGGGCAAAGTCAAAAACAAAGTGTCTCGCGTAGTGGCGGCGCCATCGTAGCCACGTGATCGTAGCCAACCAATAGGAGAGCGCCATTCCAAAAAAAAAAGAAGCAAACGGTGACAGAGATGACGCATGACGCTCGTAACTGTATATAGAATATATATTTGTAATTCTGGACCTTTTGTACTCCTATAGAAGGTCAAAAATACCCAAAACTTTGAGATTAAAATAATAAAAATAAACCCATCTCCAGAAACACATATTGTATCATTAAAATGGACCAAATACCAGGTCGACGGTGGCTCTCGAGTGGCAGAAGTTGGAACTAAAATTAGGCTTAGAGTCCTGTGTAAAGTGAAGTCAAGTGTTCATAAATAAATATTAAAGTGAAAATGTTATTTACATTTATTTCAATTTAAAATATATATGATTAATATACACAGTAAAGTGAAATAGATGTAAAGAAAATTTTCACGTGAATATTTATTTATCAACCCCGCTCTCACGTAATCTCACTTCACACAGGACATTAAGCCTAATTTTAGTTCCAACTTCTGCCACTCGAGAGCCACCGTCGGACTGGTATTTGGTCCATTATAAAACAGATTATAAAACTATTTTAGAGGCGTAATATTCTTTTTAAAATAAAACAATTTCTACTGTCCTTACTGCAATGGAAAAATTAAATCCCTTTAATTTTTCCATTGCAGTAAGGACAGTAGAAATTGTTTTATTTTAAAAAGAATATTACGCCTCTAAAATAGTTTTATAATTTGATAACAGATGGCGCGCTAGTGCATCACAATATAAAACAGATGTTTCTGGAGAGGGGTTTGTTTCCTTTTTATTATTTTAATCTCAATATAATCAATGTAATATTATAAGTACGTAAGGACAGACATCAATCCAGGAGGGGAACACACGAGATAACATACACTCATGGACAAAACTTAAGGAAGTTGTATCTTTTACCATGTATATCTAGATTGATACAATAATTATGAAAGATATTACAGTGACCTTTATTGAAGACACACGAGATAACAAACACTCATGGACAAAACTTAAGGAAGTTGTACCTTTCAGCATGTATATCGGGATTCAGACAATAACTCTGAAAGATATTACAGTGACCTTTATTGAAGACATACGAGATAACATACACTCATGGACAAAACTTAAGGAAGTTGTACCTTTTACCATGTATATCGGGATTGAGACAATAACTCTGAAAGATATTACAATGACCTTTATTGAAGACATACGAGATAACATACACTCATGGACAAAACTTAAGGAAGTTGTACCTTTTACCATGTATATCGGGATTGACACAATAACTCTGAAAGATATTACAGCGACCTTTATTGAAGACACACGAGATAACATACACTCATGGACAAAACTTAAGGAAGTTGTACCTTTTACCATGTATATCGGGATTGAGACAATAACTCTGAAAGATATTACAGCGACCTTTATTGAAGACATACGAGATAACATACACTCATGGACAAAACTTGAGGAAGTTGTACCTTTTACCATGTATATCGGGATTTAGACAATAACTCTGAAAGATATTACAGTGACCTTTATTGAAGACACACAAGATAACAAACACTCATGGACAAAACTTAAGGAAGTTGTACCTTTTACCATGTATATCGGGATTGATACAATAACTCTGAAAGATATTACAATGACCTTTATTGAAGACACACGAGATAACATACACTCATGGACAAAACTTAAGGAAGTTGTACCTTTCAGCATGTATATCGGGATTCAGACAATAACTCTGAAAGATATTACAGCGACCTTTATTGAAGACATACGAGATAACATACACTCATGGACAAAACTTGAGGAAGTTGTACCTTTTACCATGTATATCGGGATTTAGACAATAACTCTGAAAGATATTACAGTGACCTTTATTGAAGACACACAAGATAACATACACTCATGGACAAAACTTAAGGAAGTTGTACCTTTTACCATGTATATCGGAATTGAGACAATAACTCTGAAAGATATTACAGTGACCTTTATTGAAGACACACAAGATAACATACACTCATGGACAAAACTTAAGGAAGTTGTACCTTTCAGCATGTATATCGGGATTCAGACAATAACTCTGAAAGATATTACAGTGACCTTTTTCGAAGACATACGAGATAACATACACTCATGGACAGAACTTAAGGAAGTTGTACCTTTCAGCATGTATATTGGGATTGAGACAATAACTCTGAAAGATATTACAGTGACCTTTATTGAAGACACACGAGATAACATACACTCATGGACAGAACTTAAGGAAGTTGTACCTTTCAGCATGTATATTGGGATTGAGACAATAACTCTGAAAGATATTACAGTGACCTTTATTGAAGACACACAAGATAACATACACTCATGGACAAAACTTAAGGAAGTTGTACCTTTTACCATGTATATCAGGATTCAGACAATAACTCTGAAAGATATTACAGTGACCTTTATTGAAGACACACGAGATAATTAAGTGTGAACAACCTCTGTCTCCTTCAAAAAATAAAATAATAAATAATAATAAATAAATAAATATACGACTGGCGACATGAAAGACTTCCACTTCCATAAGTTTTGTCCATAAGTGTAGTTATAAATGATTTTTCCCGATATGCAAAAATATATTTGAAATATCAAAAGATGATTCGGTAAAGTCAGTTTTATGGACCAATATCAGCCCGACTGTAGCGCTCGTGTGGCTAAAGTTGGAACTAAAATATTCCATGTAATATTCACGTCGTAATTACAATTAATATATGCTTAATATATACACAGTATTTATATATTATTATTAATTGTAATTACGACGTGTGAATATTACATGGAATATTTTAGTTCCAACTTTAGCCACACGAGCGCCACAGTCGAGCTGATATTGGTCCATAAAACTGACTTAAATGAATCGATTTTTGATATTTCAAATATATTTTCACATGTCGGGAAAAATCATTTATAACTACACTTATGGAAAAAACTTAAGGAAGTGGAAAGTCTTTGATGTCGCCAGTAATCTATTATTTTTTTTTTGAAGGAGACAGAGGTTGATCACATTTGGTTATCTCGTGTGTCTTCAATAAAGGTCACTGTAATATCTTTCAGAGTTATTGTTTCAATCCCGAAATACATGCTAAAAGGTACAACTTCCTTAAGTTTTGTCCATGAGTGTATGTTATCTCGTGTGTCTTCAATAAAGGTCATTGTAATATCTTTCAGAGTTATTGTCTCAATCCCGATATACATGCTAAAAGGTACAACTTCCTTAAGTTTTGTCCATGAGTGTATGTTATCTCGTGTGTCTTCAATAAAGGTCATTGGAATATCTTTCAGAGTTATTGTCTCAATCCCGATATACATTGATATATAGCTAGCAATAAATATGTATATATATATATGTTTCTATGAAAATGTTAATCTGCAAGACGCAGGTTATCATCATCATTGATTTGTTGTTGTCACTTTTTGGCGTTTCGCAAAAACAACAAAAGCTGTATCAGACTTTACTAAGACAATAAAGATTTGCTAAAAAATAAAAGTGTACAAAGATGCTGCATTTGGCGACGAGGATATAAGAGTAAGTACCCTCGAATTTTGAAGTAAATATTTTTAGAAATTATCTTTGATTTTTTTTGCATATAATTGAAAGTTATTTTTAAAAGACTAAAATTGCAAAGTTTTAGGATGCAAATTTAAAAAAAAAAGTGAAATAAAATGGCTAGTTACCAATTTAAGGAATATAATGAAGAAACTGAAACTTTTGAAACGTTTTATGAACGATTGGAACAGTTTCTCATATTGGAGGAGGCAGGGGATGAGAAGAAAAAGGCTTATCTCCTAACCCTCATGGGAAGTAAAACCTATGGTGTTTTGAAGAATTTGTGCAGTCCTATTCTACCTAAAAATAAAACTTTTGATGACCTAATAGATATCTTGAAAAGGCACTTCTCTCCAAAGCGCTCAATTGTAGTAGAGAGGTTCATTTTTTTTTTAAAGAATGCAATTAAAGGAAGAAAGCATCTCGGATTACTTGGTGGAAATTAAGCGTTTGGCTTCCTCATGCAACTTTGGAGATTTTCTGGAGGATCCTTTACGTGATAAAATGGTTTGTGGGTTATATAATGCCAAAATACAAAATAGAATTTTGTCGGAGGGTGACATTTCTTTAGCTAAAGTAATTGAGATAGCATTATCTATGGAAGCGGCCGAGAAAAATACAAAATTATTCCATTTGGAGCAGGGTGAAGATTGTGTAGATAAGTTGAGGATGGAACGCAAGGTTGAATCAAATTTCCAGAATGGCAAATGTAAACATTGTGGTAAACCGCACAAAGAACCATGTAGATTTAAGGAGGCGATATGCTTTAAGTGTAATAAAAAAGGACACATTGCCTCAATATGTTGGAGCAGTAGAAGAAATCTAAGGCAACATCAGAATCAGCCGGGAAATATACATCAGATAGGAGACCAAGAAGAGGAGGAAGAGTATGTCCAGAAAATTATAAGCGTGACGATACCTCAGTATAAAATTAATTTTGCCTCAAGTGACCCTCCCTATCTGATGGAGTTAAAAGTAGAAGGAAACTTTATTAAATTTGAAATGGATACGGGTAGTGGTCTAACACTGATATCAGAAAAGGATTTTAAAAATAGTCTTCAACACTTGAAATTGGAAAAAGCGAATATTATTGTTAGAACTTATGATGGTACCGTGGTACCCATTCTGGGTAAAATCAATGTCAAAGTGGAGTGTCAAGATATTACTTACAAACTTAGAGCGTTGGTGGTGAAAGGAGAAAAGAGGGCGTTGATGGGAAGAGAATGGATAAATAGATTGAAATTGGGCTGTTTCGCGGTAAAACATATGCCTGTGGAAATTACCATTGAGGAAATTTTGAAGGAAAATCAAGCCTTATTTGTGGAGACAACTGAACCAATAAAAGGTTTCACATTTTCAGTAAACATGTGTGATGTGAATCCAATTTTCCATAAGGCTCGTCCGGTGCCTTTCGCCATTAGGCCAGCAGTTACTGAAGCATTAGACAAAATGGTGGCTAAGGGTTATCTATGTGAGGTGGCGAGCAGTAAATGGGCCACTCCAGTGGTTGTAGTGCCGAAGAAAAATAAAGAGATCAGAATTTGCTGCGACTTCAAGGTAACTCTAAATAAATATTTGGACACTGCGGCCTATCCCCTTCCCACACAGCAAGATTTATTCTCCACATTGGCCAAGGGAAAATACTTTTCTAAATTGGACTTGAGGAACGCTTATCTGCAATTACAGGTGGACCCAGGCACCCGACCGTTACTAACGATAAATACTCATAAAGGGCTGTTCAGGTTTAAGAGAATGCCATTTGGATTGGCAAATGCGCCCAGTTATTTTCAATCTGTAATGGATAGGGTTTTGTCGGGTATAGGAGGCGTAATTTGTTATATTGATGATGTCCTTATAGCCACAGCATCAATTGAAGAACATCTGGCGTTGTTGAAGACTATATTTGCTCGCTTGGCGAAGTATAATATCAAACTAAAGAAAGAAAAATGCCTATTTTTGCAAAAAGAAATTGAATATTTAGGACATCTTGTCACGGGAGAGGGCATCAGACCTTCAGATCATAAGGTACAAGCAATACAGAAGGCCAAAACGCCTACGAATATCTCTGAATTAAGGTCATTTCTTGGTTTAGTTAACTTTTATGGGAAGTTCATACCCAATTTGCCAGAGCTTTTGAAGCCTCTTCATGAGCTTCTTCACAAAAAACGTCCTTGGGTTTGGACAAAGGAATGTGGAGAGGCCATTGACAAGTGCAAGAACAGCATTACCTCTGAGAGGGTGCTAGTCCCATATGATACGACTTTGCCATTGTGTTTGGCCACTGATGCATCGCAGATTGGAGTGGGCGCTGTGTTGTCACATATTATAGAAGGCCAGGAGAGACCGATTATGTTTGCCTCACGGACTTTATCGGAAGCAGAACAAAATTATTCTCAGATTGAGAAGGAGGCTCTAGCCATTATATATGGAGTTACCAAGTTTCATCAATTTATTTATGGAAGAAAATTTATTCTTATTACAGACCATAAGCCATTGGTGACCATTTTGGGCTCAAGATCAGGAATCCCCACCTTATCTACTTCAAGATTGCAGCGTTGGGCGCTTATTTTGTCAGCTTATACTTACGATATTAAATTTCGAAGAACTCAAGACCATGGGAATGCAGATCTTCTGTCACGTTTTCCTGTGGGCTGTGAAGAAATTCCAAGATTAAATAATGTCTATGCTTTATCCTTTGTGGAAGAATTGCCGATCACAGCAGAGGAAATTGCCACGGAAACTGAAAAAGACGAAGTGCTCTCATTGGCCAAATTTTATACTCAGCAAGGCTGGCCTGAAAAGGTGGCTGATCACCTCAGACCTTATTTTCAAAGGAAACTTGAGCTAACTGTAGATGGGGAGTGTTTGGTTTGGGGAATGAGAGTTGTCATTCCACCATCTCTCAGAATAAAAATGTTGAACTGTCTTCATGAGACTCATTCCGGTATGAACAAAATGAAGGCTGTAGCAAGATCACATTTTTGGTGGCCAAATCTAGATACCCAAATCGAGTTTTTGGTGAATAAGTGCAGAAGCTGTCAGCAATCCCAGGATGGGCCAAATAAAGGAAAATGGCAACCCTGGAAATGGTCAACCAGACCTTGGCAAAGAATTCATATTGATTTTGCAAATAAGGAAAACATTAATTTATTAATAGTAGTAGATAGTCATTCAAAGTGGATCGAAGCCATCCCAATGAGAGAGACCACCACACGCAAAACCATTGAGCAACTACGGCGACTTTTTTCTTCTTATGGGTTACCGGAGGAACTTGTATCTGATAATGGACCTCAGTTTACTGGTAGTGAAATGAAAGGTTTTCTGGAAGGAAATGGAATTAAACAAACATTGATCCCGGCGTACCACCCGCAAAGTAATGGCTTGGCTGAAAGAGCGGTTAGAACAATTAAGACTGCCCTGGATAAAAATAAAAGGAAAATTGGGGATACTACACACACACACACACACCATTCAAGACACCTTATCAAAAGTTCTTCTGGCATATCGAAGCACCCCGCATGTGACAACGGGAAAGACTCCATCAGAGCTCTTTATTGGGCGTGCGCTTCGAACCAGAGTGTCGTTGATACATCCCAGCTTGGCATCTAGAGTTAGGGACCAGCAAGCCAGGCAAATGAAGTATGATCGGCGAACCCATTTGGAAGAATTCCAGATAGATGATTTAGTGTGGTGTAAAAACTTTAGAGGTGGTGATAAATGGATCCCAGGAAAAATTTTGGGCAAGAAGGGAACTAGAGTCTACACCATTTTGATCCACGGACAGGTAAAGGCCTATCACAGGGATCAAATTAGAAAAAGGTGGAGGAATGGTGAGGAAGATGAGAGTGGAGATGGAGAGCGTCAACCCGAGCACTCAAGAGGAGCAGGTCCCAGTGCCATAATCTCGGAGGTTGTACGAGACAGAGGTTATATGGAGTCGATGTCGCCAGGACTAACTAGCCAGCGGTCGGATCAAGATTCAGAGGTTCAGAGTGATACAGACGATGGAAAGTCATTGGAGCCTCTTCGCTCGCTGGACCCCGAGGCCTTGAAAGAGGAGGGTCCTGTCCTAAGGCGGAACCCACCTCGAGCGAGGAGACCTCCTGTGAGATTTGAAGAGAGAAGATGGTGATATATAGCTAGCAATAAATATGTATATATATATATGTTTCTATGAAAATGTTAATCTGCAAGACGCAGGTTATCATCATCATTGATTTGTTGTTGTCACTTTTTGGCGTTTCGCAAAAACAACAAAAGCTGTATCAGACTTTACTAAGACAATAAAGATTTGCTAAAAAATAAAAGTGTACAAAGATGCTGCATACATGCTAAAAGGTACAACTTCCTTAAGTTTTGTCCATGAGTGTATGTTATCTCGTGTGTCTTCAATAAAGGTCACTGTAATATCTTTCAGAGTTATTGTCTCAATCCCGATATACATGCTAAAAGGTACAACTTCCTTAAGTTTTGTCCATGAGTGTATGTTATCTCGTGTGTCTTCAATAAAGGTCATTGTAATATCTTTCAGAGTTATTGTCTCAATCCAGATATACATGCTAAAAGGTACAACTTCCTTAAGTTTTGTCCATGAGTGTATGTTATCTCGTGTGTCTTCAATAAAGGTCACTGTAATATCTTTCAGAGTTATTGTCTCAATCCCGATATACATGTTAAAAGGTACAATGTCCTTGAGTTTTGTACATGAGTGTAGATTCGACAGAGCGTTTCCGTCCAGGATGGATGTCTGTCTCTATGTACTGAGGCCGTGTAGAACTCTACGTGGTCGATCACGTCTACAGACAAGACTCTACAAATGCGACCTCTGCAGCTACAACGCTACCAAACACTGCACCCATGTAGCCCACTAACTCACCCACAGCTCTTCTAATTACCATTCTGCGAGTTCGCAACCAAGAGAAAGAACGGACTCTCCAGAATGACTTGAAGACCCACTCTGTTGACATGGAATACAAGTGTCCAACGTGTCCCTACAAGATGACCAGGAAGATGTACCGCATTTGAAGAGAATTCACAATGTTATCGGTACACCCAGTATGCCTCTTGTTCCCAAGTATAAGAAATGTCTGTTCTTTTTTTTACCATTTTACCAACTTGTAATCCACGTATCAAATATTCCTCATCTATATCCCTTAGAGCACGGTTACGGCTCGGCAATATCTCGGGGCCAGCGACCCATCGGTGTACCCATAGTCGGCACAGTTAGAGAGCCTCGATGCAGGATAGGTAGGGCGTGTATAGCCAGCTGTAGAGCGATGTCTGCCTTGTGGTCATAGAAGCAGTTGCGATGCAGATAGACCCAAGGGATGGAGCGGGGAACTGTTGAGGTCCACCGCACTGCTAGCGCTCCAACTGGATTCTCTTGCTTCCGTCGAGTCTAATGCCCGACGCTCGTTCTGGCTGGGTGATAACTGGAGATGACGTTTTACTGCAGGTAATACTGGAACCCCTGGAGGGTCGGTGGATGGGTGATCTAAACCGTTGGTTTTCGTCCGTTACAACCTAGAATCGAATTTGACATTTTTTTTTCTTGGAATAATTTCAACACACAAGGTAATAAGACCAAATCCAAACAAATAAATAGTGTGTGACGTTTCGGTAACAGCGTTGTTACCATCTTCAGACAAAAGTACTGAATGATTGTGCCTTATCATTGGTATAATTTGGAACATTGGCACTTTTTCTAATATAAAAAAAAAATGGACCAATGATCACTGATTCTTGCAAAAGTCCAATCTCTAGTGCACCTGGTATAGGCACCATTGTAATCATGGTGGGAGTAGTAAACGAAAGATTTTACTGTGAATGCACCACATGTCAAACCCCATGTCTACACATGTGAAAATCAGTTCGACTTTTACACTTTTAAGTCAATTTGGTTTCTTGCATTCAATGGTGGGTTTGGACTTTTGAAAGAATCAGGGGCCTTTGGAGCTTTTTTCCAATTAGAAAAAAAGGGTCCAATAAATCATAGATGTTGAAAACCATTGGTTTAGAACACTTGTTACCAGCCCCTTGTATATTACAATGAAGTATTGTAATCTTCTTTTTCTTCTTTCTTATCTCCACTCAATCATATTAAGGTGTCAAGCTTGTAAAGCTTGAGATCATGACTGGGTGAAGAAGAATGTATCTGCCTTTGTCATTAAGATTGGGAGCATTACTCAGTGGCAGGCCGACTTAGCTCCAAAAGAAATGGCCGCCTCTGACATGAGGTACAGACACCATGTATAGCCGCTCCTAACATGGAGTACAAACGCTGCTCATCTTGTATCCCTGGAGTCCTTACAGGGTACTATCAGCATGGCCAGCTGAACCCAGGTTTTTTAGTGAGCTTTTTACTGTTCCCCCTCCTCCTTTTACATCCGGGCTTGGGACCGGCAAAGGCGGAGTTAGTATTGTAATGAACTTAGAGAGATGTTCCAAATAGAAATAAATGTCCATGTTGTCTGACACAATATTCTTTGTACTTACAGAAGGATGGTTGGATTGGTCTCTTCATTCCTGGATTCTGGGTCATTGCCCTATGTGACTGTATATGTATATATCTAAAGAGACAAAGCTCGCCTCTCCCGTCAAAATAGACGTCTAAAACCAGACGCCATCTATTGACCATCGCCGCAACTAGCGGCCTCGGGTGGGTGACAAAGCCACAACACCAGCTGTGGCAAACTGAAAAGCGTCCACCTAGAGATCATGGTTTATGGCTAATGGCCCTCGTCAGTCTAGGGCGGACTTTATTCCATGAGATCCACACGGGATTTAATGGAATCTTGACAATCTGCCAAAGAGGAGTTTAGCTGGCAAAGTGGCTGGGCCATATCTATGGCTAAAATATAGATGGAAATTTTGCCGGGAGGAAATTGATCTAAAGAGACAAGGGTCGCCTCTCCCGTCAAAACAGACGTCTGGTTTTAGACATCTATTTTGACAGGAGAGGCGACCCTTGTCTCTTTAGATCAATTTTCTCCCGGCAAAATTTCCATCTATATATATATATACATACACTCATGGACAAAACTTATGGAAGTTGTACCTTTTACCATGTATATCTGGATTCAGACAATAACTCTGAAAGAAGACACACGGGATAAGCAAGTGTGAACAGCCTCTGTCTCCTAAAAAAATATATATAGACGACTGGCGACATTAAAGACTTTCCACTTCCTTATGTTTTGTCCATGAGTGTATATATAAAAAAAGAAATGATTCACTAGTCAGTAGCCATATTTCTCCGAGGCCATATCTATGGCAGTTCTGTAAAAATTAATTTTTATCAATGTGTTTCTTTTTTTATCTTTACAGACCTTACTGCAATGATATAATTGATAAGGAACAATTTGAATTATAGATTATAAACACAAGGTAATAAGACCAAATCCAAATAAATAAATAGTGTGTGACGTTTCGGTAACAGCGTTGTTACCATCTTCAGACAAAAGTACTGAATGAGAAGGTGTAAACATGTTTACACACTTGATAACAGTAACTATTTAAAACATGCTGTGGTAAAATTTCTCATTCAGTACTTTTGTCTGATGATGGTAACAACACTGTTACTGTCACACACTATTTATTTATTTGGATTTGGTCTTATTACCTTGTGTCTATGTCAGTTCTGTAACAATTAACTTTTATCAATGTGTTTCTTTTTTTATCTCTAAGGACCTTACTGCAATGATATAGGTTATTGAATGAGAGAGTTTTGTTCATCAGTAGTGAACCCTCTCAGTGGTTTCTCCAAATTAATCTCCAGACCGCTCTACTATTGTATTGGATTGGTGTTGTTCTATATCTTTTATATTTACTATGGAAGGTAACTTAGGGGTGTTTAGGGAACCTATGGACATAAGCTTATAGGTCTGTAGAGGAACATACATAGAGATATAAATAGTGTGTGACGTTTTGGTAACAGCATTGTTACCATCTTCAAAAAGTCTGAAGATGGTAACAACGCTGTTACCAAAACGTCACACACTATTTATTTATTTGGATTTGGTCTTATTACCTTGTGTTTATAATCTATAATCCAAATTGTACCTTATCATTGGAGATTTGGTCTTATTACCTTGTGTTTATAATCTATAATCCAAATTGTACCTTATCATTGGAGATTTGGTCTTTTTACCTTGTGTTTATAATCTATAATCCAAATTGTGCCTTATCATTGGAGATTTGGTCTTATTACCTTGTGTTTATAATCTATAATCCAAATTGTGCCTTATCATTGGAGATTTGGTCTTATTACCTTGTGTTTATAATCTATAATCCAAATTGTGCCTTATCATTGGAGATTTGGTCTTATTACCTTGTGTTTATAATCTACTAGCCGAATGACCCGGGCAACGCCCGTGTTTTACCCGATTGAATGTTTTGATTCAAATACTATTTGTTACAATTATAAATTGCCGCCTTAAATAAATGCATATTTTAGTTAATAACTATAGCCTATGTGCTTTATCTGTCTATGTACTGTTGGCTTCTGTAGGCGTCTCTTACTGGGAAAAAGAAAGAGAGGATTCCATTTGGTTATTAACTAATATATGCATTTATTTAGGGAGCGACCCGCTCCAACACAATAGTTACATAAACGAAAAGGCGAGTGGGGGGGGGCAAAGGTGGTGTGAGCGTAGCCAACCAATAGGAGGGCGCCATTCCAAAAAAAAAAAGCAAACGGTGACAGACACGAAAACTGACTGATTAAGAGATGAAGAATGACGCTCGTAACTGTATATAGAATAATCCAAATTGTACCTTATCATTGGAGATTTGGTCTTATTACCTTGTGTTTATAATCTATAATCCAAATTGTACCTTATCATTGAAGATTTGTTCTTATTACCTTGTGTTTATAATCTATAATCCAAATTGTACCTTATCATTGGAGATTTGGTCTTATTACCTTGTGTTTATAATCTATAATCCAAATTGTGCCTTATCATTGGAGATTTGGTCTTATTACCTTGTGTTTATAATCTATAATCCAAATTGTGCCTTATCATTGGAGATTTGGTCTTATTACCTTGTGTTTATAATCTATAATCCAAATTGTGCCTTAACATTGCTAAAAATTAATTGTTGCAGATTTTATTAATAGATGGCAATTAAATTTATAAATACAGCAGAATGTACTCCATGAGAGGATACTCATGCTAGAGGACACCTCTCTATAAAAGACAGTTTACATTGTCAAAATGACCATTTTTTACAATTTAACAACTCTCTGGTAAGAGGACATCTCTCCTAAAGACATTGTGTCTCTTTAACTAGGTGTTGTTCTTTACAGGGAGGTAGTTATATATCAGCTCTACCTCTGTCAGATCTCAGGCTTTTTACCTCTTGCTTAAACTTTGCAGGTCCTCAACTCCGCCTTTGCCGGTCCCAAGCCCGGATGAAAAAGGAGGAGGGAGCAGTAACAAGCTCACTAACAAACCTGGGCTCAGCTGGCCCGGCTGATAGTACCCTGTAAGGTCTCCAGGGATACAGGATGAGCTGTGTTTTTACTCCATGTTAGGAGCGGCTGTACATGGTGTCTGTTCCTCATGTCAGAGGCGGCCATTTCTTTTGGAGCTAAGTCAGTGGCCTGCCACTGAGTAGTGCTCCTAGTCTTAATGACAAAGACATTCTACTTCACCCAGTCATGATCTCAAGCTTTACAAGCTTGATACCTTAATATGATTGAGTGGAGATAAGAAAGAAGAAGAAGGTCCTTGTTCTGGAGTTCTGTGTTTCCTATCATCAGTTTATTTCCATCTCCACAGAAGGGACACCAATCTATGATAAGAAGGGATTATATTGTAGCAATAGAACTACTAACATATCAATGTCCATAGTTTACTTAAAAACCATTTCTAAGATTCCACCCTTCAGTGTAACATATATAAGTAGAATGATCCAATACAGTATTAGAGTTCTAAGAATCAGTCTGGTAGATTAAATTGGTGAAACCGCTGGGAGGGTTCACCACTGATGAGCCAAGCCCTCCCAATATATTTTCTTATCGCAGTAAGGACAGTAGAAGTTTGTATTGTGTATAAAAAGAAATATTCGTGATTTTAAATCCTTTTAATTATATGTGTATTGATGGCTCGTTATTGCTTTGTGTTGATATAAACTTCCTCTTTGCTTTTCTTGTATTTTAATCAATTTTAATTTGTTCTTGCCTTATAAAAATTGCTGTCATCCTAAAGCTTGTCTTTCCTAATTCCTACATTACAATATACAAGAAAGGATGTTTGTTGTTGTTTCTTATTCTCCTTTATAAAGATTACTTCAATTCCATGCTCCTCGAGTTGTTTGAGTCCTGTTTAGTGCATCTAATGTAATGTGTTCTGCAGGATACATTTTTAACTCCGTCTTTGCCGGTCCCAAGCCCGGATGAAAAAGGAGGAGAGGGAGCAGTAACAAGCTCACTAAAAAACCTGGGTTCAGCTGGCCATGCTGATAGTACCCTGTAAGGGCTCCAGGGATACAGGATGTACTCCATGTTAGGAGCGGCTGTACATGGTGTCTGTCCCTCATGTCAGAGGAGGCCATTTAATACCAGGTCAAAGTCCAAGTTACACCTCTCTGTAGGTGACCTCAGGGAAATGCTGGATAAAACCAGCTATATAACGTAACTGGCATATAACCTATATGGAGTCAGGAAAGATGTTTGGTTGATGTGAGTTCCTAAAGAGACAGTTGAAGGTAAAGTTCCGCTGTGATGGACGAGCCACAGGATGTGGAGAACAACAGTTTATTGGACAACTCTGGGAGGAAGACTCATCAACTGTGGAACTATATCACAGACTTACTCACCTAGCTGGAACATTGTCACTCTATATATACTCCTCTGTTAGGTACAAACAACAGTGAATTAATGATGACAATAAATAAACTTTATACTGGAGGAAACAATGATTGGTCCGTGGGGATGAGTAAGGCGGTAGCTGCTAAGGCAATGTGGTGGTGGTGTTGGAAGGTGTCAGGTGAACTGGCAGAGAGAAGAAGACAAAGATAGTCACAGCCAGCGCCAGCACTGTGACCAGGAATATGTGAAGTGTAACTTTCTCACATCTGCTCTGTTTGAGGGACATGACAGATTTGAGGTGGGAGTAAAACTCTGCCTCCTGAGACTCTGTGGTTGGCGCCTGGTCGTAGCCACAGAACCACCGGTAGAACACCCGGACTTGTTGTAAGATGAAGTTAGAGGATGACTGGCGCCGTGGAAGTTCCTCCTCTCCAGCTGTACAGCCATATCATCTGTCTGCTGTCAGGTGAAGTCAACACGCCACTTACTGGAACACGGCAGTTTCTTCTCCAGCAGTTCCTCCGTGTAGTCTCCCTGGTACTCTACCAGGGGCTTCTGGGGTGGCTTCAGCTCCAGGTTCTCCTTGTCATCCTCCCGGTCACTCTGGTTGAACCTCGTCCAGTACGTGGTGCGGATTAACTGCACACAGCATGTCAATACGGCTGAAGACTGCTTCAAACAGACAGCCTTCCAATTGATCGGACAAATTATCTTTGGTTTTATACAATAATGAGAACTTCCACATCTGGAGTATAACAGAGAGATGGAGTAGATACTAAAACACAGGGTTGTATCAACCTAACAGCTTGGTCCCTTGTTATAGCAAGTTTCACCCTACACAAATACTCCAACTTAGGGGTTAACTCTAAATTAGGTGGTTTCATTTATTTATTTCTTGGTGTCATGAGAGAGATAAGGTATATATAATTTGGATTACAGATTAGAGAAACAAAAGGTAATACAACCATAAATAAATACAACCATAAATAAATAAAATAATCATTAAATCAACTCCACCTTTGCCGGTCCCAAGCCCGGATGAAAAAGGAGGAGAGGGAGCAGTAACAAGCTCACTAAAAAACCTGGGCTCAGCTGATAGTACCCTGTAAGGGCTCCAGGGATACAGGATGTACTCCATGTTAGCTGTACATGGTATCTGTTCCTCATGTCAGACATATTGGAGCTAAGTCAGTGGCCTGCTACTGAGTCCCAGTCTTAATGACATTCTACCTCACCCAGTCATGATGGTTGTCAAACACCATCAAGGATCACAACTTGATACCTTAATATGATTGAGTGGAGATAAGAAAGAAGAAGAAGAAGAAGGATTACAGATTAGAGAAACAAAAGGTAATACAATCACAAATAAATAAAATGACCATTAGGACATTACTTCTCAACTCTAATATGTATGAAAATATAATTCACAAACTAATTTCTAAATATACAATCTAAACATGGCGTACACATTTACAACCCTAGCTCATTTTATAACCTGGCCTTATAAGGCACAATTTGTATTAGAGATTAGAAACACAAAAAAAGTAATGAGAAAAATCCAAATGAATAAATAGTGAGTGATGTTTCAGTAACAACGCTGTTGTTTTCAACCTGGCCAGTTGAAGAATGTAAACTCAAAAGCTCACTCCTTCTTTTTAAATGAAGACTCTAAATTGATAAAATAAAACTCTTATAGATACGAGGGTGAGTAGAAAAGTAAGGTCTTCTACGAGATAATTTCCGAACGTGCGTTGCTAGGTGAAATCCGACAACACCGCTGCCTTCCTTGGTTCCCCCTCTACCATCTAGAACCTTCCCGGTGACCTTGGAACGCTCAGTCGCTGTCTGGTAGCCGTTCGCGATGGAGCTTCCCCTTAACTCTCCCGCCAAGTGCGAGTTGCGCTCAGTTATACGCTTTTTAAATGCGAAAAATAATTCTCCGGTCGAAATTCACCGTCAGTTAGTGGAAGTGTATGGTGAGAAGTGCATGGACATCAAAAATGTGCAGAAATGGTGCCGGGAGTTTAACGAGGGGCGGATAAACATCCACGATGAACAGCGGTCTGGGCGGTCGAGTTTGCCGGAATCAACCGTGGCTCGAATCGACGAAATGGTGCATGCAAACCGGCGGATAACCCTTGAAGAGATCGAGGATGGCCTGAATGAAGATTGCAGCCACTTCTCCATGCACAAGATTGTGTCTGAGACCCTCAGCTACAGAAAGGTGTCCGCCAGGTGGGTCGACAAGTGGCTCAAAGAGGCGGCGGGAGAGTGGTACAACACCGGAATTACAAAGTTGGTTGACAGGATGAAAAAAGTGATTGAGCATCAAGGCAACTATGTAGAAAAATAGCAAAGTGTCCAACCTTTCCAATGATGTATAAAAAGTTGTGATTAAATGTGTTTTTCTATGAAAAAAAAAATAGGAGACCTTACTTTTCTACTCACCCTCGTAGATGATAGTTTTGATAAAAGTAAAACCATCATGACTGCAACCCCAAACCACATCATTGACTAACCCATTGATGAGCTCTACTCAGCATCCCCAGCCACAGACACCATCAACAAGCTTGATACCTTGATATGATTTGTGGAGATAAGAAAGAAGACACATCTCCAGCAGATACCATCAAAGGTCTCAAGCTCTACAAGCTTGATACCCTGATATGATTGTTGAGTGGAGATAAGAAAGAAGACACATCCCCAGCCACAGACACCATCAACAAGCTCTACAAGCTTGATACCCTGATATGGTTGTTGAGTGGAGATAAGAAAGAAGACACATCCCCAGCCACAGACACCATCAACAAGCTCTACAAGCTTGATACCCTGATATGGTTGTTGAGTGGAGATAAGAAAGAAGACACATCCCCAGCCACAGACACCATCAACAAGCTCTACAAGCTTGATACCCTGATATGGTTGTTGAGTGGAGATAAGAAAGAAGACACATCCCCAGCCACAGACACCATCAACAAGCTCTACAAGCTTGATACCCTGATATGGTTGTTGAGTGGAGATAAGAAAGAAGACACATCCCCAGCCACAGACACCATCAACAAACTCTACAGACTTGATACCCTGATATGATTGTTGAGTGGAGATAAGAAAGAACACTCATCCCCAGCGGATACCATCAACAAGCTCTACAGACTTGATACCCTGATATGATTGTTGAGTGGAGATAAGAAAGAAGACACATCCCCAGCCACAGACACCATCAACAAGATCTACAGACTTGATACCCTGATATTATTGTTGAGTGGAGATAAGAAAGAAGATAAGAGAACAAGTACTCACAGACTTGGGATCGGGAGGATCAGTCATGAGGGAGGTGACCACAGTAACCAGCGTGGTGATCCAGAAGAGGATGGCAGCGAAGTACATGTAGTGGACCTTGCGCAGAATGAGGGGACGTGTCTCAGGCATGCCACAGGGGGGCTCAGGGAAGGTGTAGTCCAGGATCATGCGGCTGAGGCCCACCAGGCCCCCCAGCATGAGGCCCCAAAAAGCCCCCTTCTCATTGGTGCGGGTCCAGAGGATGGCCAGGATGTAGACTGCAGCGATGGGAGGGGCCAAGTAAGCTGCCACAGACTGGATGTAGGTGTAGAGCTGACCCCCCTGCAGCTGCTGGATCACCGGGATCCACAGGAAGGAGATTACCACCATCACGATCACAAACACCCTGCCCACACACATTCATGCCATTTACTTAGTTCTATTTAAAGTCCCCCTAGGGATACTTGCACTGTCATACATGTATGACATTTGTCTATACATATATATGTTATATAAATGATGAAGGGGGTTGGTGGAAGAATGGTCTAAACCGTTGGTTTTCGACCACTACAACCCGGGTTCGATTCCTGCATTGGGCACTTTTTTTCTGATTAAAAAAATAAATAAATAATGCTCCAATGGCCCCCGATTCTTGCAAAAGTCAAACCCCACCAGCGAGTGCAAGTAACCAAACGGGGCTCTGGTATATTTGTTAGTGCAAAGTCGAACTGCTTTTCACATGTGTAGACATGTGGTGCACTTACAGTAAAAGCAGTTGCCAACTTCTACCCATCATGATTATCATGGCCTGTACCACGTGTATTAGGGATAAGCAAAAAAATATATATATATATAAATGATGAGATTTTATGCTTGATTTTTGATCATCTTGTGGATTATGCTATGGTAAATGCAGTCGTGGGAATAATAAAATAGTTTTGATCAAAAATAGCTTTAATTGAGATTATGGAATATATAAAAACATAATTTGATAAAAGTACTGCCTGGCTTAAGGCGTAAGAATAAAAAAATGAAAAACTTATTTACATAATGTACAAAAGGTTCGAGCCGGCCAACAGGAAACACAACAATCGGTTTTATATAGGGAAAGTCCCGACATCTGGTGGTAGATATAAACGGTGTTTAGTCTTTGTGTATTAGAACTGAGAATGACTAACAGTCATTGAGATCCCGGAGAATAATTAGGCTTGACTTTTTCAGTAATATTAAACTTTATTGCTTAATATGGTAATCCGAGAATATCAAAGGGCTTATTTACATATGTACAATTTTATCTTGCCTATCTTCAATTCTTTACGTTCTTAAACTTTATCAGGTTTTGCTTCCGCTTCCTTTGCTTTGTCTTTTAACCTGATCTTCCTTGATTTCTCCAACTTTATTCTCGCTAGCTAAAGTTTGTCTTCTTATTCAATCTTCTGCTTCTTGATCTTTAGTCTGTTGACTTTAACTTCGCTCTTCTTTGAACTTCCTCTCAGCGACTGCGACCTTTCTCTCTTCTACCTTACTTGCTATACCTTTTACCTAAACTTCTAACTCGCGCCTTCCACCTTATCACTACTTCTCTCTCCTGTTACTTACCCCGCAGACTCCACTTTACCTACTTTTATACGCTCGAAACCAGTCACGTGGGCGCACTCTGTGGCGCATTCCCTGGCGCACGCCATCTAGTGTCGCCTTTCCTAACTACTTCTCAACATACCCCCACCCTCTTTGTGTGAGCACAAAGAGCCATATCCTCCTCTGAGGTCACCTCTAAGGGGTAAATCTTTTGGATGGGTCTCATCAACATGCCCCGTTTTGTTTTTACCCTCGCGACTCTGATTTTTCCTTTGCCCGGAATCAATTCCTATATTTTTGTCATTAGCCTCGTTCAATAGAGCTGTAATCATGGTCGTAACTTGGCCTTCCCCTTGGCATGATGGGCGCCCACACAAGATCCAGCCAAAAATAGTCTCTATGGCTGTTGGCCCTGATTTTAATTTTAATGTTCTACCCGTCAGGCATTCACCGAAATAGTCACTCCCTATTAAGATATCAATCTCTTTGCTTTGAAAATATTCGCTATTAAATTCCACTTGGTGAGAAGTAAGTTCTTCCACCCACTGACCCATGGGAATGAAGGTGGTCCTATCGCAAATGGTCTTTTCTTCCAGGACATCAATACCGATCTTATTTCCCTTCCTGATGTTTTCCAGTTGGATTCTATAGATGCCGTGTTTCTCCACTCCGGTCATCCCTCCTCCAAATAACGCCTTCTGTATTTGTTCCTGACCAATCTTTTCTAGGTTTAACTGTCCAATCAATGCTCTTCTGATATAGCTTCTCTGGCTTCCGGAATCGAATAAAACCCGTACTATTCTTTGTCCTCTTGGACTCGCTACCCTAGCGCTGGCGATCAACAGAAGCACCTCACTGGAGCATGTTTGATCAGCCATTGATGTTAAAGGAGCCTCCAGGTTGTCCTCTTTTACATATGCTTTCTTTTCGTGCATTTCTTGTATTCTTCTTGAGCACATCAGTTCCACGTGTCTGCCCCCACATACAAAACATTTAAATCTACTTCTGCACTCTCTTGCCACATGTCTTCTCCCCAGGCACCGGAAGCAGACCTTTGCCCTGGTAGCCCTTTGTCTACGCTGCTCCAGCGTCATCCGTTTTGCTCTGCTGCAATTCCTCGACGTATGGTTAGCCATATCGCAAAACGCACAACTCTCGCTGATACTCTGGTTCAAGAGATGTGCCGCTGTCGGGCATGTTCTTCTCTGGATTTCCTTTTCTGGCATCTTTTCTGCTCTTTTGAAGCCAGCTCGCACAAATTCCAGCCGCTCAGCTCCTCGAATTTCTTCTTTTATAAATTTCAAAAGATCACTCAATCTCTGTGAGCTGCCAGGTTCTCCGGTGTTATCCCCCGACTGGTATCCTGCCTCTGGTCTTCGTTGCCATATCTGCAGTACATCATCAGGCAGGCTGGATTCTACCATTGGGTATAGGAACACCGCATTCTGATCGGCAGTCACCCCCAATGACTCCAACGATCTCAATGATGCCACAAGAGGGTCATACAAATCCGCCAATGTTTTCCTTTGAGAACTTGCTCTCTCCACAATTAACTCGAGTAACTGTCTGACATACATCTCTGTCAACAGCACTCGGTCACCAAATTTCTCCTTTAGAGCCTCTATGGCCTTTATATAATTGGCCTCTGTTACGGTGTAGCCCTCTAAAAATTTTTGGGCTCTTGAACCCTTAGTCACCGCTTGGTGGAGATAATGGAATTTATCTATTCCGCTCAAGCTGTCGTCCTGGTGTATCCTTTCAAATTGCCCCCACCATGGCAACCATTCCTTCAATGTCCCGTTGAACTTTAAAAGTTCCAACTTGGGCAATTTGCAAATTCTTTTTTCCATTGATGCAGATGTAGAACCTTTTCTTTCCTGTTGAACCGCCGCAATAGATTCTAACGCTTTCTGCACCTTCACTTCTATTGCGTCTAGCATACATTCATATGCATTGCATCCATCCACCTCCGCCTCGAACAAGTCTTCCTTGGCATTCTCTTCCATTAGCAAGCTCCCGATCCTTCCATTCAACGCCTCCGCTTTCTGCCCTAATCTTTTTAGTTGTAGATGTAGAGTCAATATTTCTTGTCTATTCGTTGGATCGTCTTCTATTATCCTTTCAATCTCGGCTACCTTCTTTGTCATCAATCCTCTAAGAGGAGATCTCATTTTCCTTAAAGCCTCCATTTTCTCCAGGATCACGTCCGGCTCACCACTATGTTTAGTCTTTGTGTATTAGAACTGAGAATGACTAACAGTCATTGAGATCCCGGAGAATAATTAGGCTTGACTTTTTCAGTAATATTAAACTTTATTGCTTAATATGGTAATCCGAGAATATCAAAGGGCTTATTTACATATGTACAATTTTATCTTGCCTATCTTCAATTCTTTACGTTCTTAAACTTTATCAGGTTTTGCTTCCGCTTCCTTTGCTTTGTCTTTTAACCTGATCTTCCTTGATTTCTCCAACTTTATTCTCGCTAGCTAAAGTTTGTCTTCTTATTCAATCTTCTGCTTCTTGATCTTTAGTCTGTTGACTTTAACTTCGCTCTTCTTTGAACTTCCTCTCAGCGACTGCGACCTTTCTCTCTTCTACCTTACTTGCTATACCTTTTACCTAAACTTCTAACTCGCGCCTTCCACCTTATCACTACTTCTCTCTCCTGTTACTTACCCCGCAGACTCCACTTTACCTACTTTTATACGCTCGAAACCAGTCACGTGGGCGCACTCTGTGGCGCATTCCCTGGCGCACGCCATCTAGTGTCGCCTTTCCTAACTACTTCTCAACAAACGGAATATTTGAATCTATGAAATATAATTTTAAATAAAATAATATTTTGATATAACATATATACAATAATTTTAGGCCATGCATAGAATAGTCATATGTTAACAATGAGAAAGAGAGAGAAAAAATAACTGTGTACAAAAGAAGTGTCTAAGAAAATAGATGTAAGAAAAAGAACTCACCCTTTTAATGCTGTGTTTTCTCAACTTCTTGAATTAGAGGAGACCTTCAGATATCCTGAATCTTTAAAATAGAATCTTCAAGTGATGGCATCAACATTGATATTCCCTTTGGAATTCAATGAGTTATTCTTCCTATGAGCTGAAGAATTCCAAAGTAAATATCAATGTTGATGCCATCACTTGAAGATTCTATTTTAAAGAGTTCAGGATATCTGAAGCTCTCCTCTACTTCAAGAAGTTGAGAAAACACAGCATTAAAAGAAAGAAGTGTCTGTTTCACTGCTGGCTACATGCTACATTGATAGTTATAGGCCATCTATCAGATTAAACATCCATTTTATTCCTCAATTCTTGATTTACAATGTTACAAGTTGTGATACATCGCAGGATAGCATTGATAAGAAGAGACCAAAAGGTAAAAACAACAAACTACAAGGTAATAAGACCAAATCCAAATAAATAAATAGCGTGTGATGTTTCTGTAACAATGCTGTTTCAGAAATGTTACACACTATTTATTTTTTGGATTTGGTCTTATTACCTTGTAGTTTTAATCTATAATCCAAATCGTGCCTTATCAGTAAAAGCAACAAATTTATTGAAGAGTTACGAGTTTGAAGAACTTTCAGACAATAAAGAAACTTGTTGTGTTTACCTTTGGTCTCTGCTTAGTAAATTGTGGTGTTCTGGGCTGTGGGTCCTTATCAGAGTAGCTGTACCTCAGAAATCTACCAAGATGGTCAGAGAAGCTTCTGTGTGAAAAGGTATTTCGGGTTAAATGTGCATTCAAAGAGTTGAATAAGTCAAAAGAGTCAAGGTAATAAGACCAAATAAATAAATAGTGTGTGACATTTCAGTAACAACGCTGTTACCGAAACATCACACACTATTTATTTATTTGGATTTGGTCTTATTACCTTATGTTTATAATCTATAATCAAAATTGTGCTTTATCAAGTCAAAAGAGGTCATTCTCTGGGCCTTGCCTTATATGCCCTCATGTCCTGAAACAATTAGTTTCCCCAAGTGATGATAAAGGATATCTAATGCTCATTACAGAGATTTAAAACTACTGCCACATGACGAGCCAACTTTTAAAAGTGTAGCCTAGTTGACTAGCCTACTTTTACAATGCTCGGCATACATAGGATAGTATGTAAAAAGAGAAACTTGTAAAATAAACACTTTCAAATACGATAATGCACAATTTGGATTATAGATTATAAACACAAGGTAATAAGACCAAATCCAAAATAAATAGTGTGTGACATTTTGGTAACAGTGTTGTTACCATCTTCAGACAAAAGTACTGAATCGTACGTTTATATATAATACGTTTAAGTACTTTTGTCTGAAGATGGTAACAACGCTGTTACTGAAATGTCACACCCTATTTATTTATTTGGATTTGGTCTTATTACCTTGTGTTTACTTCCAAATACTTTAGTAGCTAACTCCTCTATCCTAAAAGATTCCAAGGAAGATTAACCACCCTAAGAAGGTGTTTGTATATAAAGAAGATTGTGCCAGATTTGTGTAGATTGGTGTGTGTATGTGAAATGGGGAGAAATTCCATGAAAACTTGAAATATTGGAGAATAAAAGATTAAAGAATTTGTAAGAGTGTTTGCTTTATAAGTTTCGCTAAGAAATCATCAACTAGAAAGGACAATAGGGCAATAAGAAGGAAATGAGGAAGCGACAGTTTCCTGTACATGGATTTGTTTCGCTGTGATCTATAAATTTCCATTACTCTGTGGATGGGTGACAAAGAATCAATTTAAATATAAATGGTCACCTCTATTACTATGAGTGTTACCTGCCGACTAGGAGGAGCTCCCTGACGTTGGGTTTCTTGCGGATCTGGGGCCAGATGTCCATGGTGAAGAGGGTGCTGGAGGAGTTGAAGATGGAGGAGAGGTCGCTCATGAGGGCGGCCAGCATCACTGCGATCATCAGTCCTCGCAGCCCTGCAGGACACCACACAGCTGTCTTCCTAACATCTGATATTTAACTGGAAATTAACAACAAATACACTAGAACTACCTCCCTGTAAAGGACAACACCTAGTTTCAGAGCTAAAGTGTCCTTTAGGGAGAGGTGTCCTCTTACTGGAGAGTTGTTACATAGTAAAAATGGTAATTTTGACAATGAAAACTGTCCTTTCTAGAGAGGTGTCCTCTAGCCGGTGTGTCTTCTCATGGAGTATGTTCTACTGTATTGGTGATGGAAACTGTCCTTTGTAGAGAGGTGTCCTCTAGCCGGAGTGTCCTCTCATGGAGTATGTTCTACTGTATTGGTGATGGAAACTGTCCTTTGTAGAGAGGTGTCCTCTAGCCGGAGTGTCCTCTCATGGAGTATTTTCTACTGTATTGGTGATGAAAACTGTCCTTTGTAGAGAGGTGTCCTCTAGCAGGAGTGTCCTCTCATGGAGTATGTTCTTTTGTATTACCAAAATGGGGGAAAATATATATCATCATCATATTCTACAGAAACAAAAGCCCAGAGAAAAAAAATACAAATAGCTTGACTTAGAAAAACTGCTTCTATATATTGAGAATGTAGAACACAAATTTTTGATTTAAAAATGATTTGACAAAAAAAAAACACAATTTATTTTCTATACGGTAGAACCTCATGAGAGGACACCTCCCCACAAAGGACAGTTTTCATCACCAAAATTACCATTTTTACTATTTAGCAACTCTCTGGTAAGAGGACATCTCTCCCTAAAGGACACTTTATCTCTGCAACTAGGTCCTTTACAGAGAGGTGGTTCTACTGTATATAAATAAAAGAAAGATGAAAAAGTATAAATAAAAATAAACTTAATAAATAAAAGAAGAATTTCAGAATGGCTCTCTTGATACAAGCTTCAAAAATGCTATGAAATTTAGAGATGGGAAAACCAGCATTTAAAGGACAGTCACCATCGCTTCATCAGGGTGTTCTCTCCTGCTTTCACATGTGGTGCACTTACAGTCAAAAGCAATCGCCTACTTCTTCCCACCATGATTATCATGGCAACAGTTGGCCAGATGGAAATATGATCACCTGCACCCTCTAGTCTATAAAGAGGGAGCCAAAAACTCCCCCATGTACACTAGGTACAAAACCGAAGAGGCCACTCCCCAAAATATACTCAATTGTATTGGAAAGGACAAAGGATCCCTGTACAGAGAACCAAGAAGAGTTCTTGAACTTCTTTATGAGCATGACCTCCAAGATCTTGTCTAATTTAGACTAAAAGGAGAAGTTAAAATTTTACACATATAAATTTACTGGCAATGCGCTTATTTTTAATATCATCAAATATTATCTCTACAGACCTTACTGCAATGATATGAGTTATTGAATGAGAGGGCTTGGCTCATCAGTAGTGAACCCTCTCAGCGGTTTCGCCAAATTAATCTCTAGACCGCTCTACTATTGTATTGGATTGGTTTGGAATATACCCTGTATTTTCTATGGAAGGCAGCTTAGGGGTGTTTAGTGAACTATGGACATAAGCTTATAGGTCTGTAGAGGAACATACATATAATTTCAAGGTATTGCATTGAGCAAAGCTCTTCCGCAAAATATGTTTTCATAACAAATATATATTAGTAAATTAAATTTAATTGCCATCTATCGTTAAAATTTTACACATATAAATTTACTGGCAATGCGCTTATTTTAAAAGGAGAAGTAAAAAAAAAAAAAAAGATTATCATGGCCTGTACCACGTGTACTAGGGATAACAACAAACAAACAGGGTTCCTTCCTCCCTAGTTTATATTCTGTGGGTGACTTCAATAGACAGCTGTCACAGCTAGCTACTGGGTCACAAATGGTGTCATTTCCACATCACCCTCCAATTAACATAAAAATTGAATTCCACAAATTCTAATATCCCTTGGTTTGATCCATAATAATGGAAAGAAGATGTAACAACCAACTATATACTAGCTGCAAGTGATAGTTATCCAATTGGAGAATGTTTACACACACAGCTTTATTAAGACTACAGGTCTTATATAGATTCACAACAGGATGTAAGCATAGCTCCTATACTCCAAGCAGCACAGAACCCAACAACAGCCTCCAGGTCCGACACAAGTCCAGTGGCCACACCGTGCATACATCAAAGTTAGTCAAATTACAAAACTATTTCCTAATATTCTTTTTAAAATAAAATAATTTCTACTGCCCTTACCGCAATGGAAAAATTAAAGGGAGGGCCTGGCTCATCAGTGGTGAACCCTCCCAGCGGTATATTAAACTGGCGAAACCGCTGGGAGGGTTCACCACTGATGAGCCAGGCCCTCCCTTTAATTTTTCCATTGCGGTAAGGGCAGTAGAAATTATTTTATTTTAAAAAGAATATTAGGTGTCTGAAATAGTTTCGTAATTTGATAACAGATGGCGCGCTAGTGCATCGTAATCAAAGTTAGTATATCACTGAAAAGACAATTGTGGAATCAGCCATGTTCTAGTCTTCACTTTCCTCATCCAAATGGACCACGGCATTCTCTGAATTTTTTATATTTTGGGAGCATATTTATCCAAAACTTGATAGACAACCAAGTAGGTTAATTAGAGATGTTAGGTACAGGTTCCATCTATAATCCAAAAACCTCTCTGTAGTTCCAACAACTTCTTACTTTGGTTTCTGGGGAGCAAAGTCTGACTTCCATGTGGTAGATAGCCAACCAATGACAGCAGCTCTCCATCATGGAGACTTATGGATTTTGCTCTCTCATTGGAGGACTTTTTTGATGGTCCTCAAAAGGGGCCCTGGTCTTTCATTGGAGGTTGTTATCCTCAGAAGGGCCCTGGTTTCTCATTGGAGGTTGTTAACCTTAGAAGGGCCCTGGTCTCTCATTGGAGGTTGTTATCCTCATAAGGGTCCTGGTCTCTCATTGGAGGTTGTTATCCTCATAAGGGTCCTAGTCTCTCATTGGAGGTTTTTATCCTCAGAAGGGTCCTAGTCTCTCATTGGAGGTTGTTATCATCAGAAGGGTCCTAGTCTCTCATTGGAGGTTGTTATCATCAGAAGGGTCCTAGTCTCTCATTGGAGGTTTTCATCCTCAGAAGAGGTTCCTGGTCTCTCGTTGGAGGTTGTTATCCTCATAAGGGTCCTGGTCTCTCATTGGAGGTTGTTATCATCAGAAGGGTCCTAGTCTCTCATTGGAGGTTTTCATCCTCAGAAGAGGTTCCTGGTCTCTCGTTGGAGGTTGTTATCCTCATAAGGGTCCTGGCCTCTCATTGGAGGTTGTTATCATCAGAAGGGTCCTAGTCTCTCATTGGAGGTTTTCATCCTCAGAAGAGGTTCCTGGTCTTTCGTTGGAGGTTGTTATCCTCATAAGGGTCCTGGCCTCTCATTGGAGGTTGTTATCATCAGAAGGGTCCTAGTCTCTCATTGGAGGTTTTCATCCTCAGAAGAGGTTCCTGGTCTCTCGTTGGAGGTTGTTATCCTCATAAGGGTCCTGGCCTCTCATTGGAGGTTGTTATCATCAGAAGGGGTCCTAGTCTCTCATTGGAGGTTTTCATCCTCAGAAGAGGTTCCTGGTCTCTCGTTGGAGGTTGTTATCCTCAGAAGAGGTTCCTGGTACCCCACAGTGTCATTTGAAAAAGTATAAAAATATTTAAATAAACTCAAGTTTCACTATACTATAGGTTTCAACGATGGGGGAAATCCATTCTATATTTGGTTTCCTCTATGTTTGCTGGCAAAGTAAGACAAGCTGAAGCTTGTGCCAAGCTACCTGTGCCAGAGCTCTTCCACATTGGCTATGAGCATGTGTTTGGCCTGGAAAATACCAAAAGGATTAAACACATGGCAGGTGGGAAATCACACAAGGACAACACCTCGTTACATAGACAAAGTGTCCTTTAGGGAGAGAGGTGTCTTTTTACCAGTGAGTTGATAAATTGTATAAAAACGATTATTTTGCAAATGAAAGCTTTCTTTTGGAATGGCCTCTAGCATGAGTGTACTCTCAAGGTGGTTCTACTGGAATGGAATTTTTTAAAAGCTAAGCAAAACCTTGTTATAATATTGTAGCGAAGTATTTTATTAACAAAGTTTATGTTATATTTTACTACTCTGTAAACTTCCCTCATTGCTTATCTTTTGTTTATCATTCATAGTTTGTTCTTGCCTTAAATAAATTGCTGTGTTATCCTGAAGTTTTTTCCCCCTAATTTTCCATGTGGCAATATCTATAAAGAGGATAATAGATAAGTTTATATACGGCTGCTAATCTTCTTTTTCTTCTTCTTTCTTATCTGCACTCAATCATATTAACACCATTAATCATTGATGGTGTCTGCCGGGGATGAGTAGAGCTCATCAATAGATGAGTCAATACAGTCAATAATGTGGTTTGGGGTTGTAGGTTGACACTTAGTACATAGTGGGAAAACTTAGTGACCATTCTGTCATTGTCCGTAGATGACCAGACTTAAGTCTGGAAATCAAAGACCATTGTTCTCTTGGGAGGACAGAATCGGTGATCTTCTTTTTGTTATTGTTGTTTCTTATCCCCTTGTGTAAAGATTACACGAATTCCATGATTTCAGGCTCCTCGAGCTGTTTTATGATAAGCAGCGGCCTCTCCCAAAGGTCCTGTTTAGTGCATCTAATGCAAGCCAAAATGTGTTCTGGAGCTGCAGGTACCAAACGATCTTTTTAATTTTCAGAAATGGAAAAGTGGAGGAGAAAATATTGGAAAACCTTTTGAAAAACAAATAAAGATTGAGCAAATACCGAGCATTCTTGGCAAATAAAGACACGCAAGAGTTAAAAATCCATTAGTCTAATTGATAATTCACAGTGTGTTTCTATTTAAATATGCCAAGCATATGGTGTTATGATTACATTATGGAACAATCTATAATGGAGAAATCCAACCAGCCTGAAACATGTACGTGGCTAGCTTTTCTTGATTAATCAAGAATGGGTATTTTTGGCCAATTCTGGAATAATTTTAAAAAATCAATGAATAGTTGATATTTATTCCGATAGATGGCGCAACTTTTAGTTGCATGATTCACCTGATCCCAGTACAATTTCACTTTTGTGCTATATATATATTTTTTAAAGATGGCGTGCTAATGCATTATGCTCAAGTCTAAAAGGCCTTTTTGAGTTATTTGCTGATGTACAAGGCTCGAAGCACGTATTCAACTGATGCCTTTTTTAATTCCCATTTTATTTCATCCTCAGGCTGGGAGTGTACCAGAGCAGCAATCATGTTTGAACCACTCTATTATGAAACAACACTAACAAGATTTAGAACAGGCCATCTCAAGCCATTGAAGATAGAAAATAATAACAAAATCTACCCCACTTTCCCAAAATGTAGTTTGGTACCTGCAGCTCCAGAACACATTTTGACTTGCATTAGATGTACTAAACAGGACCTTTGGGAGAGGCTGCTGCTTATTATCAAATAGCTTGAGGAACATGAACTCATGGAATTGGTGTAATCTTTACACAAGGAGATAAGAAACAACAACTCTATTATGAGGCAGAAAACAACATTAACACCACAGTTGGGATGGTAGCAAGACCAACTAGATATCTGCCAGTGGAGAGAAATATTTCAAATTGGTTCATTTTTCTATCGAATCACCATCAATATTTGGTGACACAAAGTTTTTTTTATTTCAAGTAGATTTTAGTTCTCTCTGGTAATTTCTTGTTAGCCAATAGAAAACCATTTGAAATTTATTTTTTTAAAGGTGTAAACAATTAAACATTTATATATTATTTAATGCTTTGGTATAGTAGGTAAAAATACAAGGTAATAAGACCAAATCCAAATAAATAGTGTGTGACGTTTTGGTAACTGAGTTGTTATCATCAGATAACAGTACTGAATGTCAAAAGACTGATTCAGTACTTTTGTCTGATGATGGTAACAACGCTGTTAAAGAAACATCACACACTATAGTTTATTTGGTCTTATTACCTTGTGTTTATAATCTATAATCCAAATTGTGCTTTATTATCTTACAAATTCTATAAAATATAAAATAAATAAAGCTTCCAGGGTTAAGTTTCTTGTTCAACTTTTTATTTTCAAGTTTTCGGACTTGTCAGTCCTTCAACAGGAGTATCACGTTAATAAATTGATAATAAATAATATTTTTACATACAATATCATCAATTTATTAACGTGATACTCCTGTTAAAGAACTGACAAGTCTGAAAGCTTGAAAATAAAAAGTTGAACAAGAAACTTAACCCTGGAAGCTTTATTTATTTTATAATTGTATAAATCAGGGGAAAATGTTTATTTCTATCAATGTTGTGTGAGACCTGCAGTTGACCAATCACCAAGCTATCTGACCAACCACTGAGAACACTGCCGGTTCCAAGCCCGGATGAAAAAGGAGGAGGGGGAACAGTAACAAGCTCACTAAACAACCTGGGTTCAGCTGGCCATGCTGATAGCACCCTGTAAGGTCTCCAGGGATACAGGATGAGCAGCGTTTGTACTCCATGTTAGGAGTGGCTGTATATGGTGTCTGTTCCTCATGTCAGAGGCAGCCATTTCTTTTAGAGCTAAGTCTGCCTGCCACTGAGTAATGCTCCCAGTCTTAATGATAAAAGGCAGATGCATTTTACTTCATCCAATCATGATGATTGTCCCCCGGCAGAGACCATCAACAAGCTCTACAAGTTTGATACATTAATATGATTGAGTCGAGATAAGAAAGAAGAAGAAGAGTGAGAACACCATTGTGTAAGGGCAGGAGACAGACCTGAGGGCATGAGCTCCATCACCAACTTGGCATAGGCTGTATTGGAGCAGGAGACTTCAGACTGGCAGTACTTGTAGCACTCCTCCGGCACCACACAGGCTACCTCGTCAGGGAACAGCACCCGGCTCACCATGCCTGGCATTACAATGAAGAACAGGGGGAGCACCTTCATGTAGCCTGCCATGAGAGTGCCGCCCTGGGCGTGGGAGAGAGACTTGGAGGCCAGTAGCCTCTGTACCATCATCTACCCACCCAGCACAGTGTAGCTACAACACCAGTGATATAGAGAGTTGGTACACACCTGATCAGCACACCAGTACCAGATAGAAGCTGGGGTCTGGCCTAGGATAAACCCCAGCCATGGAAGGTTGGGGTCGTCCCAGCTCCTCAGAAGCTGCCAGGAACTCTTGTCTGGCAGCCCACAGGTGGAGTTGGGGATCAGCTTGGAGGGCACGGCCTCCATGTACCTCTGCTGGAACTCTGAGTAGGTCCCCATCTCCATGAGGGCTGCACAGACACCATTCTAACTGTATGGTGTGTGCTAACAAGAAAATCCAAATAAATAAATAGTGTGTGATGTTTCAGTAGCAGCATTGTTACCGAAACCTCACATGCTATTAAATTATTTGGATTAGGTCTTATTTTCTTATATCTATAATCCAAATTGTGCTTTATCAAGGTGTGGGCTTCTTCATATGTTGACATTCAAGTCTTTGCCTCAAGAAAAGCCAACACATGTCAATTATTGGGTTAGCTCTATTTACATAGGCAAAACCTATGAGGTAGGGGGTCATTGGATAAGTGATCTAAACTGTTGGTTTTCAGCTACCAAAACCTGGTATCAAATACCGCATTGGACACTTTTTTTTCTATTAAAAAAAGACTCCAATGGCCCCCGATTCTTGCAAAAGTCCAACCTCACCAATAAGTGCAAGTAACAAAATGGGTTTCTGAAACATTTTTAAGTGCAAAAATCAAATTGCTTTTCACACATGTAGACATGTGGTGCACTTACAGTAAAAGCAGTCGCCAACTTGTACCCACCATGATTATCATGACATGAACCACGTGTACTAGGAATAATTAAAACCCTATAAAGTTGAATAATTCAGAGAATCTCCAAAAATTTTGAAGCTTACTATTTCCTATCTGATTATTCAACTTTTACATTGCCTGCCACATGGAAGAAAACAGAGTTTTTCAAAGCTAGTCTAGGTAATGATATAAATTGGATTATACACTCATGGACAAAACTTAAGGAATTTGTACCTTTCAGCATGTATATCAGGATTGAGACAATAACTCTGAAAGATATTACAGTGACCTTTATTGAAGACACACGAGATAACCAAGTGTGAACAACCTCTGTCTCCTTCAAAAAATAGACAACCAGCAACATCAAAGTATGAAACTTCCATAGTTTTGTCCATGAGTGTAGATTAGAAACAAAAGGTAACAAGATCAAATCTATATTATTCAAAGGTTCATGAAGTTTCGATAACAGCGTTGTTACCATTATCAGACAAAGGTACTAAATGTAGTACTGTTGTCTGATGATGGTAACAAGACTGTTACCAAAACACCATAATTTGTGGATTTGGTCTTGTTAGTGTAGGTAGAGTTGCATGACAGAGGTACACTACCTTTCACCGCCACAATGCCAGCTCCAATGATCATGACAAAGAACTGGAGGGTGTCTGTGTAGATGACAGCTGCCAGACCTCCTGCATCCACAAACAGGGATTTATACCACCACAACTGGGAGTGTTGTATTTAAATGGAACAAGAAATCAAATATTGACTGGTCTTAAAATTAAAGATGCTTCGGCCAGTAAATCTTTTTATTATCTCGATGTTTCAACAAAAATATTTTGGCCTTGCCAGCCTTTGCTGGTCCCAAGCCCGGATGAAAAAGGAGGGGGGGGGGGAGCAGTAACAAGCTCACTAAAAAACCTGGGCTCAGCTGGCCCGGCTGATAGTACCCTGTAAGGTCTCCAGGGATACAGGATGAGCAGCGTTTGTACTCCATGTTAGGAACATGGCATCTGTTCCTCATGTCAGAGGTGACCATTTCTTTTGGATTTAAGTTAGTGGCCTTCTATTGAGTAGTGCACAGTCTTAATGACAAAGGCATTCTGCTTCACCCAATCATGATGGATGTCAAACCCTAATATGATTGAGTGGAGATAAGAAAGAAGAAGAAGAGAAGGAGCGAACAAAAATTAAAACATTTGGCAAGGAGTTAAAAAAATTCTAAATCTGCAAGGGCATTCTCACGCGATATTTCAAATTTTGTACAACATCTAAAGCACGAGTCAAAAATCAAATATTGGCTGGGGTCTCATTACAGCTATCCTTGTCATTTGTATTAAAGAAAACAAATGAGAACCTTTTCGCCACAGAATAATAAACTCACTTTGTGTTTAACAAGGTAATAAGACACCAAATTCAAATAAATAAATAGTGTGTGACGTTTCAGCGTTGTTACCATCTTCAGACAAAAGTACTGAATGTTTACTGAATATTTGTCTGAAGATGGTAACAATGCTGTTACCGAAATGTCACACACTATTTATTTATTTCGATTTGGTGTCTTATAACCTTGTGTTTATAATCTATAATCCAAATTGTGCCTTATCAAACTCACTTTTAAAGAACTCATGGAGTCTCATGGAATGGGGTATAGGGGTTCAGCTTTCGTTGATCATGGCACCATGATCCAGGCACACTTTGGTGAAAGTCTGACTGTAGTTTGAGGCCGTTCCTAACATGGAAGCCTTTGCTGCCAACTCTAACATAAGTACAGACACAGTTCCTCCGTATCCCTGGAGTGGGACCCTTGCTAAGGTCTATCAACTGGGTCAGTTGAAGTCAGGATTTTTAAAGAGGTCTACTTCTCTTCTAACAATGCTGCTGTTGGTCCGTGACCTGCTTATTCGTCAGAGTTATTCTGCTTGTTTCGCAGCTGGCCTTCATATCTGAAGGTTGTTCCCCTATCCGCCACCTGGGGACGCGCCCTATAGTAGTCAGCTCTGCCAAGGGACTAGAGACAGGAACCAAATCAAAAATGAACAAGAACTGGAGAATCCCACCTAAGCAGAGACCAGTGTTTTTTGGGCGGTCTCTCATGGGTGACTGTATATCCAAATGTAGACACAGTACAGTAGTTACCAGTGACAGTACAGATGGAAGTCATTGCCAGCAGGATGACCACAGACACATAGAGGTTCCACTTGATGGCCTGTTGGATGAAGAGAGCTCCAGAGTAGAGGTTGACCTGTGACAGTCCATCTAACTCTGTCTCTACAGCAGGCTGGGACTCACAGAGATCTTGGTGAAGATGTACAGGATCAGAGACAGGACTGCCAAGTAAGTCCGGATCCGCTGCCCTCCAAATCTCTTAAACATAAACTCTGGAAGGGTGCACACCTGCGCAGTCAAACACCCTTCATACAAAGTTTCCCATACAACCACAGCTTCCTTGTGCTTTTTGTGGCTATGTTTGTTATAAATATTGTCAATGAGGTGATGCAGACAAACCTCTATGAAACACTCTTATATTTTTATAGAGGTTTCCCTTATTGAGGTCAAGATCAAGGAGGAGGGGGAGCAGTAACTAGCTCACTAAAAAACCTGGGCTCAGCTGGCCATGCTGATAGTACCCTGTAAGGTCTCCAGGATGAGCAGTGTTTGTACTCCATGTTAGGAGCGGCTGCACATGGTGTCTGTACCTCATGCCAGAGGCGGCCATTTCTTTTGGAGCTAAGTCAGTGGTCTGCCACTGAGTAGTGCTCCCAGTCTTAATGACAAAGACATTCTACTTCATCCAATCATGATGGTTGTCAAAGCAGACACCATCAACAAGCTCCACAAGCTTGATACCTTAATATGATTGAGTGGAGATAAGAAAGAAGAAGGAGAAGAGGTCAAGATCAGTGAACTAATTTTTTGATAAAACCTTCATCCCCTGACTTATATTTTAATAATAATCAACAAGCACTTCAGGGTTAAGTTTCTTGTACCATTTTTATTTCTCTACCTTTAAGGCTAACATGTCCTTCAAAAGAAGCACCTAGAAGTATAACTTCCAGCTAACTATACATGCGGAAAAAAATTAATTTTCAACATACAGTTAAACCTGTCTATAGCGCCCCCTCTAATTAGCGCCTCCCTCTCTATAACGCCCGATTTTAAATACGTAGTACGATGCGATTTACATTAAAAGTGACCTGTCTTTAGCAACCCCTCTCTATTGCACCCTATTTTGGTGAGTCCCAAGAGGGGGCGCTATAGACAGGTTTAACTGTACGTAGTATGATGCGATTTATATTAAAAGTGACCTGTCTTTAGCAACCCCTCTCTATAGCACCCTATTTTGGTGAGTCCCAAGAGGGGGCGCTATAGATAGGTTTAACTGTAGGTAGTACGATGCGATTTACATTAAAAGTGACCTGTCTATAGCACCCCCTCTCTATAGCACCCTATTTTGGTGAGTCCCAAGAGGGGTCGCTATAGACAGGTTTAACTGTACGTAGTATGATGCGATTTACATTAAAAGTGACCTGTCTATAGCAACCCCTCTCTATAGCACCCTATTTTGGTGAGTCCCAAGAGGGGGCGCTATAGACAGGTTTAACTGTACGTAGTATGATGCGATTTACATTAAAAGTGACCTGTCTATAGCACCCCCTCTCTATAGCACCCTATTTTGGCGAGTCCCAAGAGGGGTCGCTATAGACAGGTTTAACTGTACGTAGTATGATGCGATTTACATTAAAAGTGACCTGTCTATAGCAACCCCTCTCTATAGCACCCTATTTTGGTGAGTCCCAAGAGGGGTCGCTATAGACAGGTTTAAGTGTGTATAGTTAGATGGAAGTTTTATACTCCTTGTTGGTCCTATTGAAGGGCATGTTATCCTGAAAGCTAGAGAAATAGAAATTGGTACAAGACACTTAACCCTGGATTGCTTCTTGATATAATTAACTTTTTTTAATAAATTGAAACCTTCAAGCAAACCTTGTTAATAAGATCTCACTCAAACCTCACTCCTCTAGAAGACTGTAATAAAGAAGGTCAACTATGCATTTATCTATCTGTGAGAAAACACTAATGGGGGCACAAATTTCTCAAAGAGACCTTGCACTTGAATAAAATCGTGAGATTTGCTAAGGTCTGATGTGATCTCCTCATTCTCATCAGTGGTGAACCCTTCCAGCGGTTATGTCAATTTTGGGGAGGGTTCATCACTGATGTGAGCCATATGCCTTTCCTTTTAAAATTTTTATTCATTGCAGGACAAGGGCTGTAGAGAAATAAATTTCAATTATATATATATGTCATAATTTGCATAATATCCAAGAGGTATAATTTCTTTTTGCCAAAATAAGTATGTAAATATGTTAAGCTTGTGTTAAAATGTAAATTCATCCATCTATAAAAACTGTACAAAAATAAACGTGGCAGACATCGTGGGTGAATGCTATGGCATGTCACAGGTGTGCTGCTCACTTGGCTGGAACTAATTCTTGGAGATTGCATGCATAACGGTTGCACCCTTCTATTCGATCACGACATATATACAGTAAAACCCCTCTATAGTGAACCCCAATGGGACAGAGCTTTTGGTTCACTATAGCCACGGTTCACTATAGCCACGGTTTGGCTATTTTTTTTTACTTTTCAAAAATTTTAGACCGTATAATTAAAAAACAGCCATACACACAAGAAGAGGCTGCCTCTTAATAGTGGTCACTTTATTTTAATTCCCTTAATTGACTAATTTCCTTATATTAATACTGAATAATAATAGAAATCATTAGATAATAGGTTCTTCTTATGATTAACATACATGTACCTCTATGTCTAACTTAAAAATCAAGACAAATCCTATGCAAAGTTTTATTAAATATATAATTAAAGATATGAAATGATTTTAAAACATCATTATCACATTATATAATACAATTTTTACTTGAAAAAATGGCTCTAATACCTTGTAGTTTCAAAGCATTCTTCCAAGCATTGCACCATTCAAATAAAGTTAGTGTTTTTCTTCCATTTCATGTTTCCCCATATTCTTCTAGGTCTAGATTTCGTTTTTTTTTTTTAACCTGCCATGCAAAACATTGCTGACTTTAAAATCACCATAGTTAATGGCATAAAAATAATTTTTGTTTCATCACGGGACCGTTTATTTGGACTTTTTTTTTTAGCCCTAAAACGTACGATCGCGATCGCTGCAAAAGTTGAAGTTGATTCCTCTTTGTAACAATTTTTAATAACTTTATATTTTATCTTTTATAATAGAAAAGTTATATTCTCTTATTTTAATATGTTCTTAACATTTTGCCTATGTTGTTTCACTTTGAAAAGTTCTGAAAATGGCCTTTTTTTTTTTTTTTTTTTTAATGAAATAATGCTTTTGTTTTTAAAATGCCTTTGTTTTCTTCATTTTGGAAGCCATTTGCATTTTTATATTTCAAATTTAATGGATGCAAAGATATTCTAATTAATAAAAAGTATAATGTGTAAAAATTTATACAACATACAGCAAAAATAAAGTGCAAAAATCAAACAAACAATGCCGCTAAATTTATTGTTTTGAAATCGCGATCCGCGAGCTTTAAACATGCTCAAAATTTTGTTTTTTAATTTTTTTTTTAAATTACAATTCTAAGTTCGTTATAAGCATAGTATTTTTAATAGATTTTATCATTTTGGGACCCGAAATAGGTTCGTTATAGGAGTAGTTCGTTATTATAAAAATCGCAAAGTTCGTTATAACGATGGTATTTTCAATGGAATGGAATTGGGAATCGGCGTGGGTTCGTTATAAGGGAAGGTTCGTTATATCCAGGGTTCGTTATAGCGGGGTTTTACTGTATATATATTGTGTTAGAATTATTTTTTGTGTTTTGTTGTTGAAAAGAGGTGCAGTCGTGGAAAAGTAAAGATAATTATTTACCTTTCAAGTAGATTTTATTTTGAATTACTTGAGGTAAAATTACACATAAAATTATTTATTACAGCAATATAGAATTTATATAATGAATTCTATAATCGTGATTTAAAAAAAAAAGGTAGGGTTAACTATACATATATACAACAATAATAATTAAAGTGGTATGTTCTGAATCTATGGTCAAAAAATATATAACAGTCAATGAATGAAAATGAAATATATGTTTTTAAAAAAATAAAATATTTGTATATTTTAGATTATATAATATTGTCACTGAATAATTATTTTAAATATTCTGTGGTATATCATCATTAATATTTGCATAGTCACTCATTACGATTCTTATATATTTTACTTGTAAATAAATTTTTATATATAGTTTTGCATATTTTCTAAATAAACTATTTTTTTACTTAAACTTTTGTACTGGTTTGACAACTGGTGGAGAAGCTGGAATATTCCCTCGACGCCCAAGCCATTAGAAGAAGCCGAAGACTACAAAGACTAGAACCTGAGGAAAACATCGCTATGGTCAATCAAGAGACACAGACAAAAATGAGTGAGTACCACTTTCAACCTTTTAGAAACCCTTCTATTTTTACTGGAGAACGCAACCAGAATCCAGAAAAATGGTTGAAGGAGTTCCATCGCGTCGCCCGCTATAATTGCTGGGATGATTCAATGTGCCTCGCAAATGTTTATTTTTTCCTCCAAGGAACAGCGCACAGATGGTACGAAAATGTTGAAGAGAAAATTAATTCATGGGATATTTTTGTGAAAATGTTTTCTCAGAATTTCGGACATCATGTCACCCAAAAAGATCAGCTCTCAGAGAACCTCAAAACTCGAGCTCAGGGGAAGGAGGAGACCAGTGACTCCTACATTCAAGATGTTCTCCATCTGTGCAGAGAAGTAGATCCGGCTATGATGGAAAATGAAATAATCGCACACTTGACGAAAGGAATATCGGAGGAGATATATCGGTCAATGATCATTTTAGACATCGCAACTATCGATGAGTTCATCAAATGGTGCCGAAAAATTGAGGCTTCAAATAAAAAACGTGTAAATAAACGTGTAGTATTCGACAGACTACCGAATGTTGCTGCCATCGGTTCAGCAGACTCTGAATCAATGGAAGACTTGGTTCGACGCATCGTGCGTGAAGAGGTTCATCGCGCACTAAATCCGGAGTCAACTACCCCTGAACCATCTTCTCTGAAAGAGATTATCCAAGAAGAGATTGAAAAAAAACATAGCTGCAATTTCGAAGCCTATTCAAAGGCCTCCACCACGACAGTCGTACCCCAGCCAAACACGTACATTCAACCAGGTTCCACGACGTCAGTACCCTACCCAAACACCCATATATAACCAGACGCCACCACAACGAAGAACGGATGAATGGAGGACGCATGACAACATCCCAATATGTTTTAATTGCGGCCGCCCAGGCCATGTTAAGCGATATTGTAGAGAACGCCGACAATGGACGCAGATACCCGAAGGACATGCACCAAGCACCCAAGAACCTCAAATGGGTGACCACCAAGCCATAAGAAGCCAAACCTACCGCAGACAATCGCCGTATCCAAACAGAGGAAGATCCCCAAGACGCCAGTCCGTTTCCCCAGGCCGCCATACAAGCCAATCCCCACGCCGCTACAATCTAGAAAAAAACTAAGCGTCGCGTCTTCTTTCGAGGGGGAAGCCGCGGGTGTGAAAAACCCTCCATTGTCGACAGCCGCTAAATTACAACAAAATTATGTCGAAATCATCATTGATGACATTGCGTTTTCTGCTCTAGTCGATTCAGGTTCCTCTTTTTCGGTTATCTCTGATGGATTAAGACGACAATTAAAAAAGACCATGTTCAAGGATAGCGGAATGACTCTGAAAGTTGCTGATGGCAAGAGTGTTACATCGATCGGCCGATGCACAATCAGCTTGAGCATCAATGGATTGGAACAGCCGCTTGAGTTTATTGTCCTCCCTAATAGTAACCCAAGTATTATCCTCGGATGGGATTTCCTAGAGGCATCAAATGCCGTGATTGATTGTGGACGCGCCGAAATCAGATTGGAAGAGGCCAAAGATGTACTAAATTCACCAGCTTCCATGGGAAAGGTTGTGGCTAGCAGAAGCGTCGTAATCCCAGCCGAATCTGCCAAACTAATAAATGTTATGAGTGAAGAGCTTAATGGGCAAAATCAGGTACTTTTTGAACCTTCGAAAAAGGTATCAATAGGAAAAGGGTTAACACTTCCCTGTGCATTATTCAGGCTTTCCCATAATAAAGGAAAACTTTGGATCGTAAATTCTGGCACCACAGCTCAAATAGTCCCTAAGGGAATGTGCCTGGGAAAAATTCAAAGGGTTGAAGAAAATAACTTGACGGCTATTTCGGAATGTTCTGAATTTAATAAGAAGGTGAAAGATGGGAATCATGCCAGTCATGCTGATAAAGGTGACTTTAAATTTTTACAAAATCTAATTAGTGATGATTTATCAGAGGAGCAGCAGTCTCAAATCTTATCAATTTTAAAGCGACATGATAAAATATTTGATAAAAATAATGAACCAGTAAAGCAAACTTCAGTAACCAAGCATAAAATTGAAACTGGAAACCATCAGCCTATTAAGCATAGACCATATCGAGTCTCCCCTACAGAACGCCAAGCAATCCAAACGGAGGTGGACAAAATGCTAGACGCCGGGATTATACGTCATTCAGAAAGTCCATGGTCATCGCCGGTTATTTTAGTGAAGAAGAAGGATGGTAACTGGCGTTTCTGTGTGGATTACAGACGACTAAACAAGGTTACTAAAAAAGACGTTTACCCACTACCTCGAATCGATGATACACTTGACTCCCTGAAAGGAGCCAAATTTTATTCATCAATGGACCTTCGTTCAGGATATTGGCAGATAGAAGTCGACGAAGCAGATAGAGAAAAAACTGCCTTTATTACCCCTGACGGACTCTATGAATTCCTGGTCATGCCCTTTGGCCTATGTAATGCCCCTGCAACATTCGAGCGCATGATGGACAAGATATTGAAAGGCCTGAAATGGACGATGGCCCTCTGTTATTTAGACGACATCGTGGTGTATTCCAAATCGTTCAACGAACATTTACACCGGCTTGAAATCATACTACAATGTCTCGACAAAGCCGAGCTACGCCTCAACCCCAAAAAGTGCCTTTTCGGAACCAAACGAATAAGAGTGTTTGGACACCTCGTCGATAGTAAAGGTATTTATCCCGATCCAGAAAAGATTGAAGCTATCGCCAGGTTTCCGACCCCAAGATCTATAACAGATGTGAGAAGCTTCATTGGCTTATGCTCCTATTATCGTAGATTTATCGAAAATTTTGCTGAGAAAGCTGCTCCTCTACACGAAGTCCTCAAAAAAGATAATAAATTCACGTGGAACTCTGACCAACAGGATGCTTTTGATTCCTTGAAAGAAGCATTGATGTCTGAACCTGTTCTTGCCTATTTCGAAGAACAACTGCCAACCGAGCTTCATACTGACGCCAGCGGTTATGGAATTGGAGCTGTCCTCGTGCAGATCAACGATGGGAAGGAGCGGCCAGTTGGTTATGCTTCAAGAACTTTATCGAAGGCGGAGAAGAATTACTCAACAACGGAAAGAGAATGCTTGGCCGCAATATGGGCCATCAACAAATTTCGACCGTACCTTTTTGGTCATGAGTTTGTCATCGTCACTGACCACCACACTCTTTGCTGGTTATCTAACCTGAAGGACCCGACAGGAAGACTAGCAAGATGGGCTTTAAAACTCCAAGAATACAATGTAACAGTTGTTTATAAAAGTGGACGCAAACACCAAGATGCCGACTGTCTTTCTCGAAATCCTCTCCAACTTGAATCGGAGGAAGCATACAATGATGAGGATGATGATATACCCTCAATAACTGCTCTGACGTGCTTTGAGGCTGAACAAAGAAAAGACCCTAAAATTAGTAAATTGATAGAAGAAACAGAAAGATTTGGTGCAGAATCGAAAGGATATGAAATGTTAAAAGGAACCTTATACAAAAAGAATTTCGACCCCCTGGGAAACCAACACCTTTTAGTTGTTCCCAGGCACTTACGCTTAGAACTACTGAAAAGTTTACACGACGCTCCCACAGCAGGTCATCTTGGATTTTCGAAGACATATGAGAGAGTTAAAAACAAATATTTCTGGCCAGGACTTCTCCGGGACATACGGAAGTATGTCGCTCATTGTAAAGAGTGCCAAAGAAAGAAACAATCAACTCAAAAGCCACCCGGACTACTTAAGGCAATACCTCCTGCAACCTCCCCTTTTCAGAGAGTTGGAATGGACCTCCTTGGAAGATTTCCCAAGTCTGATACTGGTAATAAATGGATCATAGTCTGCACTGACTATCTTACTCGATTTGCCGTTACTAAAGCCTTACCCACAGGGGAAGCAAAAGAAGCAGCCAAGTTCTTAATGGAAGATGTTGTTCTTAAGCACGGAGCCCCCAGAGAAATCATCACGGACCGAGGACGAGTATTCCAATCCAAGTTGATTGCGGAACTCACCAATCAATGCTCGTCGATACATAGGTTCACGACAACGTATCATCCCCAGATGAATGGACTTACGGAGAGATTAAACAAAACCTTAGCCAACATGATCGCTATGTATGTAAATGTTGAACAGAAGGACTGGGACGTAATCCTGCCCTACGTTACGTTCGCCTACAACACGGCAAAAAAAGATACGACAGGTTTTACCCCTTTTGAACTGATTCATGGACGCGAAGCCGAGACAACTGTAGACACTCTTTTCCCAAATCCGCATGAAGATCTCCAAGAGGATTACAGTCAGAGGATTGCCTCGCGAGTCGAAGAGACTAGGCAGCTAGCAAGATTAGAAACCTTGAAAGCCCAAGAAAAGGACAAGGCCAGATATGACTCAAAACACGAAGCAATGGATTACGATGTTGGTGACCTGGTATGGATTTTCATCCCGATAAGAAAGGTGGGACTCTCAGAAAAACTGATGAAAAGGTACTTCGGGCCATACAGGGTTACTCGGAAACTCTCTGACGTGACCTTCGAAGTTGAACCTGTGGACCAACCAACCAGGAGACGCCAAACAAGAGACCTGGTCCATGTACTGAGAATGAAACCCTACCATGACCCTGAGGACCAAGCTGATCTGTTCAAGTGATAATTACAGCGGGACGCTGTTCATCTGGGAAGGGGGCAATGTCACTGAATAATTATTTTAAATATTCTGTGGTATATCATCATTAATATTTGCATAGTCACTCATTACGATTCTTATATATTTTACTTGTAAATAAATTTTTATATATAGTTTTGCATATTTTCTAAATAAACTATTTTTTTACTTAAACTTTTGTAGTGCTCGTTATCTCTACCGTGACAATATATATATATTTTAGAAGAAAATTAGTGTTCAAAATATGTTTAGAATCTTCAGTGATAGAGGGTTCTAAATTACAGATGATATTGTAAATACAAGTTGATATAAAAGAAGTCAGGTATCAATGATGACACTCCAGTTTTGACCCCATACATTGTTAAATTGGTCCAACAGAAGGTAAACTTACCCTGCTGGCAATAAAGACAGGCAGGAAGACCCAGCCGGTGATCTGAAGGATGATGAGTGCCTGGAACCACTCCACTCTAGTTTACTTCTTCAACTTGGGGTGGGGACAGAATATTTGAAAGTTTCACACTGTTATTTCCCTATTGGCAATATGACACCATCATAACACAAGGTTAAGACAGGTGTGACTAGGGCTGTAAAGTTGCCGGAGAAGAATTTGCAGAACAGTTTAGCTAATAAAGATGAAAATTCTCTCATCAGTCCCACTGTGGGAAGAGGTACTTCTATTTCGAGTGATCAGTAAAATTTTCAAACATTTTTGTGAGACAAATTTGCAAATTCTTTCGCAAAACATTCACAGCCCTAATCATGGCAGAGAAGAGCCCTAAAACTGTGTCCCTGGCCTGGTACATCAACAAGTAACAATATTATCAAGTGTCAGCTAGTGAATTCCTTTTACACTTAGTGGTAAATCACAATTTGGATTATAAATGATAAATCACAATTTGGATTATAAATGATAAAGCACAATTTGGATAATAGATTATAATAAAAGAAAATAAGACCTAATCCAAATAATGTATTAGAGTGTGATGTTTTGGCAACAACTTTTATTTTAACAACTGTTCTTTTATTTATTCTTTTGTCTGATGATGGTGACAAAGTTGTTGCCGAAACGTCGCACACTATTATTTGGATTAGGTCTTATTTTCTTTTACATTTAGTGTTTCATAAAAATCATCTGAAACACCTCTTTGGCAGATTTTCAAGATTCCATTAGATCCTGTGTGGATCTCATGGAATAAAGTCCGCCCAAGACTGACGAGGGCCATTAGCCCGAAACCATGGTCTCTAGGTGGACGCTTTTCAGTTTGCCAAAGCTGGTGTTGTGGCTTTGTCACCGACACGAGGCAGCTAGTTGCGGTGACGGTCAATAGATGGCGTCTGGTTTTAGACATCTATTTTGACGGGAGAGGCGACCCTTGTCTCTTTAGATCAATTTCCTCCAGGCAAAATTCCCATATATATATATATATATATGCACTCATAGACAGATATTGAGGAGGAGCTCTGAACCTCAGACAGCATCAAACAACAAGATTTAGAACAGGCCATCTCAAGCCATTGAAGATAGAAAATAACAACAAAATCTACCCCACTTGTCCAAAATGTAGCTTGGTACCTACAGCTCCAGAACATATTTTGGCTTGTATTAGATACACTAAACAATACCTTTGGGAGAGGCTGCTGCTTATCATTAAACAGTTTGAGGAGCATGGACTCGTAGAATTTGTGTAATCTTTACACAAGGGGATAAGAAACAACAACAACAACTTAAGGAAGTAGAAAGTCTTTGATGCTGCGGTCTTCAATTTTTTTTTGAAGGAGACAGAGGTTGTTCACACTTGGTTATCTTGTATGTCTTCAACAAAGGTCACTGTAATATCTTTCAAGAATTATTGTCCCAATATACATGGTAAAAGGTTCCTCAAGTTTTGTCCATGAGTGTATATAAAGTTTACAATAGTAGAGCAGTCTGGAGATTAACAAAACTATTGAAAGGGTTCATCACTGATGAGACCTCTCGATCAATTTTCTCTATCCTCCCAGTAAGGTCTGCAGAATCAATTTTTGCTGATTTATAAAAAAAAAATCTCCAAATATATTTAACATCAGTTGAATAATCACAAGGTAACATGACCATGTAAGTACATGCAGTTTTGATTACAGGGTTGTTGCCATCTACTGTCAAAAGTACTGAACACAACACTGTTACCAAAACGTCACGTATAAATTTTACATTTGTATTGGTCTTGTTACCCTGGGATTCCAAATTGTCAAATGGAGGCTTACTGTTCAGTCATGTCAATTTGTGAGTAGAACTATTTTTTACGTTAGCAGCATTTAGACCTTCTCCTTTAAAAAAAAAAAAATAATAATCCAACTTTCAATAAAGATCATTCTTATGGGATAAGGTACAATTTGGATTATAGATTAGACACACAAAGTAATAAGATTAAATCCAAATAAATAAATAGTGTGTGACATTTCAGTTACAGCGTTGTTATGGAAATGTCACACACTTTTTATTTGGATTTGTTCTTATTACCTTGTGTTTGTAACAATGCTGTTACCATCATCAAACAAAAGACTGAATACTGTTACCGAAACGTCAAACACTATTAATTTATTTAGACTTGGTTTTATTATCTTGTGTTAGTAATCTATAATATAAATTGTGGCCATATCAGTGTTGTTACTGACACATCACACACTATTAATATATTTGGTCTTGCTACCTTCTTCTTTCTTATCTCCACTCAATAACACTAAGATATCAAGCTTGTAGAACTTGTTGATGGTGTCTGCCAGGGAAGAGTAGAGCTCATCAATGGATGAGACAATACAGTCAATAATATTGTAGCGTAGCAAAAAGGTAGAGTCGGTGATCCGCAAACGAAGAACGTTATTTTATTAACCGAACAAACCGAGATCAAAAGAAGAACAACCGAAAAATATGAATTAATGAATACACGCCAAAGTATATATAGGAATCAAAAATACAACAAACACCTATGCAAAAATCAGGCATTAAAAATAAATTAAAATATTTACATAAAAATGATAAAACTAATTACTCGCTACATAGCCCCCCTCTCAAAGGACATCGACCCGATGCTCAGCAGGAGACCTGCGCCTCCAGTCTACGAGCTCGCGACCGCGTAATAGGGCCAGGGATATCCAGGTCTCCTGGTCTGGGGACCTCCTCCCGGGCCAAGGGTGGTTTCCTCCCTTCCGCTGGAACTTCTTCCCTTTGAGGACTCGATAAGTCGTCTTCAATATCCTCCTCCAGGTGGTCCTCCCGCTTCTCTGGATCTAAATAGGGCTTCATCCTGCAGATGTGCGATTGCATCCCGGAAGAAGGCGTCCCCATCTCCACCGACGGCATTTCCATCTCCGCAGACGACGTTCCCATCTCCGCAGACGGCGATTCTCTGCAGGCGGCAATCTCTGCAGGCGGCAATTTCTGCAGACGGCAAATTCTGCAGACGGCAATCTCTGCAGGCATCAATTTCTGCAGACGGCAATTTCTGCAGGCGACGGTATCAACTCCGCAAAAGATGGTCTCACCCTCGCAAAAGATGGTCTCACCCTCGCAGAAGACGGTCTCACCCTCGCAGAAGACGGTCTTACCTTCACAGAAAGAGAGAGAGACCAGAAAGTCGCTTCAAGTCTTGTAAGCGAAGGCCTCCTCCCATCAAGTCATCCGTGAGGGCATCGGTACCCAGCATCTCCACCAGTTGTAGCGTAGCAAAAAGGTAGAGTCGGTGATCCGCAAACGAAGAACGTTATTTTATTAACCGAACAAACCGAGATCAAAAGAAGAACAACCGAAAAATATGAATTAATGAATACACGCCAAAGTATATATAGGAATCAAAAATACAACAAACACCTATGCAAAAATCAGGCATTAAAAATAAATTAAAATATTTACATAAAAATGATAAAACTAATTACTCGCTACAATATGTCTTGGGGTTGCAGGCTGAGAATTGCACTTAGTACATAGTGGGAAAACCCTGCAACCATTCTGGAAAGTCATTGTCTGTAGATGACCAGACTTAAGTCTGGAAATCAAAGACTGTTGTTCTCTTGGGAGGACAGAACCGGTGCTTGTCCCTCCAGCCTTATTAGTTCTAATCAATAATCCAAATTGTACCTTATATCAAGACCTATCCATGTCAATAGTTCATGAGGCAGCTAATAAAACAAGGTACAAGAAAAGGTAAAAATAAAGGTGGCACTATACCTCTGGGTGGTATTAGGGTAAGAGTGAGTGAGTATTACACACACACACACCAAACCTGCTGTAGGCTTGCTGCTGGGGCACAGAAACATACATCCACGGCAATATCAATGTCATGGGGCCTTCAAACACAATACCTTCTAGGGTCAATACATGCTCAATTCTTGACCAACATTCTCTCTTGTCCTAACTAATCAGATTTAAAGATTCTGGTCACCTCCCTGCCTCTAGGTCTTCTATCAAGAATTGATCATATACTGAGTTAGGTTATAAGCCAAACATACTCCTCTTCTCAAGGTAATAAGACCAAATCCAAATAAATAAATAGTGTGTGATGTTTCTGTAACAGCGTTGTTATCATCTTCAGACAAAAGTACTGAAAGTACTAATGAAAGCACTCATTCAGTACATTTGTCAGAAGATGGTAACAATGCTGTTACTAAAACATCACACATTATTTATTTGGATTTGGTCTTATTACCTTGTGTTTATAATCTATAATCCAAATTGTGCTTTATCATGCTCATCTTCTTTTCTAAATTATTAAAAAATGCATCTTGATAAGTCAAAATTTGGATTATAGATTCAAATTACAAGGTAATAAGACTAAATCCAAATAAATTAATAGTGTGTGATGCTTCAGTAACAGCGTTATTACCATTCTCAGACAAAAGACAGAAAAAAAAAATATATTTTTAGTTTTTTTGTCTGATGATGGTAACAACACTGTTATTGAAACTTTACACAATATTAATTTATTTAGATTTGGTCTTATTACCTTGTAAAACTGCTTCTTTTAAATGTCTTCTACACCACAGGGAGAAGTATCCCATCAGTTATAGACAAATAAAGACAGGCTATGGCTCTCATTGGTTGGTAGTGCTAGCTTCTGTGGAAGGAGCCAGAAAATCAGCCAGTTCCGACAAAATAACAAAATTTGGAGAATCATTGGCAGTTTTTATAATTCTGAAAGAGAGGGAGAGGTGCAAATTTTGGCTTATAAATTAACATTCTCCCACAAAACTGAAAGGTCAAATATTTGATATTCAATATTTAATTCAATTCAATATTAATATGACAATTAAATATTTAATTCTGTGAATACAGTTAAACCTGTCTATAGCGCCCCCTCTAAATAGCGCCTTCCTCTCTATAGCACCCGATTTTAAATACGTAGTACAATGCGATTTACATTAAAAGTGACCTGTCTATAGCACCTTATTTTGGTGAGTCCCAAGAGCTATAGACAGGTTTAACTGTACTTTTTTTGTGCATATGAACCTGATACTGGGGGTTTATAAAGTAGATTTAAAATATAAACACAAGGTAATAAGACCAAATCCAAATAAATAAATAGTGTGTGACATTTCTGTAACAGCGTTGTTACCATCTTCAGACAAAAGTACTGAATGAGAAATTTTACCACAGCATGGTTTAAATACAGAGGGTGTTCACACTTATAGGAAAAAAGTTTTATTATAAAATATTAAAAATTAACACCATATTTGAAATTTTTCAAATGTTCTATTTGAAAGCCTTTTTATTTATTTACAGAACGGCACCTGATTTTCCACGATAGCAGACACTTTCTGATCATGGTCATACTCAAAAGATCCCATTCTTCCTTTACCACTTTCCAGAGCTTTTACAACCAAAAATGTCACACTCCTAGACATATTCAATTTTATCTACACCCATGGACAAAAATTGATAAAGTTAAAGTCATTTGATGTCACCAGTAGTCTATTTTTTTAAGGAGACAGAGGCTGTTCACACTTCGTTATCTCGTGTCTCTTCAATAGTGTCCATGGTAATATCTTTCAGAGTTATTGTCTCAACCCAATGATGAAAGGTAGAATTTTCTTAAGTTTTGTCCATGAGTTGATATATGTGAAAAGATCAAAAGTTAAGTGGGACAGATAGGAAGTCTCAAATTTCTTGTAGGAAAGGGAAGTTCACATTTATTATTGTCTGGTTTCCACAGGATTGATTGATGACTGTAACTATATCTTAGTTGGGTAAGACATCATATACTTTAGCTGGACTATAAATGGACATAGCAAGGGGCTTAACTCCCCTTTCCCCCATTCCCATTAAACGCTTTTCTTTCATTCATATTGTTAATAGCCCTCTCCCTCCTCCTTGAATTAATCTGCCCTCCCTTCATGTTTCTTTTTCTCATTGTTCCGTACATACCCCTCATTTTTCCTCCCTCCTCACCCTTACTGCTTTATGATGCCTTGTTTGCCCCCTTTGTATATAATTCCACCCCCTCTGCTACCTACCTAATCTTTGTACTTTTGTTTACAATAAAATAAATTGGAAAAAAAAAGGGTAAATTTGCAATCAGCCAGACTTGCTTTGAGCCTGACGCTGTACTTGGTGCTTTCTTGGTTCCCTCTCTAACCATGCTACCGCCCTCTTCCTCCTCGGGGCGCTTACGCGCCCAGTCTGCGCCTCTCCACCCCTCTCCATGGCCCTTCCTCGCAGCGGGCCCATGGCGACACCAAATGATGAGTTCTGCCTTAAAATGCTTTACCCGAAGCATGTAGAAGGCGCAACAATTGAATATAAGGGGCTTAACTCCACCTTTGCCAGTCACAAGCCCAGATGTAGCTTGGAGCAGTAACAAGCTCACTAACAAATCTGGTCTCAGCTGGCCATGCTGATAGTACCCTGTAAGGACTCCAGGGATACAGGATGAGCAGTGTTTGTACTCCATGTTAGGAGCGGCTGTACATGGCGTCTGTTCCTCATGTAAGAGGCGGCCATTTCTTTTGGAGCTAAGTCAGCCTGCCACTGAGTAGTGCTCCCAGTCTTAATGACAAAGGCAGATACATTCTACTTTGTCCAATCATGATGGGGACACCATCAACAAGCTTTACAAGCTTGACACCCTAATATGGGGGGGTCGGTGGAAGGCTGGTTAAACCGTTTGGTTTTCGACCACTACGACCCGGGTTCGATTCCCGCATTGGACACTTTTTTCTGTTTAAAAAAAAAAAAAAATGCTCCAATGGCCCCCGATTCTTGCAAAAGTCCAACGCCACCAGCGAGTGCAAGTAACCAAATGGGGCTCTGGCACATTTGTAAGTGCAAAGTCAAACTAGTTTTCACATGTGTAGACATGTGGTGCGCTTACAGTAAAAGCAGTCGCTAACTACCCACCATGATTATCATGGCTTTGAGATAAGAAAGAAGAAGAAGAAGACATCCAAATATGATTGAGTGGAGATGAAGGGACTACTTACATTGATCTCAAAAGAGCCCACCCCAATGCCAGCAGCGGCCCCTGACCCAGCCAGTCCAATGAAGTGTTCACTCCCAATATTGCTGGCAAATAGGGAGGCCCCCACCTGCACACCACACATGTAGTCAAACTGTTGGATCCTCATTTAGTGATTTAGAGAGAATCATCACAAAACTTATCATTATTAAATATATAAAGTAATAAGACCACAAATCTAAATAATTAGTGTGTGACATTTCTGTAACAGGGTTGATAAGGTACAATTTGAATTATATAGATTATAAACACAAGGTAATATGATCAAATCTAAATAAATTGTGTGTGAAGTTTCGGTAATAGCGTTGTTACCATACCAGTACTTTTATCTGATGATGGTAACAACGCTGTTACCGAAATGTCACACACTATTTATTTATTTGGATTTGGTCTTATTACCTAGAATTTGGATTATAGATTATAAATACAAGGTAATAAGACCAAATCTCCAAATAAATAAATAGTGTGTGACATTTCGGTAGCAGCATTATTACTATCATCAAACAAAAGTACTGAATGAGAAAAATACCACAGCATGTTCTTAAATAGTTAGTACTGTTATCAAGTATGTGAACAAGATAGCAGTTAAGAAGAAAATTGATTTCTAACAGAACCCTAAAATATATTATTCTTAGAGTTAGAAGTGGGAAAAACACTCTTTTTATATATTAATTAAAAGCATATCTGCAAGGTAATAAGACCAAATAAATAAATAGTGTGTGATGTTTCGGTAACAGCGTTGTTACCATCTCCAGACAAAAGTGTAGTGAATGAGAGAAATAACATGAGAATAATAACAGTAACTATTTAAAACATGCTGTGATATATTTTCTCACTCAGTACTTTTGTCTGAAGATGGTAACAACACTGTTACCAAAACATCACACACATTTATTTATTTGGATATGGTCTTGTTACCATGTATTTATAATCTATAATCCAAATTGTGCCTTATCAACAACAAAGTCTTTCAAGTGAGATATGGTTGTATTGAGGTTTGATTGTATGTTTCTTTCTCTGTTCAAATCAATGTGTTAAAATTGACACAAATGTAACCTAATGAAAACCTAGTGAAAATGAAGTCTTACCTCAAATTTCTGCAAAGTACAACCCTTAATTGTGGATACTGAGATGGCCAACCTTTGTCATACCTAGCAGTAGGTTCCATTGACTAAGCGTTTTAACATTCAAATTTGAATAAGAGGACATTGAATATGCAAATATGTTTGGTGCTATGGTTCTGTCTTCCTACCAGCAAGTTGTCACAAATGGAAGCTGTAAAAGGAAGCAGATGGTGTCGGATGTCTATTTGGTAATAGGAGGTGAGTGGAGTTTTCCACAATGTGCCACAAACATCAACAAATTGCTAAACTGTCATTAGGTGAGGTATGTTTCCACAGCAGTTCATTCTTCTGTTTTAAATGCTTATAGCTTTGTTCCAGTTTAATTAATGGCTAAATATTACTCGAAAAATGATAAACCACAATTTGAATTATAGATACAAGAAAATAAGACCTAATCCAATAATTTAATAGCGTGTGACGTTTCGGTAAAAAGAATAAATGAGAAAAATTATCACAGCATGTTCTTAAATAGCACTGTTATCAAGTGTGTAAAAAAATTGTGGTTTATCAATCTGTAAAATACTAATTTCTGCAGACCTGGAAATGTCTGTGATTGTATTTTTCAGTGCTATTCATGCTCGTGGAGTAGGTGAAAATAGCTCTATTTTGAAAAAAACTCAAATAAGTCTACCTGAAACTAAGCTAACATTTAGATAACTAAGCGGCATGTTGCCACCAGAATATCTCACCAAACAATATTAACAAATACAAAATATTCTATCAAAAGATGTTTTAATTTAGTGTGGCTATTGTTGTTGTTGTTTCTTATCCCCTTGTGTAAAGATTACACAAATTCCATGAGTTCATGCTCCTCGAGCTGTTTTATGATGAGCAGCGGCCTCTCCCAAAGGTCCTGTTTAGTGCATCTAATGCAAGCCAAAATGTGTTCTGGAGCTGCAGGTGCCAAGCTACATTTTGGGCAAGTGGGGTAGATTTTGTTGTTATTTTCTATCTTCAATGGCTTGAGATGGCCTGTTCTGTATCTTGTTAGTGTTGTTTAGTGTGGCTATTGTATATACAGTGGTACCTTGACATACGAGCGCCCCAACATACGAGTTTTTCGAGATACGAGCCGACGAGCAAGTGATTTTTTGCTTTTAGTTACGAGCGAAATTCGAGATACCGAAATTCGAGATACGAGTAGTGTTGTGTTGTTGATAGTAGTGTTGAAGATATTAATCTGTGATTTCAAATGTTTCTTTTTGACCAGTACTTTTGTTTTGTTTTTGATTTTCCTAAAATGTTTCTTTCTTCTTCTTCATTATTATTTGTTCTATATGCAAAGCTTTGTTTTTTGAGACTTGAATAAACAAATTCAAGTTTATTATATTTTTTGTGCTTTTAAAGTTAAAACACAACAGGTAGTAACACGCAGTCGCGCCATCACAATCAGTTAGCAGCGTGCTTCCGCTGTGATAAGTTGTGTTTGTGTTCGCGTTTTGTGTTGCATTTACATTTACAGTTTTAGTTCAAGAAGTTTTAGAAACAAATCTCCTTGGACATATTTTTTTCTAAACGGCCTACAGGTGAAAGCGAGAAAAATGTAACGAAAAGGCAAAGACCAGTGAGGATATCTAATTTATTTCTTTACATTCTCTTTTTTGTTTTTTTTTGTGCAATAAATATTTGATATTTATAAATACATTTTTATTATTTAAAACCACGTAACAAAAATAACTAGGGTGACATGTTGGAGGTTGTAACGGATTAATGGTAGTTCAATTGTTTTGTATGGGGAAATTTGCTTCGAGATACGAGTAATTCAAGATACGAGCAAGGTTGCGGAACGAATTAAACTGTATGTCGAGTTACCACTGTATATGTACAAAGCAAAAACACACCATCTATATATAATAAATAAAAACATTAAAATGCGAATGTTTCTTTTCATTAATAAATCAAACTTTTATACTGTCCTTACTGCGATGAAAAAATAATTCCACTGTCCTAAAAGCTCATGTCCATAGTTTACTTAAATACCATTTCTAAGATTCCACCCTTCAGTGTAACATATATAAACAGAATGATCCAATACAGTATTAGAGCTCTAAAGAAGCGGTCTGGTAATAGTTTACTTAAATACCATTTCTAAGATTCCACCCTTCAGTGTAACATATATAATCAGAATGATCCAATACAGTATTAGGGCTCTATAGAAGCGGTCTGGTAATAGTTTACTTAACCCGTAATTACTGGCGTTCGGCTTGAAAGGCCGTGTGAAAATTTAAAATGTTTGCGAAATTTTCGAAATGCAATATTTTTCATCAAAATTTTAGGTATCTTAATAAAATGCATTTATTTGAAGAACTTTTCATTTTAAGAGAAATCTATTTTGTATATCCCGAGTTATTAAATCAAACGGCCTTTAAAGCCGAGCGCCAGTAATTACGTCACTGGGAATTTTAGCGCCCCTATTATTGGCCGTTTCACTTTTGGTTTTATAGACGTTCAAACGCAACAAATAAGTTGAGCATTCGTTTTTTTATTACTCTTGCTTCAATTATATGCATTCTAAATTGTGTTTTGTGATTGTAATTTTGTATGATATAATAGAAGTTCGGTTCCACTTTTGGTTTTACAAAAAGCAAAAATTTGGTATATCCTATGTCCCTAAAATTGGAAAATCTGTTATATTACTCTCCACAATGCATTCGACCACAACAATTGATCAAGAAACTGCTGAACAATAAAAGCCCGAGATAATCACATTTTATAATATGACCAAAGGTGGTGTAGATGTAGTTGATCAGACATGTATTCAGTTGGAAGAAGAACCAAAAGATGGCCCCTGTGTTTATTTTTCAACTTTTTGGATGTGGTTGCAATAAATTCAGCAGTAATTTATAAGGCTGTCAAGCAAGACGGTGGAATGGCTCGAAAAGATTTTATAAAGCAGCTTGCTCTACAACTAATGAGAGATGCCTTGAATATGAGAAATCAAGCCAAAAATTTGTCAAGAGATCTGCAAGTATTAATTCAGAAGCATGCTGGAACTTCATCACTTGAGGTAGGCAAATATTTATTTGATATTCAAACGAAATATCAATAATATGTGTTATCTAGGAATCCACAAGCGGCAGTCCTTGGTCCAAAAAACGCAAAAGATGCTACCTATGTAAAAAAGATCGTCGAACTCAAATGCAATTCAAAAAATGCAAAGAACCAATCTGCAAAGATCATTCTATTGAAATATGCTTGAATTGTGCACCTAATCTTGAATAAAATATTTTAGATAGAATTTTTTAGAATATATATAGAATATTTAGATAGAAAGAGTTTCTTGTAAATTTTCATTTAATTTTGTTTAGAGCTCTGTTTATTCGAAAAAAACAAAATATTTATTCTTTGGAAATTATGTGTATACGTTTAATTTATTTTTATTTTATAAATAACATGGTTTATTATTGATTTTAAAAGACTGCCTGAGAGGCCGAACGCCAGTAATTGTGTAAGGAAAATAGGCGCCAGTAACTAAGGGTTAAATACCATTTCTAAGATTCCACCCTTCAGTGTAACATATATAATCAGAATGATCCAATACAGTATTAGGGCTCTATAGAAGCGGTCTGGTAATAGTTTACTTCAATACCATTTCTAAGATTCCACCCTTCAGTGTAACATATATAATCAGAATGATCCAATACAGTATTAGGGCTCTATAGAAGCGGTCTGGTAATAGTTTACTTCAATACCATTTCTAAGATTCCACCCTTCAGTGTAACATATATAATCAGAATGATCCAATACAGTATTAGGGCTCTATAGAAGCGGTCTGGTGGATTAAAAATTGGTGAAACTGCTGAGAAGGTTCACCACTGATGACCTAAAAGCCCTTCTAATATTTTTTCATTGCAGTAAGGACAGTAGAAGTTTGATTTATTTGTGAAAAGAAACATTCGCGTCTTAATGTTTCCATTTGTTATATTGTATATATGTGCCAACTTTGTACATATTGTAAAACTAAAACATATTTTCAATATACAGTAGAACTACCTCCCTGTAAAGGACAACAACTAGTTACAGAGCCAAAGGGTCCTTTAGGGAGAGGTGTCCTCTTACCAGAGAGTTGCTAAATAGTAAAAATTGTAATTTTGCAAACACAGATAGTGTGTGTATTCAGTACTTTTGTCTGAAGATGGTAACAATGCTGTTACCGAAACATCACACACTATTTATTTATTTGGTCTTATTACCTTGTGTTTATAATCCAAATTGTGCCTTATCATTGGAAATTTTGCAAATGAAAACGGTCCTTTATAGAGAGGTGTCCGCTAAAGGGAGGTTCTACTGTAAATCCTTTAATGTGAAATTCATTATGTAAATTATATTATCAAAATTTGAAACTATTATAGATGTGTATGATTCTTTTTAAAATATAAACAATTTCTACTGTCCTTACTGCAATGGAAAAAATGAATTTTTGATAACAGATGGCACGTTAATGCATCATAAATTATGCTATATTTAATATGATAAAGCACAATTTGGATTATAGATTATAATACAAGAAAATAAGACCTCATCCAAATAAATAAATAGTGTGTGACGCCAACAACATTGTCACCATCATCAGACAAAAGAATAAATGAGAAAAAATATCACAGCAAGTTCTTAAATAGTACTGTTATCAAGTGTTTAAACAAGATAACAGATAGGGAAAAAAAATCCACTTTTAATTCTAAGAAGAATATTTCAAGTTGTCTTAAAAAATTATTTTTCCTTATCTGTTATCTTGTTTAAACACTTGATAACAGTACTATTTAAGAACTTTCTGTGATATTTTTTCTCATTTATTCTTTTGTCTGATGATGGTGACAATGCTGTTGCCGAAACGTCACTAATAAATTATTTGGATTAGGTCTTATTTTCTTGTGCTATATTTAATAAAAATAAATGAAAAAAAAAAAAAAAGAGTACTTACTGGAAACCAAAACATGAATCTTCCAGCGAGGAAATATCCACTGACAGTTCCTCGGTTGGACCGGCACATTGACTGGAAAACATTGGAAAATTGGTACAGATTTAACTTTAACAAACACAAATATACAATATTTATAAACAATTAAACATTTTTTTTTATATCAAACATTTTAACAAAAATCATTTGCAAACTAAAAATTCTAAAAATTATTTGATATGCAATTTTAAAAATATTATTAGTATCTACACATTAAAAATATAAAAGAAAAAATATTAAAAATAAATAAATTAATAAAATAATACAAAAATTGTGATTACGAAGTTTTATCTTGGCGGCGGGCATTTAAACCTTATCTACGCTGTCCAAGAAGCAGACGAATTCCTTCTTGCCCTTGACATTGAGCCGAAACCGCAACTTGAAGAAAAAAAGCCGATTAAAAAAAATTGCATAATTATTTTTTTAGTAAATGAATTTCTGTAATAAATTATGAGATATTTTTTCCAATAATTAATTTTAATTTAACATTTTTAAGCTTTTGACAAAGTTAATTAAGTGTTCGTATTTATATATATTTTAATACGTAACTAAATAGTGAAAATTGGTTCAATTATTATAATACATAATAATTCTTCGTTTTCGAGTTTTAACTACATTTATTATTGATCAACACCGGGCACGATGATGGCATATTTAACTTACCCAAAGTCCTGAAATAAGGACAATAATAAAATAAATAATAACGACAATAAGGTCATATATGTTAAATTTGGAATCTGAATTTTCCATTTTTGTTTAAATAGAGAAATCTCTATGGACTGAAGAGAACGTGGTTAAGACGTCGTAGTGAGACGTAAACAGCTTCAAAACAACCGGCTGGCTAAAATTTGTTTCGTTTGATGGAAAACTCTCAAAGATCGATATATTATTACGCGAAAGAAAATAGTGCAAGGCAATTCTTTATCTACCAAATAAGTGCGTTTTGAATTATAAAACATACTTATGGATATATTTTTAATCTTCATTAAAACACTAATTGACATTGTTTTTCTATTAAATCTATTTTTATTTGATTCTTTGTAAATGTTGATTCGGCATCATTGTTCTTTTAAAACAGTTTTCAAATGACTTTTTAAATAGCGCTTTGGTCACATTAAGGTTATTATAATATCATCTAGTCAAAATATGTAGTATCCAGGAATCTGGGTTAATTTAATCAAATAATTCAGTCATCGAGTCAATAATAAAAAAAAAGTTTTTTTTTTTTTTTTAAATATTAAATAAAGAACTTAAAACATCAAAATGTGGTTAGTTGATATATTAAGAGGTTTTTTTTTCTTTTCCAAAATTATATACAATTTTATTTTAGATTAAACTTTACCCTTTTTTCCTGGTTATAAATAGTCTTTCACTATAGTTATATTTGTGAAATTATATGTTAAAATTTTACAAACTTGTTTGCAATTGATAATTATTTTAATATAGCTGTATTTATACAAAGTACTACATTTTTTTACTACAAAACAAATGAGATAAAAAAATCTAATAGTCCTTTGTCTGTATTTTAAGGCAAAATTACATTTTTATTAAACGCTCACCTAAATATAATGCCTCTTGCTCCCATTAATTTCGCACGACAAGATTTGCGTTTACAAAATATTATGACATCTTAATTATATTTTTTAATGAGTTGTTATTTGTCTACTTTACTAATATAGAAATAAATTTAATGTATTTTAAAAGAACATCGTTCTTAAAATATTATTAAAGATTTTTTTATTGAAACAATTACCTATAGCAAGTGTATTTGAAGAGCGCAAAAATTATTGAAAAAAAAAAAATCGATTAATTAAAAAATGGCATCTCTGTCTTCATATTTTTAAAAATTCCACATACAACTAACCTCGATAAAATTTATTTCGGTTAACTATTTGTCCATGTAAAATATTCCTTTTTCTCTCATTTTCTAAAACTTTTCCGCCTTTTTTTTTTTTTTTGCCTCTTATATGACCTTTTGGCTCTTTTTGCCTCAGGTTTTAACACTATAGGTGATTTTTACTAAAGATTTCAGCATATATACCTATAATTTATTTTTTAAAAACAATATACACTCATAGACAAGACTTGAGGAAGTTTCATATTTTAAACCACTTCTTATTTGCTTATATAACGGCGGATTTCCCATACCTGTATATTCGAACGTTCTCCTTTATAAAAAATAATAAATATAATAAAGCATAATAATAAAAAAAAATAAAAATATATATTCTAAAAGGTACAACCTTCCCAAGTTTTATCTATGAATGTATATTGGATATCAAATTCGAATATTTTAAATTCTAAAATATCAATTTTCAATACGCTTAACTTCCTCAGGGATCAATATTGTATGGAAATATTTGCCTACCTCACATCTGATAGATTAGATGCCACCTGATTGGTAGTTCGGATAAATGGAATTTTACTGTACATGTTGTGATTGGAGGTCAGCTCTCTTCCATAGTATAAATATAAACAATTTACAGACCGTATGTTTCTTTTTAAATAATTCATTTTTCTACACTGTCCTTACTGCAATGGTTAAAATAATAGGAGGGCCTGGCTCATCAGTGGCGAGCACTTCCAGCGGTTTCGCTTGTTTAATCTTCCAGCACAACTCCAATGGCCTCCGAATCTTGCAAAAGTCCAACCCCACCAGCGAATGCAAGTAACCAAAAGGGGACTCTGGCACATTTGTAAGTGCAAAAATCGAACTGCTTTTCACATGTGTAGACATGTGGTGTACTTACAGTAAAAGTAGTCGCCAACTTCTACCCACCATGATTATCATGCCATGTACCCCGTGTGCTAATATTGTATTGGTCTGTTTTGCTTTTATATCTGGCATTGAAGATGAAATCTTGGCAAAGATTTTTAAAACGAACTATGGAAATAAGTTTTGAAGACAATAAAATACATTAAAATATAACATAATGTTATTGATTAGGTACAATTTGGATTATAGATTATAACTACAAGGTAATAAGACCCCAAATCTAAATAAATAAATAATATATGACATTTCGGTAACAACGTTGCTACCAAAACGTCACACACTATTTATTTATTTGGATTTGGTCTTATTACCTTGTGACCATAATGTTATTGTTAATTTGTTATTTCAAACACAAATAATGTAATATATTTTCTCTCAATATATAAAAAGTATTTATAAATATGTATATAATAATGTATATATAAATTGTATTTATTATTAAGTTATTAATGTGATAATCCTGTTGAAGGACTGACAAGTCCGAAAGATTGAAAATAAAAAGTTGTACAAGAACCCTGGAAGCTTCATTTATTTTATAATAATGCTATTGTGTCAAAATTCGAAATTATTTTAAAGGCGTAAGATTCTTTTTGAAAATAAACAATTTTTACTGCCCTTACTGCAATGGAAAAATTAATGGGAGGGCCTGGCTCATCCAGGGTAGATTAAACTGGCGAAACCGCTGGGAGGGTTCACCACTGATGAGCCAGACCCTCCATTAATTTTTCCATTGCAGTAAGGGCAGTAGAAATTGTTTATTTTCAAAAAGAATCTTACGCCTTTAAAATAATTTCGAATTTTGATAACAGATGGCGCGCTAGTGCATCAATGTTATTGTGTATTAAGTCTGAAACCATGGTAAATAGATTGAATATTTTGTCTGAATTTTCTATAACTGGTGTTGTGGCACATTCCATTATGTACTGGGGTAAGGAAACAATTGCATTGTTGTAATGCATTTTTAAAGGGAGAGGTGCCTTTCTTGGTACCTACAAATATGAATATCAGCTTTTATTTTCCTCAAACAATTCATAAAGGCCTTTTCGACTTAAGCATAATGTTACGCAGACTTTATCATCATCGGGGCTGACGTCACACACTACGCTTCAGACTTTTCTGTTTTGATTTTTCGCTCGCTTGTTTTTACAACATTTGTATTGGAACAAGTTGTTCCTTAAATATATATATATGTGGCATAATATAGGTGGGTAAAGAGAAATAAGGACACCACAAGTTTGGAAGAGGAATCCCAGACAACCAGAGAGAGAGAGACGGGCCCGGCAACCGCCGGGCGGCCGTTTGTGTCGAATACAATCACCTACTGTCCTAAAAGTCCCAAGGTGTTGACGGCCCCATTTGCCGCCCCTTGGAATGTCGCTGCTGTCTCAATTGACCGGACTTTACATCCCATCTCTCTCTGGGCTGGCTCTAGGTTTGCTTTGTTATTCCTGGAAGAGTATATATTATGACATATATATATTAGTTTATATCAAATGGGATGTTCTCGTAACTACAAAATAAGTGAGTACAAAACAACTTGGAATCTTTAAATAGAAACATCGTATTTTTGCTATCACATAGTACATTAGCCCGCCATCTAGTGTTAGAAGTATTAACTATTTATTAAACTCTCCAGTATATGAAAAAAAATGTGAAAAAAGTGAAATTTTACTGGGATCAGGTGAATAAATTAATAAAAAAAGACATCTCCAGATTGTGCAAATAAGTTACTGATGGCTTGCGCCATCTGTTGGAATAAATATCAACTATTCGTCGATTATTTTTTTAATTTCCAGAATTGACTAAATGATTAATCAAGAATGGGTATTAGGCATATTCTGGAATAATTTTTGAAAAAATCAACCAATAGTTTATATTTATTCCGATAGATGGCGTAAACCATCAACAACTTTTAGTTACACGATTGGGAGATGCCTTTTTCTCCAGTATATGTTGGCGTGTTGATACATTGGATTTGCATATGTGTTTGTCTGTGGGAGAAAGTGTCAAGTACTCAGGAAGATCCTGTTGTCAGTTTGTGGAGGATTGTCTGGTTTTAATTTGCATATTTCATTTGATATTTATTTCGAGTATTTATAAAGCCGCGCCATCTGTAGTCATAAATATGAACTACTAGACGAATGACCCGGGCAACGCCCGGGTTTACACGATTAAATGTATTATTCAAACACATTAAACATAGCAAAATAAAACATAGCAAATATAGCAAGAGCGGTTATTTTAAACGGCGAATTATGTAAATATGTGAAATAGTTATAAATTAGAAAAACTGTAAATATAGTTAAGGACTTGCATTGTAATTAAGAAAAAGCTTCTCGTCTAGAACGCTAAAGCGACCTGCCGGCGGCGCGCGCCCGTTGGCTGCCGGCAGATCGCCCGCGTTCTAGAGGGCGCTGCTCGTGAGCAAAGTAGAATAATTTGAATATATAGTTTTAATAATTGATTTATATATTTTTTTAAATAGCCTATCGTCATCCCCGTTATTTTTTACCTATGTATGGAAATTTTGGTTCGAATTAGTGAACTACTGCGAATTTGTATACAGGTCATACAAACTAACAAACCAACAAACAGACAAACATACAAACATTCATTTTTATATATATAGATATTTACATACTTTTTTTAAACATAAAAACTTTTATGATAAGAATTTCAAACTATTTTAGACGCGTAAATTTAATTTTTAAATTAAGTTGTATCTTTTACCATGTATATCGGGATTGAGACATTAACTCTGAAAGATATTACAGTGACCTTTATTGAAGACACACGAGATAACATACACTCATGGACAAAACTTAAGGAATTTGTACCTTTTACCATGTATATCGGGATTGAGACAATAACTCTGAAAGATATTACAGTGACCTTTATTGAAGACACACGAGATAACATACACTCATGGACTAAACTTAAGGAAGTTGTATCTTTTACCATGTATATCAGGATTCAGACAATAACTCTGAAAGATATTACAGTGACCTTTATTGAAGACACGAGATAACATACACTCATGGACAAAACTTAAGGAAGCTGTACCTTTTACCATGTATATCTGAATTGAGACAATAACTCTGAAAGATATTACAGTGACCTTTATTGAAGACACACGAGAAAACATACACTCATGGACAAAACTTAAGGAAGTTGTACCTTTTAGCATGTATATCGGGATTGAGACAATAACTCTGAAAGACATTACAGTGACCTTTATTGAAGACACACGAGATAGCATACACTCATGAACAAAACTTAAGGAAGTTGTACCTTTTAGCATGTATATCGGGATTGAGACAATAACTCTGAAAGATATTACAGTGACCTTTATTGAAGACACACGAGATAACATACACTCATGAACAAAACTTAAGAAAGTTGAACCTTTTAGCATGTATATCGGGATTGAGACAATAACTCTGAAAGATATTACAGTGACCTTTATTGAAGACACACGAGATAACATACACTCATGAACAAAACTTAAGGAAGTTGTACCTTTCAGCATGTATATCGGGATTGAGACAATAACTCTGAAAGATATTACAGTGACCTTAAATGAAGACACACGAGATAACCAAGTGTAAACAACCTCTGTCTCCTTCAAAAAGTTAAGTTAGCTTGCGTTATTCGAGACTAAATGATCTCGTGCAACTTCAGACGTGAACCAGGAGTTCTCCAACGATTACAGACAGACGCCCAGACCTCTAAAACAAGATATATTAAAAAAGTTGTTATCGTGAGGACAAGTTGGTTGTGCCAAGTTTCACTGCCAGACTGCCACTGTTTTGTTGCAATCACGTGACTGTCTGGCTACATATAACCTGTTTCACACATTCCGTTTGGCTGAAACTGTGTCGTCAGCTATACACATTCACTATCTTCGGAACTCCGCCTTTGCCGGTCCCAAGCCCGGATGTAAAAAGAGGAGGAGCAGTACCAAGCTCAATAAAAAACCTGGGCTTAGCTGGCCATGCTGATAGTACCCTGTAAGGGTTCCAGGAATACAGGATGAGCAGCGTTTGTACTCCATGTTAGGAGCGGCTGCACATGGCGTCTGTTCCTCATGTCAGAGGTGGCCATTTCATATTGGAGCTAAGTCAGTGGCCTGCTACTGAGTAGTGCTCCCAGTCTTAATGACAAAGACAGACGCATTCTACTTCACCCAGTGTGGAGATAAGAAAGAAGACTCTCTTCGGAGTATCTTACACTATCCGTGTTACACTACCCCCGCCTTCTACTGGCTAGTCGGCCTGGGTTGTGTCAGCTTGGGTTAAGTTAGCTAGGGGGTCGGTGGAAGGATGGTCTAAACCGTTGGTTTTTGACCACTACGAACCAGGTTCGATTCACGCATTGGACACTTCTTTTTTTCTGATTGAAAAAAAATGCTCCAATGGCCCCCGATTCTTGCAAAATTCTAACCCCACCAACGAGTGCAAGTAACCAAACGGGGCTCTGACACATTTGTAAGTGCAAAGTCAAACTGCTTTTCACGTGTGTAGACATGTGGTGCACTTACAATAAAAGCAATCATCTACTTCTACCCATCATGATTATCCGGGTCTGTACCACGTCTACTAGAGATAAGAAAAAAAAAGCTTAGGTTGAGTTAGTTTGGGTTAAGTGGGCTTTGAATGACTGATTGAAATAGCATCTGCGGGTGCAGAGCAATGAGGTATTTTAGAACGATATTTGAAAATTATCCCGCATGTGTTTCTTTTGAACTAAAAATCGAAATTTATTTTAAGGAGAAATAACGATTTTTTCTAACCTTATGGATGAAGTATGAAAGGATGAATTGTGAAGAGTAATGATAAACGGAAAAATAATAATTTTCAAATGTCCTTCCACAATCATAAGCCGCATTATATTATATTGTATTATAAATTTCTTTATATAATATTTACGAACGGAAAAATATGTCCAGGATAGCCTAGTGGACATGGCATCTACCCGGTAAACAGAACACTGTGGGTTCGATTCCTATCCTTGAACACTTTTATTTTTTCGTTTATCGTTACTCTTCACAATTCATCATTTCATACTTCATCCTTAGGGTTAGAAATTATCGTTATTTCTCCTTGAAATAAATTTCGATTTTTAGTTTAAAAGAAACATTTGCGGGATAATTTTCAAATGTCATTCTACAATCAAAAGCCGCAGTATATTGTTGAACTATTTTGCCATGGTCCTAAATGGTCTACAGTCGGGGCCATAGGTCACATCTACATCACATGGTTTCTAAGATCCAACATCATGGCGCCACTACCACAGACTCCATCTAGGGATCTACACATCCTGTGACGGCCTACACGTCATCTCCAGACAAGGTTGGCGCTTGTTCAATCGGCCATCTTGTCTGCCAAGTCATAATTTGCCACTTTTTGGTGACTTTGAAAATTCTTTTGTCACAGATTGGAGAACTGCGCACTGAGGTATCAGCCATCACAGATAAAGATATTTTGACATCTCAACCCTAAAGAATACCGCAATGGTGTCATCATGCAGAGGAACAACGGTCAAATTTGTTCATATTCTATCCATATCACAGACGTCTGTCTACTCTGCTTCAATGACATGTCAACATGTACAATACACGCGTGGACAATAGGTATGTTTTATAATATACTAGTAGAAAAGCCCGTCCAAGGACGGGATCGGCTAGAGCAGGTGGATTCCTAATTTTATTTCTCACATTCCTTTTTGATACTTAATAATATGTAATCGGAAGCGTTCGAGGTAAAATAACGTTCATGGTCCGTCAGGGATCGATCCCCTTCCGAGCGTTGCAACATTTTACCTTTCGGGTCATTTTATTGATATATTTTTTAATTAACATTTTTACTTTAAAAGAGGTGAACTTACAGTGAATAAATTTATTTGTAAACAACATTTTGGTGAAGCAAGCTGAACTATTTTCAAGAAGCCTTCCTTGCTTGCTTCCGTGGATTATTTTTAATTTAACACACTTAGAGCTTTTCACCCTAGAAAAAGCAACATATAACTGACCATGGCTAAAACTGGTTCAGGTAAATAGATGCCAACCATTTCAAGGGTTTGGCCTTGTGATTTATTTATTGTCATAGCGAAGGCTAATTTTACAGGGAACTGTCCCCTTCTGAGAATGAAAGGAATCTCAGAATGTATTGGGGCCAAGTAAACTCTCGGAATAAATACAGATTGATCTACTGCAGTGCCAGTCCGAACTTTTGCAATAATTAAATTAGGTAACAATTTAGTTACTACTAATCTCGTCCCGTTACAAAGACCTCGCTTTGTGTTTAAGTTTCGAAGAAGCATTATGATTGCTCCAATTTAAACGTCTTTGTCTCTGCTGTTCAATACGACGTTGCTTTGCTTCGATGGCCTCAACAATAGAAAGGGCTCTTTTAGGAGACATTGTTTATAAAATTAAAATAATCAAGCTAAAATAAAAAAAATAAAATTATTTAAAAAATATTATTCCTCAAATATTCACCGAATAAATTGCCGAAAGCAAAAAATGACTAATAAGGTCAGAATAGAATAAAATAAAGGAAGAAAACAAAACCAAACAGACCTACAGCCGGCACGTCACTTAAGTGGGGGGGTGGGGAGCGGCCAAGCCAATCACAGGTTTGAACACGTCACACAGAATGGACCAATCCTATTCGGCTTCAACGAACAGACGCTTTATTATATGTGATATTGTTGCATCAATGATTGGTTATTGGAGCGAGAGAGGACCTAGACCTAGACTGCGGATCACGACCTACGAGGAAGACAACAAATAAATAAACACAATAACTTTAAAAGGTAATTTATTTACTTTTCTTTATTTGCTTTAAGTATGGAAAACCGCTCGGGAAACGTGTATAACACCAAGAAAGAAATCAAGGTCGATGACCCTGCAAAGCTGCAACTTGGTGCAACAATATACTAAGTGACAACCTGTAACCCCAAAACACATCATTGACTGTATTGACTCATCTATTGATGAGCTCTACTCAGTATCCCCAGCCACAGACACCATCAACAAGCTTTACAAGCTTGAAACCCTGATATGATTGAGTGGAGATAAGAAAGAAAAAGACACATCCCCAGCCACAGAACCATCAACAAGTTCTACAGACTTGATATCCTGATATGATTGTTGAGTGAAGATAAGAAAGAAGAAGACTCTACACAATGTCACCAATAACAGCTGAATAAGGAAGACGTGTGACAAACGACGTCACAAATGACAGAGGGAATTGTCAGCAGACGCTCACCTCTGTTCTATGTAAATTAGCGAGAGTGGAATATTCCATGACGTCACAATGACGTCTCCCTCTAGTGTTGAACTCTAGTAACGTCAATTTTAACACAACATCTATATGTAATAAATGGAAGCTTTAATGTTTATTTTTACATATAAAACAAACTTCTATATATCAATGCAAATCAATAACATGACATGTATATATAGCAAATGGAAACATTAAGACGCGAATGTTTCTTTTCACACATCAATCCAACTTCTATTGTCCTTACTGTGATGCAAAATATATATTGGGAGGGCTTGGCTCATCAGTGGTCAACCCTCGGAAGACAATTGCTCGATGCAAATATTTATATGTAATTCTACTGTCCTAAAAGCTTATGTCCATAGTTTACTTAAATACCATTTCTAAAATTCCACCCTTCAGTGTAACATATATAAACAGAATGATCCAATACAGTATTAGAGCTCTAAAGAAGCAGTCTGGTAATAGTTTACTTAAATACCATTTCTAAGATTCCACCCTTCAGTGTAACATATATAAACAGAATGATCCAATACAGTATTAGAGTTCTAAAGAAGCGGTCTGGTAATAGTTTACTTAAATACCATTT